>CAJNDT010006087.1:205000-406166 GCA_905221615.1 Symbiodinium sp. CCMP2592 | reverse complement strand
TCACCCTCAGGCTACATTCACTTCTTTTGTAGCGTCGGTGAATTGCAGCGCCCCCATCCACCGTGACTACTTCAATGCTCCGGATAGCTGGAACTATGTTGTTGGCGGAGCCGAGCATTTGCGTGGCGGGCTTTGGATCGAGGTTAGTTCAGAGTTTGCTAGCACTGCCGCTCCAGGGGTTTTGCAATTTCGCGAGGTTGCTCCGCGTCGGTGGCTGCCGGGAATGATGTGGGATACGGTTGGTGCCTCGTTCTCGTTCTCACCGCACTGCTTTCATGCCGGTGACTCGTGGTCTGGCGACAAATACCTCCTTGTTGCGTTCACTCTCAAACGATGTGTGAAGGCTCCTCTCCCGGTTGTGGCGGAGCTGACTTGCGCCGGCTTTCCGTTGCCTTCTTGCTGCCCTGCGTCTGACGCAGGGGGGGAGCCCACAGTAATCTTTCGCCTTCTTGTTCCAAACAGGGGCTTGCAACTCAAAATCAAAATCGACCGCATGAGCTGAGTGCGTTGATTGATACTTCTCCTCCTGCCCAAGAGTCTTCCTCCGGTGTCGGGCTCTTGGTTGATGAGGTTGAGGCGGAGTCTGATTTCAGCGAAGAGGCTTATGGTTTGGATGCGGCCTGCAGTGCTGAGTCGAAGTTATGGTTTGAGGCTGCTGAAGCTGCGTCCTCCCTTCAGGTTGAGGCTCGGAGCTTAAGCCCTTGCCATGATCATGAGACCCCTCCCGATGACCCCCTTGAGTCCTTTGTACTGATAGACGGTCCGGTAGAGACCTGTGTCTTGCAGGGGATCGAAGAGCTTAATAGGGCTAGGGTTAATCTTCGCAGCTTGCAGGCAGCTAGTGGTTCAAGTAGTGCTGTCAGTGAGGTCCTCGAGGCGCGCTCTGAAGGCATAGAAAACTTCCTTGCCTATTATCAGGTGCTGTCGGGCCCGGGGGAGTCCAAGTGCCCCTTAGCAGTCAAAGAGCTTCGTCTTAGAGGACTGGGGGAGTCACCCTCTGCTTCTGATGCCCATGCTCCGGACCATGAGCCACCACCGTTGCAAACGAAAACTGTGAGCCTCGATCAGGTCAAACGCGAACTTCCTTTGTGGAAGCCAGCGATAAGTGCCGAATATGACAGCCTCCGTGTAAAAGGAGTGCTAAGGCCGATTTCGGAACAACAAATTGCGGAATGGCTTGCCCAGGGACGTGCGGTGCTGCGTCTGCCCTCAAAAGGAGTCTTCACTCGCAAGGCGGTGTCAGGCTTAAGGAAGGCTAGGTGCGTCGCATGTGGAAATCACGGGCCTTCAGCTGGTGGCTCCGCGTATGAACATCGTATGCTCACATATGCCGGTGGAATCGACGCGAGCGCACTAAGATTGTCGTTGGCTTTCATATCCCAGCACCCCGACTGGGATGTCTGGGTGACAGACGTCAAAACAGCTTTCTTAAACGCGAAGTTGTCCGATGGTGTTGATAGCAGTCTGGTCGAGTCAGGGACCGAGGAGCTGATCGTCCTTGATCCGCCCCGTATCTTTCAGCTTGCCGGAGTAGTCAGCAGAGCTGAGCGGTGGTTGGTTGAAGGTGCTCTGTACGGCCTTGACCGGTCTCCTAAATGTTGGTCGAAACTTAGGGACCGCACGTTAAAGACTGTTCGCGTTAAGATTGGAGATATTGAAATAAGCCTGAGACAGCTAGTTTCTGAGCCAAATGCATGGCTACTGACGGCATCGTCAGGAGGCATTGTCGGCCTTCTGGTCGTATATGTCGATGACCTCATGATTGGAGGTGTTGCAAAGTATGCATCCGCAGTCCTCGCTGAAATTCGCAACATCTGGCAGTGCTCGGAGCCGGACCAGCTTAGCTCTAAGAATCCTGTGCGCTTTTGTGGTGTTGAAATAGAGAGACAAGGCCGTGCGCTCTTAGTCCACCAAGCATCGTATATAGAAGATGTTGTAAAGCGCTACGAAGAGAGTCTTGGGGCTCCACTGGTAGAGACTTCGTGCCCGTTTGTAAAGGTTCAGGACCCAGAAGAGCCAGAACCTTCTTCCCCTGTTGCTTTGAGAAAGGCCCAGGCACTTGCGGGTGAGCTTCTTTGGGTGTCTGGAAAGACAAGAGTAGACATTGTCTATGGGGTTGCGAGGGTAACATCATTGGTGAGTCGATGTCCGGAGCTTGCTTTCAAGCTCGGTCTGCATATCCTTTGCTATCTTAAAGGCACCAAGCGGGTCGCTCTGAAGTACCAGTGCGCCGCAGATCAGCCTCCCCATGGCATGCATAATGAGCGTCGCGTCACGGCTCTTCCTTACCTGCTTGAATCTTTCACTGATGCTAGTTTCGCTCCAGCTGGTGACAGAAGCTTTGAAGCTGGCCTGGTTCAGGTCGGTCGCAATCTAGTCTTCTGGGGTGCAGGTAAGCAGCCCTTCACAGCTCTCTCTACTGCTGAGTGTGAGCTGTTAGGGGTTCTTGAGGGTGTAGCGTTGACGGAGTCCCTTGAAGGGCTGGTGCATGAGCTTCACCCAGAGGTTCAGCAGTTTCCAGCGTGTCAGGCTTTCTGCGATAACCTTGCATCCATCTCAATCGCTTCTTTTGAAAGTGGCAATTGGCGCACGCGCCACCTGCGGGTTCGGTCTCAAGCCCTCCGGGAAAGGCTCCAGTCTGGAAAGTGGCACCTGTCGCACTTAAAAGGAGAACACATGCTGGCAGATATTGCCACGAAAGTGCTGCCTTGGACTCGTGTCAGAGACCTCTTGCTTTTGTGCGGGTACGATGTGCCAAAGGTTAAGGCCCCTGTTGCGAAACTAAACCTTTTGAGGCAGGCGTTGGCGCTGCTTGTTGTCGGTTCGCTGCCTGTTCAGGCTCAGGGCAAGGGAGGAGTTGAAGGATCGACGCAGGATGACTGGAGCAGCTGGTGGCTTTCAATAGTTCCGGTTCTTGTGGTTGCAATAGGGATTTTTCTGCTTTGTGCTGTGGGAAGGTTCTTTAGCACACGACGCACTGAGCCAGTCGAAGATGGCCTTGAGCAGCCAGAGCTTGAACCCATTCCGCTTTCCGAGCAAATCCCGCAGCCTATAGTCATTGCTGACTACGATGATGGACTGCGTTGCCGTGGCAGAGGTGCCAGGCCAAGGCGAGTTAGCACTGGTGCAGGCCCAGACGTGCAGTTTTCTCCGTGGGCCCTCCTGCCTGGAGCACCAGAGCAACGTAGCCCCACGGTTGAACCTCCCCCGCTGCGAAGGAACACCAACCGGATTGAAATTCCTAACTTTTTTGATCTTTGGGACCCTAATAGCTGGGAAAACTTCATTGATCGCGTGTTAAGAAGCAGCCTGGTTGTTGACATGCAAGGAACTGTCGCACTCGAGCTTCCACCCGAGGCCCCGAGCAATCATCCTGTAGTAGTTGTTCCTGAGGCCCTTCCCTACGAGCCGGAACCTCAATCCCCGCGTAGTGATGCAGAGTCTTCTTCGATACAGTCTGGTCTGTCAGCTGAGTATTATGACCGCGGAGCGCGGCGAGATTTCGAGCTGTATATGGCAACGAGATCAGACTCCAGCTCGTCATCTGGAACTCCTCCGCACTGGGTTCAAGGGGTTGGGATAGTTCCTGCTGCTGAGTATAGGGCTAGGTATGACCCTACTTACCCCCACCGTGACCAGATCAATAGGCATGGAATCGATGTAGTCCCTGGACCCGAACAGCTGTACCGCCAGTATGAAGAGATGCGTGAGGCAGGTCTCTATCCTGACTTGCCAACTCTAACACCCTGGGCTGCAGGTACCAATGAGGCTGCTAGCTCCTCTGATGCTGTGGTGAGGTATGTTGATGACGTTGCGGTCTTAAGATCAACAAGATTTCCTCCGCTTGCGACTGACAGTGAGATTGAAGAGGCTGATGAAGAAATAAATCATGCTATCGCTTCAGCTGCAGCGTTTCTGATTAGGAATGGCATTGAAGTGCCACTTGAACAGTTGTCAGATGCTCAACAACATATCTTTTACACGAACGAGGGCTTTCGCCTCGAGCGCATGCACCAGGATGGAGTCCCTGAGGTGGATTGAAGTAAGGTGCTCTAGGCGTGGTTTTTAGGGGTCGTTTTGTCATACGTCCTTAAAGGTGTGGCTTGTGGGTCTTAGTTTGTTAGGCGTGCCAGTCTCGCGGATATCTGCTTGAGACATGCTAATCCTTTCTGACCCTTGGAGTACAGTATCGGCTCATCTTTGGATTTTTGACGATTTTCTTAGCTTCCGGTTGTAAGTCCGGTTTGGGTCAGGTTCTCAGGTTGTGTAGCTTGCAGATTGGTGAAGAGCCGTGCTTCTGCAAAACCGTGCAGGGGATTACATGTCCCATCTTTTGCAAGCACTGTGAAGCCTTGCGCCGTTTGTTGTGCAACCACAGTCCTTTTCCTCAGAAACTGAGGAGCGTCTTGAGCCTTACTTGGGCTACACTCCTTTGCACTCCTCCACTTGGACTTCTCTCCACCCTTTTCCGAGGGCCCTTTGGACTTCAGCTGCTTAAGTGTGGTTGGGTTGTTGGGGTTTGGGGGTGTTTTGGCGAACGCCAAAAGGGGGAGCGCAGATGTGTATGTCCCTGCCCCTGCTGCAAGGATGACACGCTTGACTCCGCAGGTGCATGGCCCCTGCAGCAAGGAAGACAGTCAGGCACGTACAGAAGACGTTTTTTAAATCGAGAAGTGTACCAAGTTAGATCTTATTCGCTTTCGCTTCTGCTGCTAAAACAGTTGGCTGGCCCTCGTACTCGAGCTTTTAAACCCTAAAAAACCCTCATCTCTAAACCCTAAACCCTAATCTCTAAACCCTAAACCTTAATCTCTAAACCCTAAACCCTAATCTCTAAACCCTAAACCCTAAACCCCGAAACGGTACCTGGTACCCTTTAGAACCTGACTCCGAACCATCGAGACAATACCTGGAAAGCCAAACCCTGAGCCCGAAGCCCTAAGCACTAAATTCCGTTTAAAGGCCTACAGTCCCATAGAGTTTAGCGTTTAAGGTTTAGGGTTTATAAGGCTTAATGTTTAGGGTTTAAGGTTTAGCGTTTAAGGCTTAATGTTTAGGGTTTAAGGTTTGGGGTTAAGGTTTCAGGGCTTAGGGTTTAGGGTTCAGGGAAACCTCGAATGCCCCTCAGCTGCAAAGGATGCACCTACAGCTCGCTGGGCGCATCGTAAGAAAGACACATCTGTACAGTTCTGCCAAAACCGATAAACAAAACAAACAAAAAAAACAACCACCGGCGATTGAGACGACCCCTGCCAAAACTCAAAACTTGCCAAAACCCTAAAATACCCTTCACCCCAAGGCCGGACGTTGACGCAAACTAAATATCCTGGGCTGCACTTGTCCTTCGCGTCTGTGAGGTGTAAGGTCTTTTGTTAAAATCAGCCACTCCTTGTGCACACAAGTATCCAACCGCCAGAACCGCTATGGAGCCGCATATACATGAATCCAAATCGCATCAACATGCCACAATTGAAATCCAAACCCTGCACCAATGATCTTTCAGATAGAGTCTACGCCTATTCACGACCCTAAACTCCAAGCCCTTAACCCTGGGCTAGTTTCACAAGCCTGATCCCTACACCCTAACTCTCGCAACATAACATAACTTCTACCCTGTAGCACAACACTAAGCCCCCCGCACAAACCCGTCACATACTGTCAAAACTCGTAGTCATGAACAAACTTAAAGTGAGCACGGAGCAGCCTTCGACAGCATCGGCGTGGTTAGGAGTCCTTTGATTCGTGTGAGAGTCTAGCTCAGAACCATTGAATGTAGATTGGTTATTGTAACGGTTCCGGGTTTAGAGTTGGAAAGTTTAGGTTTAAGAGCTCTAGAGTTTAGGGTTGAGTCCAGGGTAAGGCGACAATATGAGTGCGGCGACAAAGGCTTCTATGAGGGTTGCTGTATCAGGCAGGACGTGCTTTAGGATTTCCATGGATTTTCTTGCTGCTTTAGAGGTGTGTAAGTCTAAGTAACTCAAGGTTCTGGGTTGAGGAGATTTGGGTTAATATCAGGGCCTTAATTAATGATTTTGGGGCCCATTCTACTATAACTATAACAAGGGACCCCCCAAAATACGACTGGTAACTATTTAGGCCCCTATAGTATAGTACCCTTTCAGTTACCCTTATAGGACCGGAATGACGGGTTTCGGGTTTAGGAGTCATGATTCATTTTCCCAGGTCGAGTCCTAGCTATAGGGTTTTGGGGTTTAGGGTTTAGGGGTTAGGGTTTAGAGCTTAGGGGCGATATGTTTAGTGTTTGTAGGGCTGGGTCCTTTGTCGTTTAGGTACTGGCGCCAGTATTAATTCTGCATGCTGCTGCTTGATCATGAAAGTGTGGAGAGAAGGAGCCATACTGTAGAACAGCCCGCATGAGATCTGCGTCTGGGCTGTGAATTAAGTCCTGGGTGTCAGGTTCAGGAGGTGAAGAACAACAAATGACCTTACAGGATTTGCGGCCTTGAAACTCTAACCTCAGAGCACACATCCGAGCTGAAGCTTCGAGGTCCGAGCAGTGTTGGGAAATCGAGGTTTCAGGTTCAGGTTGAAAACAAGAAATATACCTAAATGGAGCCCACTGCCTGGTGTCCAGCGAAATGGTTGAAGTTGGAAGACAAGCTCATATCGGGGCCATACTGACACAAGGCTGAGGCTTTTGCAGACCTTTCTACTGCAACTCCATTGCCAATCGTCCTTCAGAGTGCACAATGTGGCCCAGTAGAGGCCCCTAAAGCCTAAACCCCTAATCCCCTATACCCCTAAACTCTAAACCCTAAACCCCTAAACCCTCAATTTTAAACCCCTAAACCCAAAACCCCTAAACCCTAAACCCCTAATCCCCTAAACCCTAAACCCATCCTGGCGTTGTGTTGACCACGACATGGAGCTCGGTTTCGGTCAGCTCTTCCTTACACGGATCGGCTTGCTTAAAGGATCATGGGACTTAGTAACTAGGGTTATAAGTAAGGTAACTATACTTATAACCCCAATTAAGGTACTTATAACCTTACTTACTAAGTCCCATGATCCTCCAAGTGAACAGCACTTGTAGACGTGCAAATTTCTCCGGCGTTCCTGCCCCACGTCAGTCTCGTCTGTATTCCCAGCGGATCGCCCGCGGATCCATCCACGACCGCACAGCCGACTTGCACGTATGGAATTGCGAACTAGGGACGAGAATTAAGCGTTTCGGGGCCAGACTTGTACCTGTCAATGGGGGCTACATGCATAAGATCATCCGGAGCTGCTAATTCTTAAACTTAATCAGTAACGTTCCCTTGTATCGGTTCGTGCAGCTTGTGCTATTTGTGTTGCTTTGAAGAGGCTCTTGCCAACGGGGTGCCATTGGTGTCCCCGTGGAAGGATGCCAGCGCAACATCCACGGAGGAGGCTGGTAACACCTGCAGACATGCGCGTGCTCAAAGGCCCAGTAATATAGGGCCACAAACAATTAGAATAGGGTTTTGGGGCCCAGTATACTATACTTATAATAAGGAACCCCCAAAATAGTATTGGTAATAATTTAGGCCCCTATAGTAAATTCATCCTGGAACCACACCTTAGCTCTCAGACACTTCGGGCGGGGCCCATGAATTACGTAACCGCATTTCCGACCCTGAGCCAGCACCCACCAAACCCTCTAGCATGTGAGCCATGTATACATAAATCTCAACAGGTATGTGATGAACTATGCTCTTCGAAACTTCGTCAGCTCTTCATTGGCTCTTCAGAACACATACAAAACGGAATGTTGCCTGGTCCTGTCTAGCGTCAAATCTAAGAGCGGCGGAGCATCTTTGGCAAACTCTCAGCTTCAAGGACTTTTGCAAAACTCCAGAGACATACCATTTTAGTGTGTTCCCCCAATAGTCATCCCCTGAACAATGTCAGGATGCCCTGCGCGCACCCTGAACCCTAAACCTTTCAGAAGAAGAACTTCCTCCCTAGGCTCTCAACTGTGACTGTCCGAGTTCTTCATGCGTGGCTTTGTTGCTCAGTCAGGCTGCGACCTCCATTATGCACGGTATCTTTGAAGCTTTGCTCTCGAGGTCCACTTCATGTCCGTCTTGTTTGCAATCTCCTACTTGGAGGATATGGGGCCTAGGAAGTGAGGTTATAAGTACCTTAATTGGGGTTTTACGTAGCTGTAAGTATGGTTACCTTAATTATAAACCGAGTTACTAAGTCCCATGACCCGCTAAGTACCCCCCAAACCCAGATAGAACCCTTGATAGTAACCCCTTAAAGGAGCCCTTTTAAGCGAACCCTAGTTACAAAGTCACACGATCCTTCAAGTAGAGACACGTACAACATGCCACACTCTTCCTAGACCCAAGAGTAACCCAGGCATAAAAAGGATGCCCTTTTTGGTTTAAAGGGGCTTATAAGGGAACCTGAACCCTAAAAAAGGGAATAAGGGCCTACTCTGGGTCCTAGCTTCAAAGGCAAGCACGACTCGACTACCGGATCTGAGATTCAAAGTCAGTTGTTCTTACTTAAAGGATCATGGGACCTAGTAAATAGGGTTCCCTTAAAGGGCTCCTTTAACGGATCTATAAGGGTTACTGTGAAGGGTTCTATATGGGTTTGTGGGGTACTTAAAGGATCATGGGACTTAGTAACTAGGGTTATAATTAAGGTAACTTTGCTTCTAACCCCGGTTAAGGTACTTATGACCTTACTTACTAAGTCCCATGATCCTCCAAGTAGCCCTAAGCCTTTCGGCCCTTAACCTCACCCTATAGATTCTGGAACTTTCTGAACTGGGTTGGCCTTTCAACACCCTGAACAAATTATATATATAGGGTCCCTTATAAACTCAAATAAGGAAAATAACAAATGTCCCAAAATCCAACCTAGTGAATCCTGACAACCCACTTTTCTTCGATTTTGTTCAAGCAGTGCGAGGTCTGAGACTGAGCAAACCAGGTCGTCAGTCACAGCCGATAATGTCGTTTCTCTACTAAGGATCATGGGACTTAGTAACTAACTCAAAGGGATCCTTTAAGGGATCTATAAGGGTTACTATTGAGGGTTCTATATGGGGACACCGCCCCCCAATTTCCCCTCACCCCCCCCTCCCCACCCCCCGTTTAGGGCTTCGGGACACAACGTTACGAGCTTGCGTTCATTTTTATAGGGGCAGGGCCTGGACCCCCCGTGCCACAATCAATCAACTCTATATGCATATGTAGAAAAAACACGTAGTAGCATACATATGTACATATGTATAGATAAATAGACAGGTCCAGATTTCCCATCATGCTCGAATTGAAATTTGTATGTGTGCATACATATAGATTTCTTTGGTTGCGTGTGTTGATGTGTTCGTATCATAGTATATGTTCGACGGAAGCCCCAATTCTTTAGAAATTGTATGTCGGCGTTGAATAGATCTTACTATAACCTACACTTGACAAGTTTCTGCCTGAAAAACGAGGTGTATATAAATGGTCACCCCCCCCCCGTTGACAGACCATGCCCTTTCAACTCAGTCGTAGTGCATGGTCTGTGATCGGGGGAGGGGGCACTCAGCTTTCAAAAACTCAATTCCAAAATTTCCAAAGTTCTCTCCCCTAACTTTCCGGATTTCCAAATTTTCCAAAATTTCCGAAATTTCCAAAAAAATTCCGAAATTTCCAAAATTTCCAAAACGGCCCGACCTAGTGGACAGGATTTTTCCAAAACATAAGGGCGGACTTTTTGGAAATTTTGGAAATTTTGGAAATTTCGTAAATTTCGGAAATTTTGGAAATTTCGGAAATTTTGGAAATTTTGGAAATTTTTGAAATTTTGGAAGTTTTGGAAATTTCGGAACTTTTGAACATTTTGGAAATTTAGTAAATTTCGGAAATTTTGGAAATTTTGGAAATTTGGGAATCTCTGGACCTTGGAATTGATTCTCAGGAGGGCTGATTGTGACCCATCCGATGACAGACCATGCACGACTTACTTGCAAAGGCAAGGGCTGTCAATACTCATGCCCATATTTAAACGCATATCTCTCTATCTATCTGTCTATCTATATATACATATATGTATTGATACTCCTACATATAGTATTGCCATTGAAAATACTGACATTGATCATTTGTTGAATGCTCAAGCTAATACCAGCATTACTACTAATATTACACTTCTATAAAGCTTAGTACGAATATGCATAACACAAATACTAAGATTGATTAGTATTGCTCTTAGTACTCCTACGCATATCAATAACCATATTCATATTGATAATAATGTATAATAATACCAATACTAACACACACCTGTATGTACTAATGTACATAAACATGCATACCACCATATCAAAATACAAATCCTTTAACTCACTCATGTATTCAACTGTTAGAAGCTCACGTGACCAAGAGTAATAATAATACAAACATTCTTTCGAATGTATATCATCAATAATATTATAGTACTAACGCTAACGCTACTTCTAATACTTAACACAAAATTTATACTAACATCAATATTTACATAGCTATTGATACTCCTACGAATACGAATACGTAAACTCTTGTGCTTTAACAGTAGTGCTATCACCAACACTAATACGGACTTTGATAATCTGCTGAATATTCAAGAATGCCACTAGTATTACCAGCATGAACACTCATATTATGGCTATTATGAGTATATGGTAGAAGCCAGAAAGTTGGAACATTAGTATCCTTATGCCCTTAAGGTAAAGGAAACGGGATCCTAGCACTAATCCTCCTAAACTCATGTTCCAACTTTCTGGCTTCTACTGTAAATAGTCCTATTTCTAATAATATTGACATTAATACTCCTACGAAAACCAATAGTATATTCATAATGGTATGAAAACTAATATTATTACTAATAGACACCTGCATATACTAATGTACATAAAATACATACCACTATCTTAAGATACAGATATATACATCAGTGCATTCATGTATTAATGCTTTGGCATAGGCATATACCCATATACCAATGTATCAATATACTTCTCGTTGTTGTATGAATATACTATACGAATATGTGACTATACTCATATACGGCTACTGCACTATGCAAGAATACCGACATGACAAGTTCGTATACTAATATGCCAACATACTGATATACTTATAAATGATTAGACAAAACAGTAATATAGTACACATACTCGTACACTAATATGCTAACGTACGAATATACTGGTATGTCAATATACTAGTAAGCTAATACAGCAGTATAGTAGTGTATTCATGCACCCGTTGTACTAACATGTAAAATATACTAGTATACAAGTATGCAAATATTTTACTGTTCGAATACATTGATGTATTGATATACTAATCTGCTAATATACGAGACTATCAATATACTAACATATCAAAACTAACTAGTTCTAATACTGATACTAATACTAGCACTTCTGCGAAAATAAGCTGCTGTTAAACCCAGCATTAAGACTGATACTGATACTACTCGTAGCAGTGGTGCTGTATTACTGACATTGCAACTGGCACTAGCGCTAACTCTAACACGAACATGAGCACTAACACTAATTTATAGTTGGCAATATTGATACGTATACTTACAGCAAACAATAGTACTAATATTAATAATAATACTCACCGTAATACCGATACTACCACAAGACTATTACGTAACTCATGTGCCGCACGTCTGGTGCTACACTATGTACCTCATGTAAAGGTTTTGCTTCATAGAATATCGTCGTGCACGGTGTTGTTTAGACCCGCGGTCTGTCAACGGGGGGGGTGAGCATATAAATATATGCAGCATTTTACGTTTTCGGTTTCATACGGAAGCAATGCAACGCATTATACTCACAACTGTATACACATATTATTTTTATATGTATATGAATATGAGCACATACGGAATACCACATATAGGTATACTGCATCGTAAATTGCTGAACCCTTTCAATCATCTGCCGTGACAAGATTTAATATATATATATATATATATATATATTGTACAACGATGTTACGCACTACACGCTCTATGTAGGAATTTAATCATGTTGTACATGTTGCCGATCTTTTTTGGATGCTCTAATACTACATACTGCATGTTTAATGTGCCAACGCTTTTGGCAGTTTTCACACTACACACTTTACTGACACCATTTAGTACGTACCATGCATCAGTATGCAATATCCATGCTTTCCACCCTCGATGCACAAATCCGGCATGGATTCTTGGAAGCACGTGCTGCGCCTTCAGCCCGAAACGCCCGACCCCGCTGCCTAAGCCCCACAAAACCGCTCCCGCCCTCCCCCCCCTCTACAAACCCTAACGTAAGAGCCTACATAACTACCATTAATACTATTTTGGGGGTTCCTTATTATAGTTACAATATAATAACCCAAAGACCTATTCTAATTATATATTAAGGCCCCGATTTTACACCCCTGACACTGCTGAGCGCTTGCTAACCCGATTTCCCCGTTCGATTGACTGAGGACCTGATGCATTCGGCAAGAAAGCCCTGCCCAAAGACTCCACAGAACCGGTTTAGAGTTTAGGGTCTAGGGTAGGCGGTTTAGGGTTTTGGGTTTAGGGTTTAGGGTAGGCGGTTTAGGGTTTTGGGTTTAAGATTTAGGGTTTAGGTTTAGAGTTTGGGGCTTAGGGTAGGGATGGGCTGCAAGTCTTTGAGGTGAGGATCGAAAGTATAGGATTTTGGGGCATCGGGTTTGGGATCAGCAGGTAGAGGGATCGTCTTGCAAATTCAGGTGATTAAGCGCCCGTCCTGGCAGGCGTTGCTCTTCATCAGCTAGATTGTCAAGTATCCCCTGAAACACGCAAGGTGCCCATCTTCTTACCATTCAGCTATAACATACGGAAGCGCCCAAATAACAAGGACAGAAGGTCAGAGGCCTTTCGGTGAGTCTTTGGGTTTCTCCCTTGAGGAGTTGAGCTGCAGGCCCATCGCTGTCCGATCGTCTGAGATTTTCACGCCGGGCGTAGTGTCTGGTTTAACCCCAAATAACCTATATACCTCGTTAAAGGGCCGATAAAAAGAAATCAAAACAGGGAACCCTAAACGGGAAGGTTTTCTAGGATGCCCAGTCACCTAGGAATAAAAAGGGCTCCCTTGTTGGTTTTGGGTAACTTTACAAGGAATCTAAGACTACAAAAATATGGACTAAGGGTACTACTGGGCATCCTAGTAACTTAAGCTTCCAAATTCGGACTTCCATGGGAACTAACATGGTTTCACTATTACCATGTAGCTTGAGTTGCCATGGTAAGAAAACTCTACTGTTTACGTCCCAAAGGGTCCCAGGTACTGTTATGGGAGACACTTCCCCAAATCATAAAAGTAATTCCTAATATAGAAACCCTACATTCTAGCATAAAGGTACTGTGGACCCTTTGGGAGTTACAAACAGTGCGGGGATTCCCTTTACATAAATTACTCTTAAGGATGGAGGCTATGGGGATTCCAACTTTTGGGCTGCTACTGTAAGGGCAAGGCTTTATAGGGTCTGGGAAGGGTTTCGAGTCGACAACCGGCTCGGGGCTCGGATGTGTAAGTTGAAGGCCCAGTAATTAGGTACTCTGCTTTAGGATGGTATAGGGTTTAGGGTTTAGGGTTATGTAGGTTGGGATTTTGGAGAGTTTATCACGGTCATATGGGCTCTGTTTTGGGGTTTAATGGTTGCCGACCCTTCGAGTGCTGTGGACAGCAATGGCTTCGCAAGGTGGTACGTAAAATGGCCTGCTGGGGTCCGGCTGATCTAGCATCCGCGTCTACCGAAGCTCCAGCAGAGACTAATACGCACATGCGTATAAGAAACTTTGACATCATGCAGCTCGCCGGTTGGATGAAATGGGATTTAGGGCTTAGAGTGCAAGGGTGTGGGATGCGGGGGTTATAGTGCACGGAAATGTGATGATATGGTTGCCGGGACTACATGGGGAATGGGATTCGACTTCACTTCGGACATTCCGGGCGAGTCGTCCCTAAGCAACCATCTTAATGGCCGCGGAAGCCGTGTGCGACAGAGAGTGTATCGGTCTCCGCTGCTCTGATACGCGCAAAGAGCACACTGTTTGGGGGTTAGGGTAGGGTTAGGGTTAGGGTTTTCGGGTGTATTTGGGGACACCCTGCGCAGAGTAAAAGAAATCGCGACCGGAACCTCCCCGGGAAACCACCAAATCCCTTAGCGACGCAGGTGTGTCTAGCAGGCATAACAAAGTAAATAACTCTCAACCTACAGACAGTCAAAGGCTGAGGGCTAACACATTAAGAACACGATTCCTTGAAGCACCGGCGGACAACATTCACGGACAAAGCAGACCAAGTCAAGCGCACATCGTTGCTGAACTCATGAGTTTGTGTTGCCCTTCAGTATCATCATGGGCGTCCTTGTTGCTGCTATTGCTATGAAGAGTGTCGCGCACCCCCCTGGTGCATTTTATGTTTTTGCTCACGCCATGATTTCCAGATGATAGTGGGCTTTAGGGTTTTAAAAATCAGGGATACAGCTTTATTTTTCAGCTACTGTCGCTACGACTACTCTCGTGCTTGTGATGACACCAATAGGAACCCATATTAGCCGTCGCAACGGTCTTGATATTTGCAATTGCAGCAGCAGTGTTTGCATTACTTGCATGGCACAAACCCTACCAGTCCTAATGAGTCTTTTGAAATTTTGTGAAACTTATGTAGTGTCATTGCTGCTGCTGGCACTCACCAGTGTTGTGGGTTGGGTTTGTCTTGGCATCGGCGCAACCATGGGCCTGCTCACCAAGATGAGAACTACTGACACTAGACCCTAAACCCTAAACCCTATTGTGTGTTACTGCGTTCGCCTCACCAATATCAGCCATCATGTTGACGATGTCACGGTCTTCTTGTTGCTGGCCGGTGGATTATATTGTCGGCACCTTTCAGATCCGGCTCGTCGTCTTGGTACTGTTTCTACTACCATAAACACTATCTCTAGTTATGTTGCTAATGCTGTTCGTAAGGAACAAGCAGCGCAACTCTGGATCACTGCGCCAATGAGACAGCATTTGAGCACGGAAGCCTGTCAACTGTCAAGCAGAAACTGCTAACAAAATCCCTCTGGGATCTGCTCAAGAGCTCGTTGACTAAATCACCTTCAAAGGCACAAACTCTAAACCTTAAACCCCAAGCCCTGAACACTACGATTCATAAGGTTATTACTTGGAATGATGATAGTATGTGACGTTTAGAACTAGTCAGTAGCTTGGATCCCTTGCATGTGTATGACGGCCTCGAGCACTTTTGGATTCAGGACAGCCAAAGCCCTGGTTTAGGGGTTTAGGGTATCATCCATGAGCGTTAAACCGTCAAAACCAATGCCCTGGAACCCCAAGGCTAGCTTGCATCCAATACTAGTCGTCCAGTGTGGGTCCTTTTCAGTGACTGCATTGCCTCCACTCAGGGACAACCCTTGCAATCGTGCGGGGTTGTAACCTGTGGGGTTTGGGGCTGAAGACCCGAATCCCACAAAGACAACCTGAACCCGGATTCCCGGATACGAGTGAACTTTGTTGGGGTGCTTGGCAAATGGCTTCCAACTCCAACCAGCAACCTTCGAAGCCTGCATGTGCACATATTCTACTCACTTAGGCCCTTTTGTTACATCGGCGGCCTGATTCAAGTCCCAGAGAGTGGATCTTCTACGAATTCTTCTACGAAGAAATTCTACGAAGCTGGCAAATCAGAGGTTCCTGGCACATGCTGTTTTGTTGGGTTGACTCATTCTTGCTACAACAGCCAACAGTCGGGCGCCCAACTATGTGAAAGTTGCCAGTAACCCTAAACCCTAAACCCTAAACCCAAGGAAGAGTCTGTTCGAAGATCGCCTCCTCAGTTCCTGAGCTCATAAGCCCCCCAAAAAAGTGTACACTTTCGGTTTTATAGTGGGTAGAATTATCCAAAAAAGTGTTCAGTGTATCCACTCAGCTACTAAGCCTCTCAGCACGGCAATGGGTTTAGAGTTCAGGTGTAGGGTCCCGAATTCGTAAACCCCAAGCTGTGCAGAGAAGAATTCAACCATTTCGGGAATTCCAATACCTTGCTGTGGCCTTCTGAACGATCGCTGTGAGTTGGGAACCCTACCTATAGTCTCCATTGTAGCTCCTTTTTTTGGTTAACCAAAAACTCTATTACAGGATACTAACCATAAAATTGGCCAGCCAAAAAAAGGAACTACAATGGAGACTATAGGTAAAGCCCCAAACCCTAAATCGGGAGTCCCTTCTTTAAACGGCCCAGTGGCGCTCAGGGTCGGGAACAAATCCTAAGTCCCCCTGTAGTTCGTCACCTAAGCCCGTGTAGGAACGCCTGACTCCTCAGAACACACGATAAAGTTGATCCGGGGTTTGGGGCTTACAGGACAGGACCCCCCCCTCCCCTAGCTAGAAAAGGAACACTCAATGAGAAGCCGACACCAGAAACCCACAAGCATAAATCCTAGCATCCAAACTCTCAAACACCCAAATCCAAAACCCTCCGCCTCTTGACCGGAAACCTTAGACCCTAACCCCAACCGCCAAGTGTCCTGGGACAGAACGCTTCTTCCAGAGTCCATAGCGCTAGGGGAAGTTGCTGTGGGGGCCTCCACTTTGCCGCTTGCTTATGGATCTTGTCAAGGGGTTTGGTTTAAGTTACCACAATAAAGAACCATCTTGTTTACCCTAGATCCCAATTATGCTAAAATAACTTAAACCCCGTAACAAGAACCCAGGCTTGGCCATTGGGGTCGGTCTGCTTCTGTTTAGTTTACGCTGCGTACTGCCCCCACCCTGTCACAGTCTATATTAGGGGTCACACTAACGGCTATATATACAAGTACAAAAAAGCGCCAAGCCGCAGAGTGGGTGCTGTATCCAAGGTTCGGGGTTCTGGATGGAGGGTTGACGGTTTGTTCAGGATGGGCAGCATCTGGAGCCCTGTTAACTTCATCGAATTACCATCATCGGGATCTGTAGTCAACCGTATATGGGTGTCTAAACGTGGTTGCTAAGTCCAATGTCCGATGCCAACCATCCTCTCACAGAAGTGGATGGCTTCTTCAAGCTACGGGTGGTCATTCAGGGGCCCTAATTATTAGCAAAGACAGCCCTAGCTTACTTCTCCTCACTCCCAACCATTTGAGGCAACGAATGAAGATAGACTCTTGCAATCGGGGGAGGCGGGGCATTCGGAGGTCTGGAACTCCAAAACCAAAAAACACCAAAAACCCAAACCCATCCGTCGTAGAAGGAAGAGGAGGGACCCTCTATGGGGACCCGTACCCTATAATGGGCTATATAATGGGTATATAATAGCTGATTAAGGGTCCCTCCTTTTCCCCTTTGACAAAACCCCCAACCCACACCCCGCCCCGACGGCCGCCACAATGAACTCATGAACTTCGGAACCCCGAACCTAAGCCCCTGCTCACCTTGCCTCAACGAATGAAGTAGCAACAATACAGACGAGTTTTTCTGCTACCCTTGCAGAATGGATGTGGGTATATACCTATATATACTGCAATATATGTACATACATTTTTATCAAAACTTATATGCGTAGGCATATAAACATACATAAATATGTGTATATACACGGTGTCATAAAGAATCACCCGAAACCGAAACTCCACACGAGGCAACACCGCCCACTTCCGGCCCTTCTATCTCCCTGCTGTCCCAGCGACGTCCCTCCGATGTGCTGCCTCGGCTTGGGGTTTAGGGTTTAGGGTTTAGGGTTTAGGGTTTTAGGGTTTAGGGGTTAGGGTTTAGGGGTTTAGGGTTTAGGGTTTAGGGGTTTAGGGTTTAGGGTTTAGGGGGTTTAGGGTTCTGGGTTTAGGGTTTGGCCCCATGTACCTATACCTGGACCCCTGCCTACACAGGGCTCCGTAGAGTGATTTCCTGGTATAAGTCCTCAACGAAGGTAGGATATGTGGGGCCCAGGTACGGGATTTTCAGGCGCCTTGAAATACTAATTTTTATATTTAGAAAACGCAGGGAGGGATATACTGGCTGACGAACGCCAGGGGTTTCGCCGACCCTGGACCAAAAAGCCTCGAATTCAAATCCCTATAATTGGTGAGTCTCTAAACAAGCCCAAGCATGGCGCAAACCGGAAGCCAAAACCTTGAACGCCTCTAAACCCTAGACCCTAACATGGGAGTTTTGACGGGGTTCTTCACATCTCCGCGTGGGTACAGAGACCCGAGACTCTCGATGCTGAAGTTCCTTCCAGACCCCTGGGGTTTAAGGCTTTAGGGTTTAGGGTTTTAGGGTTTGCGGGTTGGGGTTTTAGGGGTTTGGGGCTTAGGGTTTAGGGCTTTAGGGTTTAGCGGCTAGGGGTTTAGGGTTTGGGGCTTAGGGTTAAGGGTCTAGTTTGGAACATAGCCAGGCGTCTAGGGGCATCTTGTATCAAGGGGCTAAAAAGGTCTGGGGTTTAGAGGCCCAAATGATGTCCGGTTACGTGTACAATGACTGGGATGCCGTTGCTGGACTCGTGTCGAAACATGTTAGCAATCATCCAACCTGCGAGATGTAGGTTTAGACCCACCGCAAACCCCGATGAACGTTTCGTGGATCTGATAGCGATAATAAAAACCCTGACAAGACCCGTTTCAACCCCACTAAGCCCTATAACATCCTATGAAACACTGTCAAGCCCTGCACTGTACCCAAGACCCAAAACCCGAAACCTTTATCCCCCTAAACCCCCAAACCTAAATCCGAAACCCCTAAACCCTAAACCCCTACACCCCCAAACCCGAAACCCTAAATCCGAAACCCCTAAACCCAAAGCCCCAAACCCAAAGCCCCAAATCTTTTCAGAAAGGACCCTTCCAGTAGAAGGCCCAAGAGACGGAATTGCGTTGAAGTGTTCGGCGAGCCTCAGCTTTTCCGGTTGAGGGTTCAAGAAATTTCGGGTTTTAGGGTTTAGGGTTTGGGGGCTGGGGCTGCTCATGGAAAAGTTGCAAGACCCCTTCGCTTCAAGGACCGACGATGCACTTCTGTCTTTGACCCGCTTTTCCTAACCCGTTCCGACTGTACGATTCGGGATTTGGGCATATGATTACATTACTTTAGATCACGAGAGTTCAATATTTAAATGCCAATGTTTTTCGCTTCGAGAAGATGCCATACCTAGACCCTTGAATGTAGCAGTTGCCGTTTATCGGATGACTTATATTCTGCTTAGGACCCTATATCCTCAAAAAACTGAAGTAACCCTAAACCCTAAACCCTAAACCCACAAAGAAAAGTGTCCACCCAGCAGGGCTGAGGGGCTGTTGCGGAATGTCGAGGCATTTGGCGATGTGTTGCGGGAGCCACCGGAGCGGCTGCGAGCCATCTGGGCAAGAGGGTCTTGGCATCACCGTGGGGCTGTATCAGGGTTTGGGATTTTGGGGCTAAGGAGTAGAATTGGGCCCAAAACCTCTTACTTCTTTGGGGAGTGTAGTGGCGGGATGGGACACTCGCGTCTTGCGCCGGCTCCACCATGCAGTGAAAGCTTAAACCCTACAAGATCCCGCATTCAACACACAAGTTTAGAGTTTGGGCCAGACCCTTGCTGTTTAGGGTTTTGAGGGTGTAGCAGATTTGTAGTGTGTCCGGTTGAAGGTTTGGGGTTTAGCTGGTTTCTGCCATGTCTTTCATGGGACCGAATGGCTTTACACCCTCTCCAAACGAAAGCGCTTTGCGGCTTCCTGTCAGTGTCGAGGCCTGTTTCGGGTTTGGACTGGTGCAGGTCCTGCGTCATACTGTTACGAAATAGATGTTTTTGAACAAAAGTAGAGAGAGCAGGCAGACTGATGAGGTGCCTGCCTGGGAATGAAATGTGCGAAGGTCTTTGGCAGCATGAAACCGCCATGTAAGCTGCTCTGCGAAGCCTGATTATTAGGCCCGTATGTAATCCCAACCCTTAACCTTAAACCACCAAGGTGGGGATGTCAGCTGCTCTTCGAAGCCCAAGCGCTGCACACCATACCTAAACCCTAAGCCAACAATGGACCCAGTGGGTAAGGCCTATTGCGCCGACATTGTTTGCAAACAACCAAGAAACAAAAGAAGGCAGTCGCCAGGAACGCCTTCGGAACACCGACGAACCAGTGGTGCGACGACTGCACAACAGAATCAGAATCAACAGAAGTAAATAAGAAACACCAACACATAAATCCATAGAAATGCGGCCTGTGCTTGCTACCCTCCTGATTGCTTCCAGTTTAGGCTTAACAAGGTTTTCGGGTTTTTCAACCATAGATGTTGAATCCGAAGTAGTTAAACCCAGCGCGTAGCCACACCCCGGAGGCAAACAAAACCCTATCAAGCCTTGTCATTCATCATCTGAATCACGCGCTGGATGTCGCTGTGCCTGTGGAGGACTGCTGAACGACAAAAGAGCCTTGAGTGATGTAGCTTGTGGGCTTCTTAACGTCTCAAGTATTCTGCAGGTGCAGTTAGATATGTATGAGTGTGTGTGTGTGTGTGTGAGTGTGTGTGTGTGTGTGTGTGCGTGTGTGTGTGAGTATATATATATATATATATAATATACTATGTGTATATGATCCCGGTTCGGCCGGCCCGCCCCCTCCCCCCCCCAATGGTTCCTCCTCCCCCCCCTGTGGTGTGGTGTGGTTGCGGGTTGCTTCCCCCTCCCTGTGGTGTGGTGTGGTTCGGGAGTGGGTCTGCTTAGGCTGGTTACGTGTGGTTTGGGTTTCCTGCGTGGGTCTGCTTGGCGTGTGAGCCCTCGTGTGGAAAAGCTTGCACAAAAACACATAGATTCGGCTTGGGGAGCGTGGGGGGGGGGGGGGGGGATACCAAAGGGGGGGGGGGGGGGGGTCGGTGAACCGAGAACCGGGATCATACAAACGTATTTTTCGTTTCACCCATATATGTATGCAATACCACAACTACAACTCTGGCAAGCCGTCTCAAAACCTACATTGAGATCCACTTCAGACCGCTCGGAACAACACTGCAAAAATCGGCTGAACAGCCTTTCCGAGCGTGAATATTTTTGCAAGATGGGGAAGCGATGCAGATGCCTGCTGAGAATAAGCTGAATCACTGTCGAAGAATGGAACTACTTCTCAATAAACCTCCAAGCATTAGGTGCCGGTGAAATCCTGTCAGCCATATCTGTCGTCTAGACGTTGACCAAGCTAACGATTCATAGCTTCGGGGTGTACCACAGGGAAAAAGATGCAGGTACTTTCAGGGAACCCCTATAGATCCCTTGAAGGAACCCCATTTCGATCGTTCCTATAGATCCCTTAAGCGGATGTCTTGTCTGATTGAACAGGGCATGTGGTCTGAGGCTGAGGACTTTAGAGGGTTCCGAGCGTCATCCTTCCCCAAGCGTGAGATAGCACTGAAAGCAGCGTTTACATGGGCACTTTGAGGCCAAAGTCGACACCGTTTGGGCACATGGACGTTTAGGGTGTATTCGTCATTGCGCAGTGGCGAGACGAATGATCAACCCCATAACGGCTAAACCCTGACGCCAATCATCAAAGCTCATTGGCTTGGCCCCGAGATTCCCAACAACTTGCACACTCTAAGCTAGGCGACTTCAATCAAGACTAGGACTTTGGGGTAGGTTAGAATGTCTGCAGATGTAGGCATGCAGGGACTCTAATGTCATATGACTGCAACTTATTCGACCCCGAATGAAGCTCTCCAACCCTAAACCCTAACCCCTAAACCCTATAAACTCTCACCCCAAGGACAAGATCCCCCCAAACCCAGAACTTCAAACAACGGGTTGGGACCCCCTGCACCCCAGGACCCACAAAAGGTGCGAAACAGCCTCTAGAGCCCGTGAACCGAAGAAGCCCGACCTGGACCCCAAAAATTTGCAGAATTATAACCTTTTTATGGGTCTTGGGCCATGACTTTATGTACTTTTTTCTTTTTTTGGAGGGGGGGGGTGAAATAAACCCGAAGCCGCAAATATCAGTGTCCAAGCTGCATCGATCCTAAATCTGCCTCCATCTTCGTGACTTTGCCTGGAAGGCTCTTGTCGGCACACGGGGTGATACAGGGATCTGGATGATTAGAATATGGTTTTAGGGGATATTAGATTACAACGACCCGAGGAATAGTGTCAGTAAGTATCCGTGCCCTATAATATAGGGCTTCGAGTTCTGCAATCCTGGGTTAACGGTCGGTTTACTTTGTAGGGTCAGGAGTGAAGCTTGGGAATCAGGCCGTAGGGCTTCCTGCAGGGCTGTGCTCAGACTTTAGGGTTTAGGGTGTAGGGTTTAGGGTTTGGGGTTTAGGGTTTAGGGTTTAGGGTTTAGACTTGTTTTGCTGTTTCAGGAAAACGCCTGGGATTTAGGGCATCCGAGTTTGTGTGACTCGAAAATGTCAGGATTTCAGTTGTTACACGGGTTGAGCAACCCAAACCATAAATCCGTAATCTTCAACCCTTCAAGGCCTAAGTGATGCAACTACTCGGAAGGGCTACGGAGGTCCTGAACCCAGGCTCGCAGGGTGCCGGGTCGAGTCGAGATTTTCACTTTAAGACTTTAGGGGCCGAGTTTTGGACTGTGGAATGTACCGTGAACATCCGAAAGCATAAACCGTAAACGTGGAACCACAAACTCCAAACTTAAAAAAGCTACACCCTGTTCCCTAACCGAAATTCCTCACCCCAGACACCAAACACCTGAACTGCTCCTTGACTCTCAAGGAAGCCGAATAAAGTGGGAGCCAAGACGGTGGCATTGGGTGAGGGCATAGTTGGCATAGTGAAGTAACCCGGGAGAAAAAAGTATAAACTTTGATTTCATGAGGGTTCTTTTACGAAAAAACAGTACTCCAAAGCCCAGTTTTGTAATTGTTTAATTGCTTGCTTTTCTGAATGGATGGTTTTGCTAAATTCGTACTTTGCGGCTCAAGGGTTGCCCAAACTGTCGGCGACTCTATGTGGGGGGGTTTCCGAAAATTAGGGGTACCTTCTTTTGGGGTCCTGATAATAAGGATCCTACTATTTAGGGTACTATATTAGGGTCCCCTATTTTCGGAAACTCCCATGTTGGGATGATCTTACTACTTGGAGCCTTCTGTAGGGTCCAATTTTGGGCGGATGAGATGAGGGCATGTGTTGCATGTGTTGCAGGCTTTGGCTTCGTGTAATACAGTTACAAAGATCAACTGCTTGGAGCTTCAGTCTGCAAGCTGAAATGCATTGATGTCCCAAGTGCATTTAGGCATCATGCTTTTGTTACGTGGGCCCTAGAAAGATGTAATTATCTGCTGAAGGCTTTAGGGATGGACATGCAAAACCAAATGGCCCCGAATCTCACGTCTTTGAAGCGAAGAAGCTACACCCTTGAAAAGAGGGACCCAAAGCTCCAAAATCTTAACAGCTCGGGACACTCGCGTTGAGGTTTAGGCTTTACTAGGGTTTGGGGGAGTAAGGCTTAGGGATCATGCGTTGAGGGTTTAGGGAGCGCAGAATGGTGCAGCTTCTGCTGAGGCCCGGACTGTCCAAGCGATCGAGATCCTCTTCTTTGACCAACCTTGCAATGCAGGGCACTATCACCACCAGTACCACGACTACACAGTACTGCCAGACCTACTACTTCTACTGCTAATTACTTCTGCTACTTGTAGTACGTACTGCTTCCTGTGCTCATTCTTCAAGCCTCTTTCGGACGTAGGATTCCGGGTTTACGGGTTAGAATAGTTAGATATTCCAACTGCTATAGTTGTGAAGCTCCGGTGAATAGGGTGAACAAGATGGAGCACAAGGGAGCTATTCAGAACAACCTTACAGCTCAACAAGCAACGATTGCATAGTTTGGCCGTATCGATGGACCGCGTCTACCCGTGTGATAGTTGCCATCTGAACCATAAGTGTGAACACGGCAATGGTGGAACTGATGCCAAATCCAGACTTAAACTGACAATACGGATTGTTCTAGTCTACAGCGCTGTTGTAAGCATACTGTGCCATGGAAGAAAATATCAACTTTACACGTACCGCCCACCCAGCAACAACAGGCAAGCATACCATAGTGGTCTTAACTATCGGTTGTTGGGCCAAGTTGCTGTTGCAGTGCACTTGTGCTAAGATAATATTGGTCCAGAAGCTATTCCGACCTCTCTCATCAGTTATTCCCCCGAAGCCTAATTTTCAATTTGAACCCTTGCCCCTACATGGGAGTGAGGGGTACCTTATTTGGGGGGTTCCCTATAACAAGGCTCCTACTATTTAGGGTACCGTATTAGGGTCCCTAAACCCTTAACCGTGAACCCTAAACCTTGAACTCTAAACCCTAAACTCGCTGGACCCAGGCCCGGAATCGATTGTCCTAGCCTGAAGCCACCTGTCCTATGGGCAGGACGGCCACAAGGTTTAGGGTTTAGGGTTTAGGGCTTAGGGTTTGTAGGTTTAGGGTTTAAGTATGACTAGGTTAAAGGCTCCCCCAAATAAATTTTCGAAAGTCTGGGATAGAGCCAAAGTGCGGTTCGATGGCCGCAAGGCTCGAGAGGGACGCCGGGAAGTTGTCACGGGCTTGCCTGACAGAACTTTCCGGGCATAGGGCCATACTCTCACAGTTGAACGCCCTCTGCGATCCCGATTGCAAAAAAAACGGACCCCTGCTCAAAAATAGGTATGAAACCCAAAGCCGCTTATAAATCCTAGATCCCTGAGAGACTCTTCGGGGGAGAGCGGCCTCTTCTCCTTGGATCCTTTTCTCACCTGGGATGATGGCTCTGTGACCGGAGGAGCTTAGGGGATTAATTTAGGGCCTCAATTGTTACATTAAGGTTTTGGGGGAGATTATGCCATAATTATAGTGAAGAACCCCTCAAAACAGTATAGGCATAGGTAACTATGTAGTTGCGTGTCAAGGGCCTCCGGAGTACTGGGCTTGATAGCTGGAGCTGCGGGCAGTAACATTGATGGAAGTCTGCCACGGGGTTCGAAGGACATCGTGGCATTCGACAAGAAGGACGAGGAGGACCCTGAACTCTGAACCTTAAACCCGAAAAATTGCATCGGACACCATCCCTACGGCTAGCAGGGTCCCAGGAGTGTTGTCAAAGCAGGTGCTGGGTTGGCTCTCTTGGTCACAGAAAGCTCTCCAAGTGTTCTCGAAGCCTCAACAGAGTTGCTCGTCGTCGCAGTAGCAGCAAGGGCAGTCGCAGTGGCAGCTTCAGTATTAGCACTTGCTGCTGTTGCCGTTGTTGGTGCTGCTGTAGTCGTTGCAGCTACCTGCTGCTGCTCCTGCTGCTGCTCTTGTTGCTGCTTCTTGCGTCTGGTTGATGCTGCCAGCCCTCGCACAAACATGATTATTGTTGGTAATGCTGATCTGATTTGTTCTCGAAGACCCCCTACCTGAACCTTTTTTATCTCTTCGATATCAAAGAAAGTCTCATTCGGACCTTACAATACTGGTACACTGTCGCATGGAAGGCTAAGTCCCGTAACTCAAACATCTCCACGGCTCGGGCTGGAAGTCACATTAAGCCCAATATAGGGGCCTTAACGAGACAACAAGAGTATGGCTTTGGGGCCCATTATACTAAAATCATGACAAGGAACAGCAGAAATAGTGTAGGAAACTAAATTAAGCCCACAGTACCCTTGAAGTCCTGAGTCCTGCAGCTTGAAAGCCCAAAACCTGCATTCCTTAACCTCAAGCCCCGAACCCAAGACCCTAGAGCCCCGAACCCTAACTAAACCAATCAGGATACCGGGGCTTTAGTTACGGTGTCGAAAACCCTGAATTACAGGAGGGAGCGCTGCTGCATAAGGAATTATATTCGTAACTGTTTAGGTCCCTAGGTCAGACCCCTAAAGATTTGAAACCCCCCACCCTATCCCTGAATCCTGAACTGTCTTTTTGAACTACCCGACCATGGTTGGGCCAGGTACTGCACTGGGCGGTCGAGAGGAACCTGGCTCAGTGATGTTTTCAAGGGCTTCCATCCATTCACGCAGACAGTGTAATGGTTGAGCCCTAAGGTGCCGAATACAGGGGCCTTAATGATTCGAATAGGGTTCGGGGCATCTTATACTACCCACAACATTGGTAATGATTAGAGCCCCTACATTATAAACGCTCGTGCATTCAGATCATTGGAAACACGTTGGTCGCCCGACGGCGCGCTGTACCCAACGAATGCACAAGGAATTTGGGTCACGCCACTTCTCAATTGCCTAAGGCGGCAAACTGTGCCCACACCACAACTGCCACAAATTCAGAGGGCAATCGCTCGCTGATCCGGCACACGGGGGAGGTAAGACGGGAAAGTGAACCCGGCTGCAAATGCAACCGGAAAACGAAAACAGCGCAAAATCAAGCACCACAATGCAAGCAACTTGCCCCACCACACTCCCTATGGCTCCATGTACCCAGATAGTATATACTTAAGCCTCAAAGGGGTCCCTGTATAGGTACTTTAAGGTAAATGTATATACTATATGGGTACATGGAGCAAGAGGGACTGGGAACACTCTCGAGACGACAACAAGGCGACATGCGGGTTTGTGCACTGGGGATGCAAGTAAAAACGTAATGTAGGGGCCTTGATAATTGGCAGCACAGGGTTTTCGGGGGGTTCTTATTATAACTATAGTGTAAGTGTAGTATAAGTGTAGTAGACACCCAAACCCTATTCTAACTATGAAGGCCCCTGCATTAGACCTCTTATGAATCGACTGAAGAAGAGCGCAAGAACGATCACTGTTCACCTAGCCGCAGGACCCAGCCAGTCCGAAGCACAGAACAGCAGCAGGAACCCGTTTGAAAACTGAAGTATCTATAGCATATGAGCACATGCGTCCTCAATTTGACAGAGAGGTTAGTAAGTGGTGTCTAAGTAGGATTCTAAAGTACAGCAACCCCAATGCAGGGATTTAGAAAGTCTAAATCCCTGCATTGGGGTTGCTCTACTTAAAACCTCACAAATGACCGACCCACCAAGTCCCTGGTCATTGAAGTAGGGTAAACTACCCCTCAAACCCTAAACATGTCTTATCATTAACCTGGACACCAAAAGTATGTAGAATAACAGCCTTGTGTAGGCTTTGAGCCATTATTTTACCTACTTTTGGGAGTCTGGGAAACAACCAAAAGCAAAAAAGTCGCACAGCGGCTGCGCCTAAGCCTGACGAGGCCGTAGGGGACACTTGACGAGCCATCCTGCCGGCTTGAAAAGGAGCTTTCAAAGCTCACAGAGCTTTGTGTATGGAGGTTGTCGTGAGGTTTTGTGGGGTTGTATGCATTTTTTGGGATTTCTACCGGGTCTGATATGGGGACCGTTTGAATCAGCGTAGGTATGGTTACACAAATGACGGAGCTACAAGATTACAAGATACTGTATGGGTGCTTTTTCTTTCCTCAAACCTCTATATTAGTTAGGTTTACGCATGTTAACCCAATACTGGATACCCGTCTGACATGCGACCAAGCGAACGTGGTCAAGGTGTCGTCGGTTTCTCTAAGCGCAAAGGTTCGGAGGGTAAACGGAGCTGAGGGTTTCTCGGACGGCTGCCGCTACTCCTACTACGACGACGCGTGCTACTACTGCCACTGCTACTTGCGCTACTAGTGCTACTAGTGCTACTAGTACTACTGGTGCTACTGGTGCTACACAGCTACTGCTACTGCTACTGCTATTGATGCTGCTGCTGGTGCTGCTGCTCTGCTACTACTACTACTACTACTACTACTACTACTACTAATACTGCTATACTGCTATACTGCTATACTGCTATACTGCTATATTGCTGAAAGGCTATACTGCTATACTGCTATACTGCTACACTGCTACTACTACTACTACTACTACTACTACTACGACTTCTACTATACTACTACTACTACCACCACCACGACTACTACTACTACTACTACTACTACTACTACTACTACGACTTCTTCCGCTACTACTACTGCTACTATTACTTGCTACTGCTAATTGGTTGCAACGACTACGAACCACGGCCCTATAACGTCCTACTGTTAGATGCTTTGCGTGTTCGTAGAAGCACCAATGGATTTTGTGGGTTGCAGATGCTGCGCTCGTGCACTCAGGACTGCAATCTACTTGACTGTCGATTAAGCCACACTAAACCTCAAACTGCCGAACTCCACCGAACACCAAACCATAAACATGAACGTACGGTGTGATGTCGTAACCCAGGCCTCCCACCCCCACTGCCACCGTCGCCGCCAGTGCCACCATCACCATCACTGCCGTCAAGCTGTCCGTTGCGTCTCTTGAGAAACTCCTCGATTTGAAATGCTAGATCTTCGATAGGGGTCCGGGCTGAAGGTCCAAAAGCTCGAACTGTTTCTACCTAAGAATTATTGCAAGTAAGGGTTATGAAACTCGCTGATAGGGGTGACTATGCATATCACCCTATGTATGCGAAGCCTCTTGAATCTTTCAAACACCAGATTCTGGCAACGTTTAACGAGGGTTTCCTCGGGACTTGGGAATGACTAAACCTGACACACTACACGTCAAAGCCGCAACCATAACCCCAAGAAGCCCAATCCTAAACCCCAGGCGTCCAACTGCAAAGCATTATGAAGTTTCAAGATGGCCTCCCACACGAAAAGGGTGCAGAAAACACTGTCCATGGCATAGGGTTTAAAATTTCAGGCTCTGGACTCGGCTTTAGGGCATTAGGCATTAGGCCTCTACGCTTTGTGTGGGGCATCCCTCCCTCTCCTCGACACCCTCTCCCGTGCTTTATGAATCATACCCTGTTATGTCTCGACATGAACAAAAAGCAATGTCACGTAAAGCAGAATACCGGGCGAAAACTTGAATACTGAAACCCTAAACCCCAAACCGCAAGCCCTTACCCTAAACCCCAAATCCCTCAATTAACCCTAAACTCTATGGTGCCCTTGTAGACCCCTTAACGGAGCCCTTGAAGGAACCCGAAACCCCCTAAACCCTACACCCCGAGCCGGGGCCTTCCTGCCAGGAGCGGAAATGCAAAGAGGCAGCCATGCACTCGGCTACGTCGCCCCACTAGTCGCAGCAAGCAGCTGCCGGTGCAAGGGAAGAAACCGTACGTCATGTTCCATCCATTTTGGAGGAACTGGACGACGACGAAGACGACGAGGACCCGGAGTCAGAGGAGGACTTCACCTTGTTCGTCTTGGTCTGGCGATAAGAAAAAAAGAGAGTAAAAAGCAAAAATGCAACCAGACCGGCAGTTGGACGGCTTGGAACGGTGGGAGTTGCAACTGATATCGTCAAACAAACACAGTCCGTCAAACGCAGTGGTCACGGCAAGTCGAGGCGCCACAGGCTTAGTCATCCGCATTTTAGCGCGGAGCGAAAGAAGGCGCTGTTTTGCAACTCCATGGGTAAGATGACCCATCTGAGCACAGAACTTGAGGAACAACAATTCTCAAGACAGAAATGGCCTTCCCGCAAAGGCAACACTTCTTCTTAGGCAGAACATTGCGAAAAGACCGGACCTGAGAAGACACAAGAGAAAACAGCTCTGAAAGGGCCTGAAAGTGCGTCAAGGTGTTCGGCTGGCCAGAAGCGAGCGGTGAACATGCCATTCTGTTCCTCTGCCGACACCGCCCTGAGCAAGTGGAACTGCTCTAGCAGGAAGGATTTTGCTCAGACGAGCCTGGACATTGTGCTCGATCAATTTCAGCGCAACCGCAGGAACCACTGAAAGAGCTGCAGGCACAGTTCAACCTTTGAAAAATCATCTTTATGTTCCATGGCGAAGCAGCGTCAAACTTTGAAATGCCCCAGGGACAGTCCGGATATCGAGCAAGCTTTGACGAAACGCAAATTTTGACACGGAAAGTCAAACTATACCAGTCCGAACTCTAAGTTCGGAACACGCCAAAAACCTATGTAGAACAGCACGACATGTATTTCCTCCAGCGTCTGCGACCTGGGTTTCCATCATTCCTTTGAAACTGCTGGAGGCCGAGACTCGGAAACGTCGGACTCTCAGTCTGCCACTTGAGCACATTGGCTCGATCGCGTGCGCGACTGCTCGCGCTGATGAAGAACACATCCTTCTTGACTCTACCCGCAACGTAGAGGCCTGAACAATTGGTAATCATATCTCCTTGCCCATAGACTAAATCTACCCAAGAAGCTCTAAAGTCATGAATATAGGGGCCTTAATTATTAGAATAGGGTTTGGGGGGTATATTATACTCTCGTTAAAATAAGGAACCCCCAAAATAACCCTTATAAGGCCCTTATAGGACCCTTGCAGAGGAACCCCCAAGAATAGTATAGCTAATTATTTAGGCCCCTATAGTAAACCCCACACAAAAAAACCACTGTGCACACACACACACACACAGGGAACCGTCCTTGAAGTCGGACTTGCAGAGAATCGTCTGAGCCACCGGTGGTGGGTTTTTGGTGGCTGGGGAAGGTCCCTTTAAAGGGGTCCCTTAGAGGGCTCTATGAGGGATCTATAATAGGGTTCTATAATAAAGGGGCCTTAATACTTGAAAAAGGGTCGCTCGTACTAGAGGTGTGCATCGAATGTGGGAGTGTCGTACCAATCTGTCGACTTCATGTGGGGCTTGCCCAGCTTGACTAAGTTTTCATGTGATTGTTGTTCGGCCCGTATGGAATAGTCCAATCACAGTTGGACAAGAAAGGCTCTATTGGTTTATGTGAGACCCTTCCAAGATTGCACAAGTCATTTGCTTCTTGCAAAGCTGCAAAAGCCTGATAGGCCTTGATGGACTGTCATGATTCGAGCCCCCATAATTTAGGGGGTTTAGGCTGGGGGGTGGGTATGGTAGCAGAATCCAAACGGTTCCTGATGCACGCGAGGCTTCTTTAAGCTTACCTTTGGTTAGTAGAGAATGGAAGAATGGTAGTGATAGTAGTTATAATTGTACCCCATTCCTGCATTCCCTACTACTAACCAAAGGTAAGCCATAGGATTATTAGGACCATATCATAATACCCGTAAAGATCCCTTATAGTAGCCCTTATAGACCCCTTAATTAAGTAAGTCTGCAATGTCTACACGCGCAATCCAGCCCTGAACCCCCGGATCTTGTAACGTCCAACATGAAAAAGACCCCTCGAATACAGGGCCTTAATAATGAATTCTACTACAGTAATAGGCCTTAATAATGAATTTTACTACAGCCAAAGGCCTTAATAATGAATTTTACTACAGAGCCCCCTTTTTTTAGGGCCCCTATATGATGACGTGAAGCCGCTTGGGGTCCAAACAGCCCGATGTAGTTTGCATTTCTACTGCAAATTCTAGACACCAAAGTCGGTACTGTATGCATTTAGGGTTTAGGGTTTAGGGTGCATGCATTCTGAAGCCTTGGGGGAGAATTGCTTGGGCCCTGTAATTAGCAGAAGGGTTATTAAAGCTCTCCAGGGAGTGATATGTAGGTCTGAACAACTAGTGGTAATAACATTCCTTACAGACACTTTGTAATGACGATACAGAATACCCATCCAAATCCTACTGAAAATAAATTAGGGCCCGCAAATTCGGGCAGCTGGGACTGAACCAGTGTCTGCACTGAGGATGCAGCGATGGCTTCACGGCTATTCTGCAGGGTGTCACTGCACTGCTTCACCAAACCTTTCAAGAGCTAGTCATAGGGCTTCAAAAGCATTTATGGATCTCTACAGGGGTTGACAAGGCTTTATGAGGATTTAGGCTTGACATGTGCAGACTTTTCGGGTCCCTAAGTTGCTGTCAATACAACGTCGGCATCGATGCCAAAGTGCTTTATCTGCTGACTTGAAAACGACAGCGTCTCTGGACTAGGTAGGAATAAAAAGGGATCCCTTTTTGGAACCTAGGACTACAAAAAAGGAATAAGGGTACTACTGGGCATCATAGTGGATATGTCGGTACCCGATGCTTCTGTATCCCATCCGATCATACACTGAGAAGCCTGCGAACGTAGCATACGAACAAGTCAACTGATCACCAGAGTGATACAGCGCTGCATGCGCTGTCCGGCCAGGCAAGATAAACATGCTGACGAGCGTCAGGTCTACGCACCCTAACCCTGACATCGAAAACTCTAACATCACAGCTGCACAGCTTCCACTCCAGCCCCCAAAGGCCCCCCCAATGTAGGAACCACCACAGGAGCCCAACAAAAAGCCATAACCTAAGGGTCCATGTGCCCAAACAGTATATACCTTGGCCTTAACTCGTCCCCATTTAGGTACTTTAGGGCCAAAGGTATGTATTACTTGGATACATGGACCCTTAAAACCTAAACCCTTATATAGCCCCTAAACCCTTATATAGCCCTTATAGTGACCCTTAAAGGATCTCTCTCTGGGCACAGGGACCCTCAGAAACACAGAGGCCGAGCAACGGCCCAGTTCGAGGATGCCAGTGCTGCGGGTGGTGGCCTCTTTCAGAGGAAGCGAAAGATGAGAGGATCCTTCAATCAGAATGGGGTTCCTTTAAAGGGTTCCTTTAAAGGGTCCTGTAGGGTTACTATAAGGAGGGTTCAGGGTTTAGGGTTTAGAGTGGTGGCCTCTTTCAGAGGAACCGAAATAGGGTTCAGGGTTCAGGGTTTGGGGGTTAGAGTGGTGGCCTCTTTCAGACGAAGCAAAGAGAAGGGTTTTTGGCAAAATAGGGGTACCTTTATAAAAGATCCATAAGGGTTCCTTTACAGGGATCCATAAGGGTTCCTTAAAACGGATCTATAAAGGTTCTAGAAGGGGTTTAGGGTTTAGAGTGGTGGCCTCTTTCAGAGGAGGCACAACGGGGAGCGTTTTGGGTGGCCTCTTTCAGAGGGAGCAAAAGGGTGGGGCCAAGCCGCCTTGATATTACATGTATTCAAGATGATACACGATAGCAAGAGAAAAAATACCAGTGCTGGTACGACTATAAAACATGTTGACAACATCGTGACGGTCTTTGGGAAAATGTGTGCCTTAGATGAACTTGTTAGTGAAAGAGTAGGTTTCAACATATCCCGAACCGGAACTTAATCCCAGAAGGTCTCACGGTTGAAAACGTACCTCAATGTCAATTTGGTAGGGTGTTTATGCATCTTTAGTAGGATTTCGCTGAAAGGGTTCTGTAATGCATTGTAGTGGTCTCAGAAAGGGGCTATCGTAGGGCTGCGATAGGAATAGAGGCGTTGCTTTGCGCCTTGATAATTGTCCTGGAAGGGTATGCCATGACTATGACTGAGGCTTTAGGGTTATGACCCGGGAGGCTCCAGGTATATATCTATTATATACTTAGGCCGTGGACGGGGTTCCTACATAGTTAGGTGCTCTAAGGCATAGTATAGACCATATACCCTAACCCCCAAGCCCAGTATATATATATATATATATATATGTATGTGTATATATATATATATGTATGTATATGTGTATGTATAAAACAGGTTCATGGAGCCTCGTGGGACAGCGATGCCGGAAGGGCTTTCTACGATGGATGTTCTGGACTTCGAGATTTTTTGCTGCAGCTGTGATACTGACGGACAGGGTTACGTACTATTAAACTGGGTGTTAGGGTATTCCAGGCTTGAGGGTTTGAGCTTCGAGGATTCTCTTTCGCGGGGGTTTAGCCTAGGGCCTATAGGGTTTGGTGAGGTGCATTACATAACTCTGACTGTGTAGAGACTGACACGTTGCTGACATCATGTGCATGACACCTGGCAAGTACCACGTCTGTGTGAGGCTTTGCCCCACAGCGTTTCTCAGCTCGTGCCGCACATCTTCCCCTGCTTCTCGTAACAACTTGGAGAAGTACTATATATTAGATGGACGAACGCTGCCATCCAGTGGCACATATCCCAGAGCTTTGAAGGATCGGCAGGTCGTGCCACGCTAGGTCCTACTAGTCCAGCCTTCGCATTTGAATCTCGAAACCTTGATCCCTGACCCGCGCAAATCCTAAACCCCTTTGAACCCCGATATTATCGTCACTATTCCAAACCCTAACCCCGAAGCCTAAAACCCTTCACTGAAAACCTAGGTTCTATGGCGACGACACCTTGAGGATTCCATCGCAGAACTCTTCGACGCCTGGGCTTCAAGAGGTAGCGTTTTGGAGGACGGAGTACGGGGTTTGGCTTAGGTTATCGGGTATGGGCTTTTTAATTCAACAGTCACAGTTTAGGGTTTAAGGTGCCCGGTCCAGGGTCTAGTTTTGCTTGCGTGCTGGGGGTGTTGGGCTTATCAGGTTACGTTTAAAATTTCATCCATGCAGCTTTGTAGTTTATTTTTTCTCGAGCCTAGGCAGGATCGTCTTTACTTTGTAAGCTCCTCAACCGCCGCGCGACCGCCCGCACCATTCTGTCAGGGAGCCCTCAATGCTGAAACATATAACTGAGAAGGTACGATTAACCCTGCAAGGTGAGGCTATTTCGGCAGTACTTCGACAGTATTCATAACAATATCAAGAAAGGGGGCCGTACCTAAATCCCAAACACTAGACCCCCAAACCCTAACACCTTTCGTTCTCATGGGCAGCCTTCAAAAGAAGCCCGTGTGACTCATGACAGCCTCACAGATCCCTTAGTAGAACCCTTGCCTGGGCTTTGAAGCGGGAGTTTCCGACATTACGGGTACCTTATTCTGGGGTCCTTGTAATAAGCATCCTGCTATTTAATGAACTATATTATTTTCGGAAACTCCCAAGTAACCAGGGAGACACAAGTATACAACTTTTATTTCGTAACGGTACCTTTAGGGAACCGTGCCCCGCAAAAAGGCATTAAGGTATGGTACTCCAGTACCCAGTTGTTACCCATAGGCTCCATAGTAGTTCCTTTTTGGGAGTACCCTATAGGGTTCTAAATATGAACCCCAAAAGGGAACTACTATGGAGCCTCTTGGTAAGAGCTTTATGAAAGGACCTGCGAGGGTTGCTAAGACTTCTGTGTTTGACACACCGGAGCTGGGGCTTGAAACTTTGGAGAATCATGCAGTACCCGAAGTTATTACCATGTATATGCGTTGGCCCTAAAGTACCTATATAGGTACATGGATTTCTGTGACGAAAAAAGAGCACACTACAAACTCCGAAGCCCGAACCCCTACACAGCCCCTTGATTTCGGGAAGCAGCTCCTTCAATGCTTCCCCCACACGCCAACGACAGGATGAGTTCGATACCGCTGAGAACCGTCAGAAGAACGTGGCAATGATCAAGAATCAAGGAAACGGGGATTAAGGACCTGCTTTACTTGCCAGTATTTAAAGAACAAAGCAGACCAGACGATGTACAACCCTCAACGACAAACAATAACAATAACAATCAAAGTAATAACAATGCTAATAAAATTATCAAAAACAAGAGTATGAATAATTATAGTAATTAGTAATAATATAGTATCAAAGATAATAATAGGTAATGACAGTAACAATAGTAATACAATCAAAAACGACGCATGCCGCACGCAGCCACGAGGCCGATCGTACCACCACCATCGTAGTCCAACATGTCGAAGAGCTCCCTTTTGAAGGACATATCTCGTTTGCTTGACTTCTGTTTGGGCTAATAACTCGTAGGGTTTAGGGCTTGGATCATGGTTTAGGGCTATAGGAGTGTAGGGGTAATAATGCGTAGGGTTTAGGGCTTGGTTTCACAGGCTGTCGGGGCGTCATAGAGTGTTGTCTGATTTCGTCTTGCTGTGCAAGATGGCATCACCTTTGGAGTGGGAGAACCTTACAGGGTGATCCCAGAGAGCCCAATACCCCTTAATTAAGGAGCTTACCTTAAACTATAAGGGGGTTCATATTATGATTTGAGCTATATGGGAGTTTCCGAAAATAGGGGACCCTAATTTAGTACCCTAAATATTAGGATCCCTATCATAAGGACCCCAGAATACGGTACCCCTAGTTTTCGGAAACTCCCATATTCCTTAATTCATGGATGCGAACCTTCGGCAGAGGTTGTTGAGTACAGTTTCGGATCTCAGGCCCAGGAATTCTGGTTGAGGCTGCTTTTCCAACTCTGCCTATACTCTCCATTGTAGTTTTTTCTTTTTAAAGTTGGGGTGACTTTCCATTGTAGTTTAGGGTTTAGGGTTTAGGGTTTGTTCCATTTTATGGTTTAACCAATTATACAATTATGGCTACTATATGGCAACCACAAACAGGAACTACAATGGAGACTATAGGTGCCTGTGGTTTTCGGTGGAGTTTAGAGGCGACTCAACGAATAGACGGACTCCTCAAGTGAGCTTACAACAGCTGCCTGTCGCTCATAAGAAATCGCTTTGCCCGACTTCTCGATCTAGTCCAAAACTGACAAGCCGATTCCTTTCTCTTGGTTCGCAGGGCCCCAAATATCAATTAATTCGGAGGCATTTGGGGTCGGAAAAGGCCAGAAAACCATCATAGACTAGACAGGACTACAGTACAGTTTCATGGTCGCGGCGTAGTAGAGGTCGCTGAAACGTCCGAGGAATAGGAACCTATATAAAGCCTGTAATTAATTAGATATGAGCCAATCTCAGCCACAAAGACAAGCAACTAGTTACTAGATCCTAAACCCCGACAGCACCCTATGTTAACCCCCAAACTCCTTGAATGGAGGCCCCTGAAGCACGACACCCGCACCTCAAGCTGCACCAGTGAATCCTAAAGCTCACTCCCGTTGGACCCGTGGAAACAAAAGGTCGAATTATCATTTAAACATTTGGGAGTTTCGAAAGTTATGGGTACCTTACCTTGGGGTCCTTATACTGAGGATCCTAACATGTAGGGTTCTCTATTCGGGTCCCCTATTTTCGGAAACTCCCATTTCTGATGGTTGGTTGTTAGCCAACCCTAAACCCTAAACCGGCTTGCAAGTTGAGTTGAGGGCCCAGGGTAGGGTTTTGGGGGTATATGTCTGTGGGCTCAAGCGTGGCAGGCTTTCAGAGTGTTGAATACAGTGTAGAACTTGAGCTTACATGTGAATGAAGTCAGTAGAGAGAGAAGATTACATCGACTTGAATTAAACCTGAAATCCCTAAACCCTGACGCCTCTATGATACCCTAAACCCTAAACCCCTAAACCCTAAACCCCCCCTAAAATGCTAATCCATAGAACTCTGGAGCCCTCAACGCCTGAACCTCACGCCGCAAACGCCCGAACAGACAAAGCCCGCCAGTCGCGTACCCCAACTTACCCTGATCAGATACTAGTTCGTTTATGGGAGTTTCTGAAAAGAGGGGACCCTAATACAGTACCCTGAATGGTAGGATCCTTGCTATAAGGATCCCCAAATAAGGTACCCCTAATCTTTGGAAACTCCTATATAGGTACCTTCGGGCCAACAATTGCTAGTTGGGAACATGGCCTCCCTACACTCCAAACACTAAATCCCTAAACCCCAAACCCGGGACAGGGTACCTCAGATCGTCTGTCGCCACAATCTCCTGACAACGCCGGCAGGTAGGAAGGATGTGGAATATGGGGTGTGTGGCTTGGGGTCTAATTATAGGGCTTGGGGAAGGTACTTCGGGGTTGGGACATTGAATTTCAACCCTAGATGTAGGCTTTTTATAGGTTCTTACAGTGCCGTGCTCTGTGAGGAAGGATCCTGGTTCCCACACGGCATCCTTATTTGGAGATATGCGCACCTCCACCAATGGTGGGTGGGTTCAGGGTTGAGGTAGAATCCCGACACAAGCGTATGAGTATGAGGCCTACAGCCTGCTTACACAAAGACAACATGCCGCGCTTCCCTCGGCAGATGACTCCTTCAGCTGCTGCTGCGTCTCTTCTGGGGCGTTGTTGATCTCCTGACGCATTCGGTTTGACGTTCAAGGCAGAGGAGATTGAAAACATGGTGGGTGTGCCAACTTCGAGAAATGCAGAGCGTCTGCTTCTGCCATTGATGCACGAGCTGTCGTTGCTGAATACTTCGGTCGGCAACAGAAATTGAGCCCCGAATCCCGGCAAACGTTTGACACCGATGCGCACGCAGCTTCCGGTCTCCATCTTTCGGGGATTGTCTCTACTTAAAGGATCATAGGACTTAGTAACTAGGGTTATAAGTGATTAAGGTACTTATAACCTTACTTACCAAGTCCCATGATCCTCCAAGTAACACCTCAATATCCCAGCCGCACAGTCTATCAAATTGCGGGGATCACATGTCTGGTGGCATATACTATAGCACCTGTTACCTGTTACTAGCATATGCAGCGCATCATGCGCAAACAAAGCAAATACTCCCAGACCCAGACTCTTTCAAGCACAAGCTGGAACCCCAGAGAGCCCAATACCCCTCGATTAAGGAATATACCTCAAACTATAAGGGGGTTCATATTATGATTTAAGCAATATTCCTTAATTAAGGGGTATTGGGCTCTCTGGGAACATCATGCTTTCCTGGGAGGCTGCGAGGTTTGGAGCAGCTCTGCTGTCACGCACATCCATGGTTCGCTCGGGTACTTGAAGGATCATGGGACTTAGTAACTAGGGTTCCCTTTAAAGGGTTCCTAAAAAGGGATCTATAAGGGTTACTATGAAGGGTTCTACATGGGTCTTGGGGGGTATGTAGAGGATCATGGGACTTAGTAACTAGGGTTATAAGTAAGGCAACTATACTTAGAACTAGTCTAGGAGCCCAATTAAGGTACTTATAACCTTACTTACTAAGTCCCATGATCCTTCAAGTAAATGTCATGTCGACCCAAGGATGGTCCACCTCCTCGACCTTTCCGGTGTCGCGGTTCCGGGCCTACAGCTTCTCCTGCACCACCTATAGTCTCCATTGTAGTTCCTTTTTGGGGTTACCTTTTGGGATCCTTAATATAATATTGGTTAAACCAAAAAAAAGGAACTACAATGGAGACTATAGGCAGGATTGAAAATCCGAATAGCAGAAGGCCGGAACTCCTGCTGTCGCTCCCTCCCATCATTTTTCTGCCGGCACTTCCTCCGAATAGGGTGCAGTCATCTCACCACTTAGAGGATCATGGGACTTAGTAACTGTCGTACTACTTATTACAACTATAACTGCTTACAGCCCCAATTAAGGTACTTATAACTTTACTTGCTGTGCCCCATGATCCTCTAAGCAGGAGCTGGTGGTGGCGGTTCGGTTCATCCCACTGTCAAGCACGCTGGAAGGGCAAAAAGCAGTTGGAACCCTGATGATGACCTCACTTCGCAACCCTACCTATAGTCTCCATTGTAGTTCCTTTTTGGGGTTACCTTTCGGGATCCTTAATATAATATTGGTTAAACCAAAAAAAAGAACTACAATGGAGACTATAGGTAGGGTTTAGGGCTTTACCCCAAGGGTCCGGGCCTACAGCTTCTCCTGCACCACCTATAGTCTCCATTGTAGTTCCTTTTTGGGGTTACCTTTTGGGATCCTTAATAAAATATTGGTTAAACCAAAAAAAAGGAACTACAATGGAGACTATAGGTAGGGTTTAGGGCTTTACCCCAAGGGTCCGAAGGACCCAATAATTGAGTACTCGGTTTTAGGATAGTAGTTATGTAGGGAAAGATTTCGGAGAGTATATGATTATTGGGTGCTTGGACCCTTGGGGTAAACTCTAAACCCTCCACCACCGGTGCGAGCTCTTCATAGCAATGAGAGGAGCAATAGCTAACATAATCGTGTTAAGCGAGAAAAGAATTGTAGCAGGAGTCACAAGAACAACATAAAGTCTGGCCTGCGACCAACTTCACCAACTCTTCAAGAACTCACTCGAACAAACCTCTGTAAGCCCTTACCCGGACCTCAAAAGTATGTATAATAATTAACATTTTATAGGTTTGGGGCCATAATGATACCTAGCTTTGGGGGTATAGCCTAGCTGCCCAATTAACCCCAATTAGTAGAACCCGATCAGCATGGCCCCAAGCTGATTTTGAAGAAGCTCTACTACACTCGAACCTTACGACGCCTTACGAGACCCCCGGCAAGCCCGCACGAAAACCCTTAAAACCTCATGAAACTGATGTACAATCCCAACAATACCCCGTAAAGGAACCCTAAGTCCTAAACCCCAAGCCGCAAAACTACACCCAAAACCTAATCCCTAAACCCCTAGGCCCTACACCCACCGTGCCGGAACTCCCTATAAAGCAGCACCTGTAAAGACCCCATGAGACCCCGGCGTCGAGAGTCAGCTCGCCAGACCCATCCTAGCAGACTTCGCGCTCTTGAAGGGGAAAGGAACTTGAGGATTTTGGGGCGGCCTGATTATGAAATGAAGGTTTAACTTTAAGGCCCAGGCCAAGCCTACCATAGGTCCCTCAATAATTACTAATTAATACTATTTTTGGGGGGGTTCCTTAGTTTGTATTACAGTACAATGGGCCCCAAAACCCTATTCAAATTCTTGGGCCCTACTAAGGCCCCTGTATTATGGTTTTGTTTGAGTTAAAGCTTTACTTTAACCCCAACTAATCTACCTTTTTCAGGATTCATACAAGGAAGTCATGGTATGGAGCCTTGAAAGATAAGGTTTTTATAGGGTCCAATTTGGGCTTCTAGGAATGCATGGTTTCGGATTACTGAACTTAAGGCATTCGGCTTAGGTTGTTGGGCCTTCGGTCTAGAGTTGGGTCGGCACCGACCGCGACAGCAAAGGGAGCAAGCAAAAAACATGCAGCAGCAAGAACACGATCTCTGCTTCAAGTGGCCTGAGGCGGCTTCATTTACGGAGTTAGCAAGTCAGGAACTACACACACCCGACCCTGCAACAAAAACACTGCGCCCTGAGATTCAAGAGTGCATATACCTGCAACTTTCGACCTGGCCTTTACACGCTTGATTCCTGCATGTTGCGGATATATTAGGGGGCCCATTATACTATAATAAGGAAACCCAAGTATAGTATTGGTATTTATTGGGACCCCTGCTGGTTAGAATAGGGTTTTGGCCATGACTTCGGTACTTGGGGGTCCAGGGAGGATGTGACAAATGAGGTTCACTGCCTCGCCTTGAGGGATCCGTGTTGCCAACCCTCAAGACCTTGTATCTTGCTAAGATGCGGGCTTTGTGGGGAACAGGTTTTAGGGTGCTAGGATTAGGGTTTAGGGCAGCGTAGGGTCTACATCTAAACATGGATTCGGGAGTTTGCAGCCTGAGGTTCCGGGCCTCAACCCGCAATCGTGGACCTAGAGCCTTAAGCCGTTTCGGACACTGAGCTTCGAACCCGAAATCATTCACCCCTAAGCCCTGAAGGCTGTGAGCTCCAAAGCCTGCATCCCCCAACTGTAAGCCCGACAGTTTAGGGTTTAAGGATTTTTGTTTAGGGTTTAGGGTTTAAGGGGGTTTAGGGTTTAAGGGTGTTTGTTTAGAGTTTAGGGTTTAAGGGCTCAGGGTTTAAGAGTTTAGGGGTTTAGGGCTGAGGGTTTAGGAGCCCCAGTACGGAAGCATGCGCAATTGCCAAAATCATTAGTCCATGCGTGGGATAGCATTAAGACCGTTATAGGGTTTATCCGCTTCTCGGGTGTGGGTACCCATGAACATGTAAAAAGGTTACCCAAGTATGACAACATCATACGGCTCCAAGTTCTATCTGTACTATAACATACCTCAACCCTAAACCCTAAGCCTCTTCAAATGGTTGAGCCCCCTTTATTAACTGCCCTGGGCCTCATCGAGAGTGAGGAACATGTCCTTCAGGTGGTCAATCCTGGGAAGGTGGAAAAATCTATTGGGTTCTCTTAAGAGTCTTGAAACTTCAAACCGAATAACGCTTTATACTGGACTTAGAACCCCCTGCAACAACAAGTAAATTGTGAGTTGCTTCTTAGGGATTATAGGAACCAAAACCTAAAAAACAGTTTCTGAGTACCCCGAAGAGGGGTCATGAGGGCTTAGAAGTGATAAGGGCTTAGGAACCGTACAGGGTTAGAACGGTTCGATAAGGTGACCTATGATCATTTGGTAAAGATCATATGGGGCGATAAGGTGATCTATGATCATTTAGAAACAGGCTCTATCATGAGGAGCTGTGGGGTTAAGGGCTTATGGTTTGGGCTTGGTTATGGTCTAACTTGAGGCCTGATGATGCCAGTGGCTCAAGTCATCACATCTGGTGCCAATCCTACCAGGTCGTGTGACTGCAACTTCCACTGCGATACATTTCCCTGATATGTTAATATGCAGCCCAGGTGTCTTGGCAGCTTAGATTGTTTATGGCTGTCCGTCGGCATTGCTGCAAGGGGTCCCATAAGACATCGCACATTTAATAAGTTTGGTAGAGTTCTTTGCTAACGGACAGCAACAAAAGCCCCAACCCCTAAATCACCTCTAAGGCCACCCCTCCCAAGCACCCAAACCCTAAAGCCCTGAACCCTTGGACAATTTGCGTCTTAAAACCCCTACATCACCTCCTAAGCCCCTATACCCAGGACCCCCAAAGCCGTCATGAGTCTCAACCCTAGGCCGAAACCCTAACCCGATTTCTGAACCCAAAACCCGAAACACTAAAACCCGCCTTCTGAACCCTAAACCACATTACGTATGAAAGCTATGTGCAACTCGGCTGCTGCTTGGCTCTCCGTGCAGACTCCCAAGCCTTTAAGGCTTCCTTGTCCTGCGGATGTCGAGGGACTGGAGGTTTAGGGTTCAGGGATTACCTAGAGGCTCCATAGTATTTCCTTTTTGGGGCTCATATTTAGAATCCTATCAGGTAATCCCAAAAAGGAACTACTATGGAGCCTATGGGTAGGGACTAGGGATATTACAGGGTTTAGGCTCAAGGTTTAGGGTGTTGTGACGATGTTCGCTGCCAGAGTGATCCTCCCATTATGGCATTATCGGTCATGGGGGCTTTCGTGCTGCTATTTGGGTGGTTGTCAAAATTATGGTCCCTTCTTGGGTCCCGATTATAGTACGACACCTGTCATTTAGGGTACCCAAAGGTACCCAAAAAGGGACCATAACCTTGACACCTACCCATGTGTGAGGCTCGCAAAACTTTGGATTTGGAGGTTCACCCTCAAGGCTTGAGGGCTACTCGCCAGCTCACAAACCTGAATGAACACCCAAAGCCATACAGTAAGCAGCCCTGAACCCAAATCCCGAATTCAATCCCTGAACCTTGCTCCTCCGTTAGACTCGAAATAAAGCACGAAACTACGGTTGATGATATAAATGCTGCATTATCTTATAAACCCTAAACTATGGGAATTATGGTATATTCCTTATTATGGGTCATGGAGGATTTATATAATCAACCGTAGGAACCCTTGACTCAACATTCAACGTCGTGAAATGTGTAAAGCTCTGCCCCGGTCCTGTGTGGCCTGGTCCAAAGACGAGTTGACCATCACCGCCGTCACCTTGTGGACTTAATGTACAGGCCGGAATAGCTGCGAAAGCTGGCCGTAAAACGTTGTTCCTTAGGGCTCGCTAGTGATTTCGTTAAGTATACCGCCAAACCCTACCCTAATTATCTGTATATACATATATAACCCCTCGATTGAATAAGTTGCGCCTCTTATGCAGACTCACGTTGAACACATCCCCATCAAACTCCACAGGGCCCGCGTAGAGGAAAAACTAATCTCCTAGACCCCTGACCAAACCTGCCAAGGCTGTCACCAAATTCATCAGCGCGATGGACAGCAGGAGCAGGAAAGACATGAAGTAAAGCAGCCTCGGAAACAAGTCTAGAAACAACTCTAGAATCCAATAGACTCCGTAACGTTTCAAGCTATTGATATATACCAACCCTAAGCCCTAAATCATGTACTGATGAGTCCACCTAAATTGAGGGTTCCGCATGGTTTGGCAGTAAGGGTTTGCATGCATCAAACATATTCAGAACCTGCCATGAATCTAAGGTGTCTCCATGAGGGTCCAGAGTCCAAAGTATAGGTACCGAGGTTAAGGGCAGTAGTAGTGTAGGTTTGTACTTGTGGGGACCTCTATAATTCTGGGATCTCGCTCGTTCTGGAATACCAGCCCAGGCGGCAACACAACCATACCCTACAGCCCTAACCCACACGACGCTTCACCCAAAGCCCCTTCAACGCCGCACCTGTATAACCAGAATCCTTGAAATCCACAGATATGCTCATGTCGCAGTTTGGTAGACAGTTTGGCCTTTGTTGCTTCGATACTCGATTGGGTTTGGGGCTTTAGGGACTCGGGTATACAGGGTATGTTATGGCGTACGTATGTAGAGGTTACAAAGCTATATGCGGAATTGGCTTCTGTGGTTATGAATGAGCCAAGCACGGATTTATACAGTTCAGGGTATAGACCTTTAACTTTAACTACGACAGTGAATGCAGTATCCTACACACTGGATCCTTTGGATAAGTGATAACCCTGTGCCAAAACCCTCAACCCTTCATCTCAACACGGCCCGAAATAGCATAAAGCCCCGACCCATAGTACTGCACTCCAACGCCCTGCTTCTTCGAACTAAAGTGTGAGGGGGGGTTTCATAAGAAGGAACCCTCAAACTGCAGGGCGTTTAGGGTTTAGGGTTTAGGGTTTAGGGTTTAGGTAACACTTGTATATGATGCCCCTGCAGCCCAGGAGCAGATAAAACTGATGCTTGATCAGGGGCTTGTAAATGATGCCGATACTGTCGAGACCTCGGCAGAGTTCTTCATGGGTGGGATGGGAAGTTGCAGGAAGTTGCTGGTATTGGAATTTATAGTTTTAGGGATTTGAGGTTGAGGGTCTAGGGCTTAAGGGGATTGACGGCGAGGAATGTCAATCACCACCATGAACGAATAGAGATTGTGTGGAGTGTGGAGCAATTCGAAGATAACATCGTCATCACCAGCATCATCTCGATTACAGGCAAAGCTCGCAATCGTGCTATTCATTGCCTTCACGGTCAATATGATTACCACAGCGCTTGGATTGTCGGTCAAGTAGTGGGAACTACATAGCTTTCACATCTTGGGGCAGCAGTGCGTCGAGTGCTCCGGAGCCTTTGGGCCAGTGCTTTGGCCTGTAGAGGCTTGGGGTTCAGGGTTTAGGGGTTCAGAGGTTCAGGGTTTGGGGTTTGGGGGTTTCGAGTTACAAACCCCCGGACTACAGCAAATGCTAAATCCCAAATCCCATGTCCGCGAACCGTCGTTGCCTAAATCCTGGGTATCCCTAAAGACGCCAAACCCCAAAGCCCGAAACCAAAAAGCCCGCCTACATTCCAAAGCCCCAGCGCCCTGACCCCTCGAAGCCCATGTCCTTACAAGCGCCCTGAACCCTAAACCAGTTCTGCCCGGTGCACTGAAAACTTGTAGCAGCGTCAGAACGGCATCGAAAAAGTCCCTGAAATGGTTTCCTGGCAGGGTTTTTGTATGTCTGGCGTTTTAAGCATTCAGGCTTCTGGATGTAGGTGTTTAGGAATCTAGGGCTTCGGGCTTTTGACCGTCAGGGTTTGGGGGGCTTGGGGGGATTAGGGTTTTGCAACCCTAAACCCTAAATCGGCGACCCTAGACGTAGAAGCCCAGAAGCCAGCGTAATGAGCTACTATACGATAGTGTGCGGTTCCACGCACCGCCTTGCATGTCACATAATGCAACATGTTCTGTCATGTCTTTATGACTTTACAGACGGCCATGAACTACATCATAGTATAGTATACTGCTGGAATAGATCAGACTAGAACATGTTGTGTCGTTTTGATGGACCAGACGACAACATCATATACTAGTAAATTCCAATACAACACAACACAACACAACACAACACACTATAGTGCAATAGATTGACTAGACTAGAGCCAGAGATCAAATTAGAAGGTAAGCTAAATCCCCTTCACTCTACTATAGCATACTACCATATAAACATGCTTTCCAAAAGCATGATACAGCATGATAACAATATAGCATGATGAGATTTACGACGTCACATTACATAGCAACCAATTAGGAAGGCATATTGCATGAAAAGAATTACTATGTTATGTGGCATAATGTATCATGGTATGCTATCTTCTCATGCGAAATATTGAAGTAATGTACAGTATAACATAGCACTCATGGCCTGGCAGGAACGGAAATTCTACAGAACATACAATGGTTTGCCATAGCACGATCTAACATCATGTTATATCGGACAAGATTAGCATACAGTCAAAGTTATACATACATACATACATACATACATACATACATATACATATACATATGACAATACAACATAGTATCGCAAGACACAGGAGAAAGTAACATGCCATAATGTAACATCACACCGTACCATAACAAACAACCTAAACGAATACTTCGCAAGTTAATTTTTGTGACAAACCGTATGAGACTATACTACAATAGGAGATGGTATAGCATAACATAGTTCAGTATACTATCATATGACATAGTTTAAAATATCATGGGATAAAGCCACAAAAGATCCTTTATATGAGCTGCGAATCAAGAGCTCGTTTCATGCGGATATGCCTTCGCAATTCTTTTGGGCAAAGGGGGGCTTGCGACATGCCAGTGTTTCACCTAAGGCACCATGTACCAATATGGTATATACTTATGCCCTAAACTCTATATCCTAAAACCCCTAAACCCTAGGTATCTTTGTATTCTATACAAGCACAGGGAGCCTAAGGGTTCGGACAGGGACGGTCCCGGTTCCCACCTGTGGGCTGCAACATGCGGAAGCACTGGGAAGTTCAGGAAACTTGCAGGGTTTAGGGTTTAGGGTTTAGGGAAATGACATGAGGTTTCGGTATAAGGCCTCTGGGGTCACTTCTCCTGCAGCCTTCCGATTGCCCGGCCTAAACCCTAAGCCCTCAAACCCTGAAGCCTAAATCCTTAAACCCTGAGCCCTACACCCTGAAACCCAAAAGCCTAAAACCCTTTGAACCCTTAAACTTAGCCCTCCAGCCTGCCGCGATGTTGAAGGGGTGATCCAGCTCGAGATCGGGATCCAGTCGTATCAACTCCTGCGGTCGACTATCATTATGGAACCCTTAAGGCAGGGGGGTCAGGGAGGCAAGATAACTTAGGTCCTCGAATCCAAAATCAGGAGCAACCTTCACATTTGGAACGGATTTTATTTTTTTGGCATAGAAGCACTTTTAAAAGGGAGACACAGGCAACAAGGCAAAGCACGTTGCCCTACAGCCTATACTGCTACATTAAACTATACAAAGACATCATATTATATTCGGTTATAGAACTACTATGTAAGTCATACTAATGGACATTATCAATGTATTGCTTTAGTGCTTCTGCTTCTGACAGATGCACCGCACATATTAATGGAAGCAGCAGAGGCTGACCGTGCCCAATCAGCCATTTCTTGCCATGGACTAACAAATCGATATCCTAATTCCTAAACGCTAAGGGTCCATGTGCCCAAACAGTACATACTTTGGCCCTAAAGTACCTATATAGGGACTTCGTTAAGGCCAACGTATATACTATTTGGGTCTGAGGAAAACCCTAGGCAACACAGCAGCGCATTCTATCTGATATGGGGGCCTGAATAATGAAAATATGGGGTTTTGGGGCCCGCTTTTCTATAATTATACTAAGGGACCCCTAAAATGGTATTGGTAACTATAAAGGCTCCAATACTAGCAGCCCTGAACTCGAAGGCAGTATGGGATTTAGCGCAGGGTTGAAGCCATTCTCTAGGCGCTACAGACAACCTAAGAAGGCCCCCAACTCCAAAGCAGTGCATAAACGGCTCCAGCCCCAACCCGTAAACCCCTTAACCCAACCCCCAGCAGTGCACAAACGACGGCTCCATGCCCATCACAGCGCCGACATACATGAGAATGCTGATCAGCAAGAACGTCCACAGCAGCGTCCCCTTACCTTGGCTGGGTCGACAGCATGGACGCTTCGAATTCTCAACATATCCTGTGATAAACTAACCCAGAACCCAGACACACACCCCTAAACCCATACCTAAACGCTAAACCGCTACACCCTAAACCCTGACCTCTCTAAACTCCAAACCCAAAAAAACCAAGGAGACGTACGCCTCAGCGTCTCGTTCGTCCACGAGCCCTGAGATTCGCATAGGCAACATCCCACAGCCTCAACTGCTGAAGCCTTGAACCCTGTTTTGCGGCCAGACCCTAACAGGAAGCTATGCGTATTTCAAGCAATGGTAACACCATATAATACGAATCAATACTAATATAGTTAATATTAGTAGGAATAATTTTCAGTATCTTTGAACTCGTATTCTTGTTATCGTGGTTTTCAGATTTCTTCGTAATCATCTTATCAGCCTCAATCGTAATTAGTATGATCATCATCACTACCATTGTGCTTTCCAGCATCCCTTATGCCTCATTTCGAGGTGCCTTAAATGCTAAACACCAGGCTCAAAAAGAAATAGCAGCCACAACGATGAGCATTGAACCCCAAACCCTGACACATGTCCCCGAACCAACCTCTCATGATAGCAGCAGATAGGATCCTGGTTGTAGGACAACCTGCACTAATTCGTAATCCCCCCCACCCCCCTAAACCCTAAACCCTAAACCCCTAACCCCTAAACCCTAAACCCCCCCAAACCCTCAAGAACTAAACCGTAAAATCCCAAACCTCGGCCCGAAAGTACGAGGAAACGACGCCGTAAAGTGAACGAAGCCAGGGCTTAGACTCGTCCAACCCTGAGGCCCGGAACAAGGCACAACTCGCAGGGTTTCACTTCAAGGACTGACTGAGAGAGAGAGAGAGAGAGAGAGAGAGAGAGAGAGAGAGAGAGAGAGAGAGAGAGAGAGAGAGAGAGAGAGAGAGAGAGAGAGCGAGGAGCGAGAGAGAGAGAGAGAGAGAGAGAGAGAGCGAGGAGCGAGAGAGAGAGACACAGAGACGAAGACCGAGACAGAGAGCTACACACATATATATATATATATGTTCATAAATATACATATATATATATATAGGCACACCATACTGGATACTTAATACTTAAAAACATAAATAGACAGATGTACGTATGCATGTATGTACGCATGTATGTAGGGGGGGCTGTTAGGCTCAGGATGAATAGGGTTTCTGTCTCCGTGATTTCGGGTCTAATTGAGGTCTGAGACAGTCACCATAAACCCCACACGGCAGGATTGAAAACAAACATAATCGTAGCTGTTGGGTGCCCGGGATATGTATGTAGTGGGCTACCGTCGCTTAAAACCTATATATATATATATATATATATATATATTTATTTATATATATATATATATATACTTTATCCCACAGAAACCCCGTAAAGAGCCCTAGAGACCCCCAGAGGGTCCAAGTACTCCCTACTATAGGGCTTTAGGTCCTTTTGAGGTACCAAAACATCCGCAAGTAAGGACTACTTGGACCCTTAAGAATATAGAAGCTTTCTAGAAGCTTTATACAGCCCTGAAAGAAATCATATAGAAGCTTTCTAGAAGCTTTATAGAGCCCTGAAAGAAACCATATAGAAGCTTTCTAGAAGCTTTAAAGAGCCCTGAGAGAAATCCTATAGAAGCTTTCTAGAAGCTTTAAAGAGCCCTGAAAGAAATCCTTCCTGTCGCTCTTCAAGATCGATTTCTGGCCAAAGATCTATGCCAGAGACCCTGGACCAGCTGCCAGAGCGTCTTGAACTGGACCTTATGGGCTTAGGGTTTAGGGTTTAGGGCTTAGGGTTTAGGGTTTAGGGTTTAGATGGGCTTAAAAGGAGACTATAGGTAGGGTGTTTAGGGCTTGACCCCAAGGGTCTAAAGGACCCAATAATTAGGTACTCGGTTTTAGGGTAGTAGTTATGTAGGTTAGGATTTGGTAGAGTATATGACTACTAGGTACTTGGACCCTTGAGGTTAGGGTTTAGGGTTTTAGGGCATAGGTATGGATGATAAGGGAATTGCCGAAAAGAAGGGGTACCTTAGTTTGGGATCCTGAAAAGATCCTACTATCTAGGGTAGTATATGAGGGTCGCCTGTTTTCGGAAACTCCCTTGTGTGTTTAGGGCTTATAAGCCCTTGGGGGTTAAGCCTGTAATTAGGGTTTAGGGTTTCGGGGCGTGATTAGGGTTTCGGGTTTCCTAAAGGTTGTAGTGTTGTAGCTGTACGCTAAACCAGGGCTGTATGGCTTTGGGCTGCAGGGTCTGGGATCACAGCCTTTTGGGGGTCAGGACTGTCGAGCAAAGGGATTTATTCAATGCGAAGTGTAGAACTACTAGGATTTTCTAGGAAACTGGCGTTTTCTCTAGAAGGCTTTTCTAGAAAACCCTCGTAGACGCAATTTCATGGAGGGTCGAGGGTCGGAGGGATTAGAGGGATTTGCGGTTGTCGGATCATGGGAACTATACCTAAGTGTCACAAGCAGGCACGCCGGGTCTAGGGTTGAGGGCTTTGTGGTAAGGTTGGATAAAATATCGGGTTTGTGTTTAGGTTGAAGGCCCTAAGCCCTACAACCCTGAACCAGTGCCCCTAAACCAAAATTGGCCCTAAACCGCAAACCCTAAACCCTACAGACCTCATACACCTGTTCAGGTGCTTTCCATCTCGGTGTTGCTCACATCACGGCGACTTTCTTGTGGGCACAATTGTTTTGTGTTGCAGTTCAGGTGGGTGGGTTTAGGCCTTAGGGCTCAGGATCATGTAAGGCAGGATAAGAGCTTCTTGTGTGCAGCGTCTAACTTAGAATATTGAATCTCCGAATGCACCACCCCAAACCCTCAATCTACTACGCGGTAGGGCCTAGAGCCTGAACTGAAAGGGCGGGAAGTAAATGGACCCATAACGGTGTGGGCTTCATTGTGTGAGGGATCGAAGAGTTCGGGCCTCCAGCCCAGGCCCTTCTAGTTCAAGCTTCGGGGCTGAGGGTCTGGGACAGAGCCTGGCTTGTCTATGCCAGGGTTTGGGTTTAGGGTTGCACTAGGGGTTACGTTGACCACTGGCCAAGGTTGGGCCAAGGCCGCTGTATAATGCTGTACAACTCTTCGCACAGTAAACGTGATCTAGCTGCCCCCGCTGTGACATGTTCGGCGACGACGACGAGCTAGTGAGCGAGTGAGTGGGGTGGAGTAGAGTGACTGGAGTGGATTATGTATACATAAATATAAATAAATAAATATATATATATATATATATATATATATATGCATGTGTGTATATATATATGCATGTGTATATATATATATATGTAAGGATGCAATATATATATATATATATATATGTAAGGATGCACAACTGCATGCACACTTGCCTACTCCCATACATATGTACAGATATGTACGCATACTTGTGTATACAGATCTGAAACCGCACAGTATCTGTATGAGCACATGTGCTTGTAGGTATAGAAACAGATCGAAGAAGAGCAGCATACCGAACAAACAGCGAAACAAATGAACCATCCGAAAAGCGGGCACTCAGACATTCTGCTAACCCCTGCTATGTATTACCCATAGGCTCCATAGTAGTTCCTTTTCGGGATTACCTTATAGGACTCTAAATATAAATCCCCAAAAGGAACTACTAACGGAGCCTATGGGTACAGATGTTGCAGTCGGCAAAAATGATCTTGAATGTACCGCAACAGCTGGACCGGCTATAGGCTACTTGCAACTCAGGTAATTTGTGGGCTCGCGATCTGTCGTTTCACGAAACTTTTTCGCGACGTCATGAACATTGAAACCCCAAAATCTCTATCTCTAAACCTTGCCCTTCGGGCTCAAAATGGCACAAAAGCCTCGTATAGTATGGTCTTTCAGCCCCAAAGGCCTTATACTACGGTTGATGATGAAAAACCTGCATTACGCATAATGCAGGGTGTACATCATCAACCGTAGTCGTAGTCCTTGGGACCTGATGGTATAAACCTCTTTCCAGGCCAAGGAGCCATCAAGCGCACCGCACGAGCTAGCCGTGCCAAGCGCAACATGCGCACCAGCATGAAGATGTTGAACTCGTCCAACTTGGAAGTCTTCATGTTACTATAGGGGCCTTAATATATAATTAGAATAGGCTTCCTTTAAAGGGTCTCTGTAAGGGTTACTGTAAGGGTTCTATGATGTAGGGACCTTGATTGATACTATACTTAGAATAAGGACCTCCCCCCCCTTTAGAATAAGGACCTCCCCCCCCACAAATAGTATTGGTAACTATGTAGGCCCCTATAGTAGCCGGATCCTCCTTGCACCCTCAAGCAGGGATAAACGTTCCTTACATCTAGGTATTTAGTAGGGACGCAAAGAGGGTAGAAAGAGGGCCCAGGCAGACCTTAGAAAGCACCTATAGTCTCCATTGTAGTTCCTGTTTGGGGTTACTTTATAGTATCCTCGTTTAATGTAAGTGGTTAAACCACAAAAAGGAACCACAATGGAGACTATAGGTAGCGCCCGTTTCTGGGATTCAAGGGGCCTGGGTACTGCGACCAGAGGGTGCGGACTCCAGGGGTTCACGGGCCTTAGGACTACTAAGGTACTACCTAGAGTCTCCATTGTAGTTCATTGTAGTTCCTTTTTGGTTGACAAGTCTTTACGGTTGGCATCCTGTTCATTTTCATTTACGTTATAACCAGAAAAAAAGAACTACAATGGAGACCATAGGTAAGGTGTTGAATTTTCGGGTAATTAGGGACCGTTCCCAGCCTAAGCCCTCAAGCCCTGCGCATAAACGCAGCAATAGTACTGGTAGACACTGATAGTGGTAATGCTGATCAGAACCATCATCCGCACGCTCAGAATCACCTGAATGCTGAGCCTTGATACTTCGCGGGTGCACAACCTTGCCATATGGGTCCGACTCCTGAACCCACATTCATAGAGTTATTGGGCACTTGGGCCAGTAAACAGGGGTAAGAGAGCTTCAGGGTGCACATAACGCTTTCTGGTTCATGGTTGGGATAAGGTAAAAATTTTATGTTTTTATTCTTTTTTGGGTTTAAGTACCCTTAAAAATGCAAAAGTTTACCCAACTATGACAGAGACTTTAGGGTCTGGGATTTAAGGCTTTAGCATAAGTTACGAGCTCGGGAAAACCGAGCTCAAGGTCGCAGGCCGAAACCACGAAGTGAAACGAGTTCATTGATACCGCATCTTAGGGTTTAGGGTTTAGGGCATTTCTTACTTATGGACCCAGCCCAAACCGGCAATGAACATAGGTTATCTTTGAAATTTTGGGTTATATGATCTCTGAGAAAGGTCGTTCGATTTTAGAGAAGGACGCCCCAATCCACGGTACAGGTTTAGGGGTTTAGGGTTTTAGAGTCTAGGGTTCAAGGAAACTTCGGACCCTGAACCGAATACCCTGAGGTGTACATCCAGAAGTCTCAATGCCTACACCCCGTTCTCTGTCTCTTTGTGGCCGTGGGACGACGGCAGATGAATCAACCGCCTTGATGATCATGTCCTTTAAGGGAGGGTTGAGGGCGGTTTGGAAGGCTCTTGATGTAGAGGAGGTGACAGGTTGAAAGTTTGGGAGGTTAACTCAATATATTCTATAGAAGTACACGGGTTCTTAAGCGGCTTACGTGCTGCCTAACTTCGGCGCCTAAGCACGAAATGCCGCACAATGAGCTGACGGCCGTCTACAGTCTCAATACTGCTGTAGGGCTTGGGTGTCCAAATGAACTCTGATACTCTGTATCAAGCCGTAAACCTCAAGCCTAACGCGAACCAGAGCGTTTGAAGTTTGAGCCACCTTTCTGTTTGATAGCAAGCATTTTTTCCTGGCTGGGGCCCTATAATGAAACAGTGGAACCAAGGAAAGGGAAATTCGCAACTTAGGCAGGGCTCTGTGTGTGTGTGTGTGGGGGGTGAAGTTTGCAATATGTATACGTATACGTAGACACACACACACACATATGGATGTAATATAGCTGTTTAGAATACACATGTATTGTATCTATATACACAGTATGTGTATATGTATATGTATATGTATATGTATGTGTATGTGTATGTGTATATGTATGTATGTAAACTATATATGTATATATATATATATATATATATACATACAAACAAAGTACACACACATAGGATCTCAGAAGCCTAAGCCGTAAACCCCAAACACCGAACCCCTCAAACGGAACACCGTAAATCCGCATCTGATACTGCTCCCTAAGGCTTCATGTACCTATATATTTTTTAATCTTACTTTAGGCACACCTTCAAGGCCTATACTCTTCAGGTACATGGAGCCTTAGGGTTGTGGCCCCGGGTTTTAAGACCTCCCCAGGCGCACGGAAGAAGCGGCTGGGATTTATCAGGAGGTTTAGGGCTTACGGTTTAAAGGGTTTAAGGCATATAGGGTTTCGGGGGTTTGGGGCATATGGTTTAAGTTTCGGGTTTAGGGGGTTGCGGGCTTTGAGTTTAAATAGGGCCAACTAGGGGGTTGTGGTTTATGACTTTGGAAGCAGGTGGGATGGGGCTTCGAGGTTTGCGGGATTGGAGCAAGAAATAGCAGTTAGGGGTTCGGTTCGTGCCTACAGCCAAGGCACGCAAGATGCTGTGACCACCAAGAAACAGTCAAACTTGACCTTGTCTGCATTGCAAGGTGGGATTTCTCAAACAAAGATCGATTGGGGATGCCAGACTCAGCGGTCCTCATGATAAGGACAGGGTTTGCCAGATTTTTGGGGTTGGTGGGTTTAGGGCTTCGTGGTCAGGGTTTTGGGTTTCTGGTTTGTAAAGGTTGCAGGCTTAAGTTCCCGGGGTCTCTCTAAATGGGAGTTTCCGGAAATCAGGGTGGCTTGTTTTGGGATCCTTATAATCAGGATCCTACTATTCAGGGTGCTATTTTAGGGTCCCCTATTTTCGGAAACTCCCAAATTCCGAACTTCTGATGTCCCTCACGTCCCAGGTTTCTGGTGCTGAGCCCTGTGAACCTTCTAGGGCCGGAACCAAAACTCCCTAAACCCTAAACACCTCAAAACGCGAACCCAGGATCCCCACTTAATTGCAGTGCCCCATCATAACAGGGCTTAGGGTTTAGGGGTTAAGGGTTTAGGCCTTAGGGTTATTAAAGGCTACTGACTTTGTTGGGCTTTAAGTTATAGTTACGGGGGCCAAGTACGCCAGAGTTTCCTGTAGGCCATAAACCAAGTAAGCTTGCCACTACTCTTGCAGCAATTCAGAGTAATTATATACCTACTTACGAATGAATTGCTATCCTTCGAGCAGGGCGTCAGAAACAAATCACTGGTAGGTGCGCTGCAAGCTTACGGAAATTAGGCAGCAGCACTTCAATTGTAGGGTATGACCTCTTGCAGCAGTAGGTGTTAGGATCCAGGTCATACAGGGGCCTTAATAATTGGGATAGGGATGTGGGGCCCACTATAATGCACTTATAATAAGGAACCGATGGTTACCCATAGGCTCCACAGTAGTTCCTTTTTGGGACAATCTTATTATAGAATACCTCCGAGCAGGAACTACTATGAAGCCTATGGGTATATGATGATGATTATGTGGTCTCCATCAATGATTGCTATAAGGCTGCTTACAGGTACATTTTGTATCGGTTTACGTATGGTTGTTTAAGAATGTCCCTAGAAGGCCTTGACAAAGGCTTTTACGGCGATTTAAAAAGCCGTACAACCTCCAGCTGTCCTTTCTGAGCTGCGATGTACAACGGAGTGGCACCATTCTGATGGGCTTTCTCCTTGTCCGCGTTGGCCTCCAGCAACAGCCGCACAACATCCAGCTGTCCAGTCTCAGCTGCGATGTACAACGGAGTGGCACCATTCTGATGGGTTGTTTCCTTGTCCGCATTGGCCCCAAGCAATAGACACACAATCTCCGACTGTCCTTTCTCAGCAGCGATGAATAGAGGGGTGGCACCACTCTGAGTGGCCCTGCCCTTGTCGGCTTTGGCCTCTAGCAAACGCCGCACAACCTCCAACCGTCCAGTGTGAGCTGCGACGACAAGAGGGGTGGCACCACTATGCTGATCGGGCTTTTCCTTGTCTGCATTGGCCTCCAGCAAGAGCCGTACAACCTCCAGCTGTCCTGTCTCAGCTGCGATGTACAACGGAGTGGCACCATTCTGATGGGCTTTCTCCTTGTCTGCATTGGCCTCCAGCAACAGCTGCACCACCTCTAGCTGTCCAGTCTGAGCTGCGGCGTACAAAGGGGTGTCGCCATTGTGACTGGCCTTCTCCTTGTCTGCTTTCCTCCAGCAAAAGGCGTGTCACCTCGAGGTGGCCGTGCGCGGATGCCTCTAACAGGGGTGTTCGATGACCAACACACACTGCGTCAGGGTCTTGTGGCATCTGGAGGAGATTCTCCACTTCTGATGTCAGGCCGCTTCTTGCAGCATCCCCGCTGTCACTTGCGCGTCAGATACTGGGCAAAAGCTTAGAAGAACGACCTGAACTTCGCCGGTTCTCAAGAAGCAGTTGTCATCTAGAACCGCGTCATCACCCAGTTGAACCAGCCTTTGCCTGAACCTTGACAGCCCACATCTGCTGTGCAAGTGTTGCTTCAATGCCCGTACTGGAGACATGCCTGCAGGAAGCGTCTCGTGAAAGCTCGCCAAGTCAAGGGCCAAGAGTCCTTCACCCGCCACTGTGCGAATGTGCAGCATGTCCAGCATTTGATGGGAGGCCAAAAGGGGGGCTTAAGATTCTTGGGGAGGGATTCCTAAATATGAACCCCAATAATTGGAACCCTGATCCCAACTGAACCCCCATAGGCTAAAACCCCTCTTGGCCTCGTATGAGCATTGAAAGGAAGCGATTCAGGCCCCACAGAGCAAGATTCGGTGCATTGCTTGACTCTCACAAAAAAACTTCGGAGTCTGGGTGTAGGGTTTAGGGTTTCGGAGTCTGGGAACATGTGTACTGCATCCATGAATTTTGTGGATGTGGTTGCTGCCGTTGCTGCTGCAGCTGCTGTGATTGTGGCTATTACGATAGTACTAATATAAGTTAGCATTGCTCTTGTTATTACTACTGCTACTGGTATTATTCGTGGTGCAAGGGATCCTATGTGTGCTTCTTCAACATTCACAAAAAGTCTTGCAGCATTGACAGACTTGAGAGCGCCCCCTTGTACCACTTCCCCGGTTTGCGGTGGGGTGTTGGGTTTACAACCCTAAACCCTATTACCTCAAATACCCTGAGCTGATGGAATTGTGACATAGTTTATGGATGTGAAGGACTTTGTGCACTGGCGGTATCACGGCAGGGTCCGTTACTACGATTCTGAGAGCACTGAGCTCCCTTGGCTAAGCACTATCTAGCTTTCCTGCTGCTGAACAATCTCTACCCCCGACTGAAATCCCAGACGGGACAACAAAAACCTGAGGCAATAAACCTGTAAACGACCCAGAGCATGTTCATGACCTCATATAGCCCAACTCGAAGGGTGTCGGGTTGGTGGATTCAAGATTTTGGCGAAACTAGGTCATCGGATTGCTGGCCTCAGGGGTCAGAGTCTTCCTATAGTCTCCATCGTAGTTCCTTTTTGGTTTAACCCATTATATAATTAGGATACTATAAGGTAACCCTAAAAAGGAACTACAATGGAGACTGCAGGTTGAATTCAAGTCCCTGGTTTCACTCGTGTGTCGAAACTTACGCAGATTATACCCCTCCCCCGTCCGCGACCCCTCCGCATGAGTGCACGGCCCATCCAGACTTGAAGACTAGGACGCCATAAACGCCAACGCGCAGCAACAGCTCCACCACCTGAGGCGCGGCGTGTCGCTATATGCCTACCTAGCTGCATGTGCAGACGCCATGGATGGTTGAGGATGATGGTGATGCTGATGATGACGATGCTGCTCATGAAGCTGACGACGATATTTCTCATTATCTTGATGTCCGTCCTAGTCCTGGGCCCTATTTGAATGTAGGGTTCCTATTGCGGCTTTCAGTTGCAGTCTTGAATCATGTCTATGCTGGATTCTTTTTAAAGATATTTAAAATCGTACAAATGAGCACGAAAACAACAAAACCCTACTACGTTCTATAGATCAATATTTTGGTGACTTAAACGGAATTCCTTACCAAGAACCCAGCACTTTTCGTGTTTGCGGGCTTTGGCCTGAGGGCGCTTTCCCGTTTCAAGGTTTTGGGCCTTTAAGGGTTCCGGACTGCTTCTAGCAGGGCGTTGGTCTTTAAGTAGTGCTTGAATTTGGAGGGTTTAAGGTTTAGGGTTTAGGGGTTTAGGGTTTAGGGTATCTATGGCGGGGGGGATACTGCTTCCAGCATCTGTTGGCGAGGCTGCTGGTGGTTGCCAGTTTTGAGGATGCGGTTGTTGGGGGGTTTACCCAATACTGAGGATCCTACTTTAACTGAAGGTATATTCTTGAGTTAAGGAACAGTTTTAGAATGGGTGCTTCTTACTTCCTAGACCTGAGCGTAACCTTTTTTGGTTTAAAGGGTGTAATAAGGGCACCTGAACCCTAAACCAGGGAGTAGGCGCTTACTCACTCAGGGTCCTAGCTTCTTTCAGGTTTAGGGGTTCAACTGCTGGTCCGAGGTCCAAGGGTCCAGCAAAACCGCAGACCCCAAAGCCCCAAAACCTACCTATAGTCTCCATTGTAGTTCCTTTGTGGTTTAACCAATGATATAATTAGGATACTATAAGGTAACCCCCAAAAGTAACTACAATGGAGACTATAGGTAAATCCTAAACCGTAAACCCCAAAGCCCTACACCCCTATCCAGACCCCCCGACTACCTGCTAACCTACCCCAAATACCCACTATTAAGAGCCATAGGGGCTCTATTAAAGGGCCCTTGGGGGCTTGGGGGGGTGACAGGGGGTGCTTTAGTCCTGGTAAAAGGGGTCTGGATTCGGGCTCAGGGTCCAAGCTTTCCAAGCTTCAAACTTTCAGTCGTAGGCATCCCTTTTTAAGGCCCAGGCCTCAGGCTCTAAATCGGGCTGTAGCCCAACAGAAAACTGGTTAAGCCTATAGTCTCCAATGTATTTCCCTTTTCTGCTAACCAAGATATAAATAATATATATATATATATATAGAAGGATATAATACCATCATACTGGTTAACCAAAAACAGGAATTACAATGAAGACTATAGGTAGTGTTTAGGGTTTAGGGCGCCGTGGGCACCTGCATCTGGAACCGCTCAACAACCAGACGAAATCTTATGAAACCATATAAAACCGAATCCCATTGGGTACCTTTCACCATGCGGTCCAGCTGCGTAAATGCCATAGAAGATGTAGTCTGCGATGGCAGTCCAAGCCGGAGGTACGGTGCCTCAAAATCCGAATACCACAAACAAATTCAAGGCCCCTCCTAGCGCCCCACAGGGGTTAGGGGAAATGTTGCCTAAACCCTGAACCCTCAAGGGGCTTTTGGAGAAGCTGTTAGGGATGTCATAGAGTTTAGGCTTTTGCAGGCCTGTACGCGTCTGGAAATGATTTCTTCGGAGAGATAGCCAGACCCAGCAGCTCGAAACTACTACAAATATGAGACGCTTAGTGATCAGAGTACGATTTTCAAGGCTGTAGACGGGTTCTAGAGAGCTTTAGAAGGCTTTGATAGAGGTCATATTGCCGCCTTGTAAACAGAACAAGATTTTCGGCGCAAATTTACATAAAATGACCTATACACCAGTCCTTAGGTGCAGCAGCGAAATTGCAGGAAGAGGCATGGTGGCTTCTTGAGATATGGTGGCCTGTGCATGGTCCAAAACGGAGAACGTGGGCTTGCCCTAATAAAGGGGCCCTCCCTAATAATTCGAATAAGGTTTTGCGGCCCATGATACTAGAATAACTGTAGTAAGTATTAAGGCCCTCATCCTACTACCCCAATAAGCCACAGAAATAAACGGCTAAACTTGCCGATTCCTACTGAATTATAAGAACCCCAAAATTTAAAGCTTAGGTATTGGGGATCTAATTTATAGTACGGATTCATCAGCCTCAGAAAACTCCCATTGACAACCCACAACGGTTCAGGCCGGTTCAGGGGCAAGGGCTCAGGGTATTTGTACTGCCCAAGCAACAAAAACCTGCCATAAGCCTGATAACCCTAAAGTTATGGCTTAGGGTCTGGATGTCAAACAATGCCTCTTGGCTCTTTGTACCGTGAAAGCGACTATTAAAGGAGCCCTCAAAAGGACCTTTTACAGGAGCATGTAAGGTGCTTGGACCCTTCAAGAGTCTAGGTCAACAGTCAGCTCCTCTGAAACTGCGCTATACCCTTAAGCCTTACGGACCCTAGAAACCCTAAACCCAACAAAACAACCGCTAGGTCTAAGGGTAACCCCTGACACCTTCGGAACTCTAAGCCGTGACGTAAGTTGCTTATCAGAACCACTTTCCAAGATGAGGCGACTTTTGGGCTCGGGGTTGTATGTCAAAGGTAAGGTGAAGGTAAGTGGGGTGATCCCGGATAAGAACCCTACAAAATGGATCCGTAATCCCAACTACCTTCATCCCACCTTTCGAAGCGCCTCGAGTAATAAAGGGCCTTTAAGAATAAGAACCCATCATACTATAATCATAATACGGAGCTCCCAATATAGTATAGGTATTTATTGAGGCCCCTATATTAAACCCAAACCCCAGCCCCCCACCTAAAACCCTAACCCCAAAACCGCAACCCCAAACCCAAATCCCCCAAGCCCTAACCTACCCATAGGCTCCATGGTAGTTCCTTTTTGGGATTACCTTCTAGGTTTCTAAATATGAAGCCCCAAAAGGAACTACTATGGAGCCTCTAGCTAAAGCCCAACCAGAGGGTTTCGGGTACCCTTAACCAGCGGAGGCCAAGCTGCAAGCTTCCGGGGCCTGGATAGACAGGCGTGTGCTTAAGCTTTAAGGTTTAGGGGTTTAGGGTTTATACAGATTTATGTAGGGTTTAGGGTTCGGAGGTTTAGGGTTTAGGAATTTAGGGTTCGCGGCATAGGGCTGGGCTTCTGGGGTTTGAACTGGGGTATCATTTGTAGACTTACAAAAGTTCTACAAGGGCTCCCAAAAGGTTCCTCTAAGACTGTCGGCTTACAAATAGGCTTACTACAAGGCATTTCAGGTGTCCAGAAACTTTGCAATTGTTTTCGGTTTCGAGGCTTCTCGGGTTTAGGTGTTTAGGGCTCGGGTCTCCTTTTCACGCAGTCTTGACCCGGACCACGTCGCCAAGCTGCTGCGCTCCGCACGGCAAAGTGCCGGCCGGGGCTTCCGTGGAGGCCATGTTCTCTTCGTGCCTATAGTCTCCATTGTAGGTCCTTTCTAATTATGGTTAACCAATTATTTAATTATATACTTTAAGGTAACCCCAAAAAGGAACTACAATGGAGATTATAGGTGGTCTTGGAGGTTCTGCAGCAGCTTCTCCCGGGCCACCGGAAAGGTCAAGGCGTTGCCTGGAGTTCCCAGAAGATGTCGGGCGTTGTGCGCGCGGCTTCGGCTCGATGCTATGGAGAAGTACAGCAGCGTTGTCAGGCAGGGGCTGGCGCTAATCATCTTCATGACGGTCACCTTCCTCTTGCGGAGGAGCTCGGGCGCGTAGCCCGTCCACATGTCGTTCCGGAGCCCAGCGGCAGCAGCTGATTTTCGCACAGATGTTTGGTGCATAGCAGGTGTTCTGGGGTTCTCTGTCAGCAATGCTTCAAGAGCCTAGTAAGTTGAAAAGCTTCCAGGGATCATGGTTTCGGGTCGGTGTATAGGGCTTTAAAGACACGAAGACTCAGTGTTTAAGGGCATGGTAGGGATACATCGCTCATCCGAAAGGTAGATACGCCACAAATGATCAACACAAACTAAATTTGCCGAACGTCCCAAACCCCAACTAAACTAGCGACCAAAAAACTTTTCCGCAAGATTAAGGCTTTTCAGGCCATTCATGGATACCGTGGAACATCAAAAGCCTGCAGAATTCTCTAAACTCCAACCCCAAAAAACCCTCACGGCCCCAATCGTATCACGCTAGCTGCAACAAACACCACAAACACATGGCTATTCGGTATCCAGCAAACCCTGAACTCAAACCGTAAAACCTATCTGCTGCACAGCAGAAACTCGAGATTGTCGATGATAAACACTGAAGACCCTAACTACATCCTGGATGCTAAAACCCTAAGCCTAGACCCTAACCCTGAACATTCAACCAGTTAAGGGCCCCTAAACTGACGAACTACGCGTGAATGACTTAAGGGCCACAAAAGGCAGGCCGATGTGAGGCCGCGGCCAAACCACGTTCGAAGCGCTCCTTTGACTGGTGACTCATGTTCTATGGCCCTAAGGGTCCAAGTACCTAATTATCATATAATGTGCCGGCGTGTTTAGGAATATGGGCGTCTTTAATGCGTTTTCTCCGGCTAATTCAGACCGGCACCCAAAATTTGGGCGGTCTAATTATTGCGTTTTTTTTTGGCTGGGGGTGAATTTTGGGGGTGTGGCTGTGCTGTCTGCTGATGGTCAATCTTAAGGCAGCCAGGACCTAAACCCCCACCCAAACCCTAAAACCCTGGCCCTGAAGCCCTAAACCAGGCATACTTAAACCTAAAAACTCAAACCTTGGACCCCCTCCCTTAACTGAAACCCAAACCTAAAACTCTCCCTAAACCCGAAAACCCACCTCCTTAAGCCCAGACCCACCTATTCCTAAGGTTTTTTTTCCAGGCTTGCTCGGGGTTAGGAAGGCTTTCCTAAGGTTGCAGGATAGGAATCTGAAGGGTTTTCGAAGCTTTCTACGGGGCTAGGAAGGGCTTTCCTAAGGTTCACGACAGGAATCTCAGGTTTTCGAAGCTTGCTGAGGGGTTAGGAAAGCTTTCCTAAGGTTTTCTAGGCTTACTAAGGGGTTTAGGAAGGGCTTTCCTAAGGTTTCAGGATAGGAATCTCAAGGTTTTCTAAGCTTTCAAAGGGGGTTTAGGAAGGCCTTCCTAAGGTTGCAGGATAGGAATCTGATTAAATCGTCAAAGCCACCCAAACCCTGAGCCCCACTCAGATCCCTGACCCCTGTCCGGGGTTACCGGTTCCAAATTAATCAAACCCCAACTTTTTGGTTGCGGCGGCGGGGAGGCCCGTCCGTTATTCAAACCGCCACACTACTCTCCAAAATCCTAACCTACATAACTACTATCCTAAAACCCAGTACCTTTTTATTGAGTGCGTTGGACCCTTCGGGTGAAGGCTTTCCACTTCTATAAGGGTTGTATTAGGATTCTCTGCGTGTCCGAGAGGGTGTGTTTCGGGTACATATGACGTGGACTTGATACTGGTACCCCGCACCTATGCTTACCCGAAATCCCCCATGCAAACCCGATTTCATGTAGTAAAATGCGCAAATTTGCCAGAGGTTGGGATGCTTTGCACTATGGTCTATGTACATTGGTTGATGGGCTTGTCCGAATTCCTACAGTCCTACAGGACCGTACGATGCTGAACGACTCGGTTGGTATGGTTGGCAGAGCTTGACCTGGTTCTGCAGGACTACCTATAGTCTCCATCATCGTAGTTCGTTTTTTGAGTTGCACATTCTTTGGCTAGGATCCTTAATGTAAATGTTGCTTAAACTAATTACAGTGGAGACGCTACGTTCAGGGTTTGGGATTTCGGATTGAGGGACGGCTTGGTTTGCAGTGAGCTGAGGGCTTGAGGCAGTCAGCTGCAGACAGTTTCCTCACTCTCCTTCTGCACTGCACGTACTTCTTGAAGGGCTTTGAGGGCTTCGGGTGCTGATTTCGGGCTTAGGCTTCGGATGCTAAATCTTGCAAGTTGTGTGGACAAACACTACCTATAGTCTCCATTGTAGTTCCTTTTTATGGTTTAACCATTTTTCATTAGGATACTATAAGGTAGCCCCAAAAGGGAACTACAATGGAGACTGTAGGTAACATCAATAGTGCAGGCCCAACGGCCTAATGTAGGAACCTGATTAAGAAATCTTGGGCCTTCATTAGTAGGGTTCTTTAAAGGGGTCTATAAGGGCTCCTATAAGGTATCTATAATAAGGGTTATAATAATGGAGGAACCTGATTGAGAAACCTTGGGCCTCTATTAGGTTTGGGTTCCGTATATGAATCCTTCTATTTTAGGCCCAGGGGTTCTTAATCAAGTTCCTACATTACCACAAATCAAGACATACTCGTGCTTGCAGTTAGCTCAGCCTTTCAGACTGAATCTACTTACGACTCCCCGCTTGCATGTTGTAAATAGGCTAGACCAGGACCAGGATAGGCAAGCCCGAAACCCAAAAACTGACAACCCGACCTCAGGCCATACAGTCAACTCAAAAGTCCGATAGCCCCAAGGCCTAACCACACATCAAACTCTAAAGTCTAGAAGGCCAACACCTTGAACTTCAAGGATCCTACAAACCTCGACCCCCGATCCCGAAAACCCTGCAAGCAAAAGGCAAGAAGTTCCCAAAGGCCAAGGCGCCGTACAGATGCAGGCGTCGGTGCAGCCCAAAGGCAGCGACGACTTGGCCTGTGTTTCGAAACCTGGGCGAAGACCGGCTTAGGGCCTCGGGTCATCTTCGAGGTTTCTGAGGGTTATAAGGGGTTTTAGGTTTAGGTGTCAGGGTTTAGGGGTTTTGGGTTTTGGGTTTAGGGTTTGAGGGTTTTAGGGTTTTTTCAAGGATTTAGGATGTTTGGGGCTTTCAAATTTATCAAGCCACTAGAAAACCCTGGCCTGGGAGGACCGGCCTCTGCCGTCTTGCCGTACAGATGTACACATCTCTACCTATACATATATGGGTGGCTGTCAAAATTAGGGCCCCTTTTTCGGGATACCCTAAATACTAGGTGCCGTAGTATAGTAAGGACCCAAAAGGGGTCCTAACCTTGTCAACCACCCATTTATATATATATATATATATATATGTGCAATTGTATATATACACACTGATTTGAAACTGTTTTCTTATGCGCACGGGAGTATAGGGGGGTAGGAGTACCAGTGAGCATAGAGGCCTTAATAACTAGGATTAGGCTTGGGGATCTGCTTGATAAGATATACACACAATATAACACCGTTTATTCGAGACCCCACAGTAAATCCTGCGCCCGAAACCCAGAAGCTTTAACTCCATACCCTGAAGCCTAGAACCTTGAACCCCGACTTAATTCCGCTGGTACTACAACCAGACCATGGAGGCTAACACAAAGGGCCACAACAACTAGAATACGGTTTTGGGGCACACTGTACTACAGCAACAACACTGCTTAAGATATCAGTGGTTTAAGAAGTTGAGCCCCTCGGACAGCCGTGCGACTAAAATATGTAGATCAAAATGCGCGCATTCCAAATAAGAAATCCAGGGTACCCTCGACTCGGCGTGCGATTTTATTATTCTGCTCTTTCTCATGTTGCCTTCGCTGGTGTTGTTCGCGCAAAAAAGTAAACCAAGAAACTGAGGGAGCAGATTTCGTGTTCCACAAGCTCGGCGCCAAACCCTTACAAAGGAAACCAAGAAATGAGAGCACAGGAGGATTCGAGCCCACAGCACTTTCCATTCCAGCTCATGTGCTGGGATAGGAGGTGCTGCGGGCTCGAACCCTCCTGTGTTCTCATTTCCTGAAGCAGTCTTTTAGTTGCTGCCGTTTCAAACTATGTAAGAAATTTGGGTACAGAAATCCAGGGTACCCTCAAATCCCGAAACATGTGTTTACTAAAAAGGTTGCGCTTCAATAATAAGACATCGAGCCCCCCCTCACGAAAAAATAACTGATTCTTAACCGGTGCTGTCGCTGTATATCTAGTTGGTAATTATCTAGGCCCTAAAGCCTAAACCGTTCATAGCAAAGGAACGACTTTTCAAGCTTCGAGGGTCTGAACCCTGAGACCAAGCCAGCCCAGCTGCTCAAATGCTCTCTTAACGTCGAGAATCCTGTGTCCCTAAGGGTCCAACAGTTGATGATAAAAACCCTGCATCACCTTAATGACCCAAAATTATGGGAATTATGGCATATTCCTTATTATGGGTAATGCAGAATTTACATCATCAACCGAAGTAGTCCTTACTTATGGTGTTTGATACCTAAAAAGGGCCCTTAAGTCTTATAACAGGGACCCTCTGGGTGTAAGGAATGGATTTGGGTTTTACAGTGCATGGTTTACGATGTAAACTCTTTGTCGTTTCGTTTGCTTCAAACGGCTGGGGATGCCCACTACCACTACGACCTACGACTACTACTAATACTAGTGCTACCACTACTACTACTACTACTACTACTACTACTACTACTACTACTACTACTACTACTATTACTACTACTAGTACCACTACGACTGCTACTACTACTACTACTACTACTACTATTACTACTACTAGTACCACTACGACTGCTACTACTACTACTACTACTACTACTGCTACTGCTACTGCTACTGCTACTGCTACTACTGCTACTGCTACTGCTACTGCAACTGCTACTGCCACTGCCACTGCCACTGCCACTGCCACTGCTACTGCTACTGCTACTGCTACTGCTACTGCTACTGCTATACTACTGCTACTACTGTTTCTGCTACTGCTACTTGTTCTACACTGCTACCACCACTACTACCACTACCACTTCTACTACTGCTACTACTACCAGTGCTGTCGAGCAGCCGATGGTGATGGCATTGGCCATGATAACCACGCCGATGGCAGTGTCGAAGCCCCACCTGACTCTGTAGTAGCATGCAGTACTAAAAACAACAGCAGTAATCGCTGTACTATAGTAGCAATAGTACAAAAAATAGCAATAGAAATAGCAATAGCAACTGTAAAGGGCAAATAGTGAATAGTAGCAGGAATAGTAACTACATAATCAAGTAAATAGCAAACAGTAACATCTGACTGTTCCAAGTCCTATGTGAACTACGGATGAAACTTCGGATTGAACTTCAAAACTCCCAAGTTAATGAACAAACCGATATGCTAAACCCCAAAGGGAAGATTGCTACCGGTAACACCCAACTGTGCAAGAGTCCCGCACTCAACGGTTGAACAGCCCTGAAGCCCGACATCTACTCATCCTGTCCTATCCTAACAGCAAGCAGAGACAGAAATCGCAACATGCAACTATATGCAATACACCACCCAAGATTGGTGTTAAAGATGCAGCACAAGAAACATGCAGCTTGCACATGCCGACGTGTACAAAACTGCTGCTAGAACTCTTCCAAGAAACCTATGACCAAAGCAAACCCCTCCCCTTGCTCTGACCAGAAACCCTAAACACTGAACCCACCCAGTCTCATCGAACCTGAATCAGAAGCCTTTCACTCTCACGGAAACAATATCCACAACCCGAAAACCCTCCCATAACACTTACAACACCACGTTCTATTCCGAATATGAATCCTTGTAAAAACACGAAAACCTTAACTCACATCACAAGCCACTGGCAAACGCCGTTACACAACCCTAGACCTTAATCCCCAAATCCAGGCTCCTAGAACCCTCGCAGAACCCTACCCAGAGGCTCACCCTACCCTTTTGCTAGGGCACCTACAAATAACAGATCCGAACCATAAAACCCGGTACTCAAGGACCCTCTGGTAACTAAGATGTCATAAAACATGCATCTTAGAGCCCCACGAGGTTATCGCAAACCCTTACTATGTAATCCCTAAAACCCTACAAAGGTACCATAAGCCCTAAACCTCAAGCCCTAAAAACATTACGAAGAGATCATCAACCCTAAACCTTAAGCCCTAAAACCCTACAAAGAGATCATCAACCCTAAACTTTATATGAACCCTAACATCCCCACTAAGATTTCGTGAACCCCCAAACCCGCCGTCTTCGCTCAGGCATCCACCAGGAGATCAACTCGTGGACCAGTTTTCGGAGGCCCTTGAAGTCTCGGGGGTCCTGGTTTAGGGTTTAGGGGGTTTGGGGTTAGGGTTTAGGGTCCTGGTTTAGGGTTTAGGGGTTGGGGGTTTAGGATTCTATAGGGTTTAGGATTTAGGGTCCTGGTTTAGGGCTTAGGGTTTACCATGTGCCAGCATCTGACTCTCACCGCTGTTGCTAGACTCAAACCCCCGCCTGCGGCAAAACAGGTCCAACCACCCAAAAAGGAGATGTTTGAAGGGAAAGGCCGGAATGCCTGAAGATCTCCCAAACAGTGCGTGGCATAAGTTAAAAGAAACGTCTGTTTACCACACTCATTGTGGAGAAATGGTGTTGCTTCAGCGGTGCCTGTTGATGAGCAAATGCCGCAGGGAGTATATTGTCTTCAGATTATCATATTTGCAGCCGAAGCTCTCCGCGACTGACCTCTCTCCCGATCCAAAGACCACAACCTAGAATCCTGAACACTGCGCCCGAAAAAAGCAAAACTTCAACAGAAATCCACAGCAAAAACACTACACTCGGAAATCATCAACTTGCTTCAATATGTTATGCCTAAAAGACCCTGAAAGCCCTAAACACCTTGCTAAGGTGTCCTATAGGAGCGATCCTGCTACTTGCAGTCAAGACTACCGTTTCTGACACTCCCCAAACCGGTTTACTTGTTTAGGGTTCAGGATTTGGGTAGGTTGTAGGGTAGCCTATAGGGCACGGATTAGTAAAGCGCTTGGGCTTCAGGCTCTACGGTTTAGGGTTTAGGGTTTTGGGTTTAGGGTACCATCTTCTCCCCATTCCTCGTCAAAGCTTCGAAGAAGCTCTCCGAACGTCTCGGGACCGGGATGCTAAGCACAAGTTAAAATGGTATACTACTTTACGAGTAACACTAAGACCCAACGAGACCCTGAACAGCAAAATCCCCACTCTATAGGGACTCAGAATCCAGACCCCCGCGGGAGGATCCAAAAAGTAGTTCCCTTAATCGGGGTTCCTATAAAGTACCCTGAGTAGTATAGGGCCCCCAAATTAGGGGATCTATTTTCTAGACCCTAAACCCTAAACCCCTAAACCCTAAACCTTTAGATCCCTTTTCTGTATCCTCCCGGGGGTCTGGGACAAGGTAACCAACATTTTCGGAAACCATCGCCCTAAGGGTCCTATGTACTGTTATGGGGGATACTTCCCTAAGTCATAATAGTAATTCCTAATATGGAAACCCTACATTCTACTATACTGGTACTTAGGAGCCCTTAGCGAAATCCTAAACCCTTAAAGGAACCCTAACCCTAAACCCTTCAAGGAACCCTATATCGGTACATTGGACCCTTAATGGGTCGGTGCAGGGATTCAGGGCCCAGTCGTTGATCCCAAGTCCGAGACCGAGATCCTGGAGACCTTGGGCCTGAATTCGTTTTTTGTATTAACCCTATGCTTCCAAGGACCATATGGGAGTTTCCGAAAATTAGGGGTACCTTATTTTGGGGTCCTTATAATAAGGATCCTACTATTTGGGGTACTATATTAGGGTCCCCTATTTTCGGAAACTCCCATATAGTTAGGGCCCCAGACCCCTTAAGGACCCAATAATAAGGTCCCCGGAAGTATAGGGTTAGGGTTTAGGAATTATGGTTTGGGGTTTAGGGCTTAGGGTTCAATATTAGGGTTTAGGAAATACGGTTTAGGGTTTAGGGTTCATTGTTAGGGTTTAGGAAATCCTGCACACTGCTCCAGACAGTGTGGCACTGGCGGCGAACGCTTCACATGCGTGTCAGGAGTAGACTGCGTCGGTCAATATGGTGACTCCCTGAGTAGCGCCCCTTAAGAGAAGCTGGCAGGGAGCCCATAGTCGGCGAGACTTTCTGCAATCTACTTTTCCGAAAGGAGCTAAGCCCTAAACCCTGAACCAAATCCGGATGTGGCTCCGTCTTCAGCGCTTTGTAAATTTCTGTCGCCTTGCTCCCTTTGTCGCGCCTGCTCGCAGCGTGAATTGAATGGACCCAGGCTGCATGGGGGCTTCCGGTCTCCCATAGTTTGTGGAGATGATGTAGGGGCCTTAATGATTCGAATAGGCTTTGCGGGTACAGTACACTACAATTATAGTAAGGAACCTCAAAAGATTATAGGCAATTATCAATTAAGGATGAAAGCTCCTACATTGCAGGCAGTGATGAGGACGTAGGAGGAAGAAGCCAGATGGTCTTTCTTATATACAAGCCCTGGTCATTCGGTGATTCTTGTTGCTTCAACCCGCTTCTTCTATACTTATTACAAAAATCACCCACACAACTCACACAACTGCTACGATTTGTAGGGTTGGGGCTTCGGGCAGGGCTGAGTCTAAGCCGGTAGAAATAGAAAAGCAAAGGTTCAGCACCACCAAACATGCTACAGGGTCCATGTGCCCCTGTAAGTGTTTCTTTAAGTGCACTGACTCTTTCTCCAAAATCTGTGCTTCTGTAAGTGCTTAGGGCTTAGGGTGTAGGGTCGAGTGGCCATACAGTATGTATATTGGTCTTGATTACTATATTTCGCAACTCTTGCAAGGTTTAAGTATCTCCGGCATGGGAACACGAGCTTTGCAAAAGCCACTATTAGTCGAGACTTACGTAGGTATGCAGGCCATTATAGGACGGGCGATGAAACGCTGCTGACATGTATATCGGTGTGTATGTTCACACACAAACATGTCGGGCATCTATCTCTTTCTCTCTCTCTCTCTCTATATATATATATATATATGCATATGTGCTTAATTACCATGTTTAGCTATATTAAAGCATACCTATGTAATTGCACATATATATATATATATGCACACGTTTACTTCCATGTTCATTTGGAACATATCAGTATGCGTGTGTATGTATATGTATACATAGAGAGATCTGCAAGTCTACACATATTATATATATATATATATACAGGTATATGCATATACAGATATGCGTCTACACAGGTGTGCAAACGTCGTTCCCAAACCCGACTTGGCAAGCTTCAGCCCAGGATACAGACCCAAAGACCCACCAAAATCCGGAAGTAGGGCCTTTCAGGATCCCCCTGCTGAAGTAAGGGTATAAACGTATCTGGGAACCCTCTATCCCACCCAATTGGCCAAGAGGCATCTTCACTTTCAAGTCATACCTTGCATCAAAAAGATATTGGGGCTGCAGGTCTCGCAAACTCACTCTACACCCTGAGCCCCAAAAGCAGCCGATGAGGACCTCCCAGCGATCTCCGTGTCCCGTTCTACATCGCTTGAGCTGGTTTGGTAAGGGCTCCATACTGAAAGCGGAAAAGGATGATTCTTGGTACGATCACCCCTGCAGAAGGAAGGCTTCGGAGAGCCCCAGGCGAAACGTGGAGAGCAATCTCTATACAAAGCTGCAGAGCCCTCGAAACCAGAACTTAGTTGCTGAGTTCATCCCAGAAGTGTACACTTTTAGTTTTATAGTCGGTAGTACTATCCAAAAAAAGTGTAAAGTGTATCCACTCAGCTACTAAGAAAATGCAACGAACCAACCCCTTAGAGCTTGAACCCTAGGCCCTAGACTCTAAGCGCTTAACCCCTAAACTCTCTATTGAACCCGAAACGGAAGGCTTGCAATTGAGGGTATTCCACAAAGGCTTGCGGGAGCGAGGACCGGAATCCCGAAGAAACGGCATCCCTAAAACCATGAGAACCCCCTGAACCCAAAGGATGCCCAGCCCCTATAGTGAACCCCAGAAAGTTGGAACATAGATTTAGGAGGATCAGTGCTAGGATTCCCTATACTTTGCTTTAAGGGCATGAGGCTAATGATGTTCCAACTTTCTGGCTTCTACTGTACGTAGTTTAGGGGCCTTTATAGTTAGAACAGGGACGTTTAGAGGTCTACAACACCACAAGAAAGCGAGGACTTTAGGGCCCTCAGGGGTGTCATTGGCATGCGGAGCTCGATGCGAACTCCCAACCCGGAAGAAGCCCATCCATCATTTAAACTAACCGCAAGTCGATTCAGGTTTAGGGTTCAACAGACCGTGAGTCGTGAAGTGGCTTAGGGTCTGGGCTGCACTGGCTGACAAGCTTCTGATTCTGGGGTATTACACCCGAAAACCCGAAAGCCAATAACTAGGATACCCAGTAACCTAAGAACAAAAAGGCCTCTCTTTTTGGTATTGGGTAACTTTAATAAGGAACCTAGGACTACAAAAAAGGAATAAGGGTACTACTGGGCATCCTAGATAACCCCCCGCACCCACACCCTGAGCCTTCGCAAGAAGAGACCACGAGATGACCCTAAGAGCCCACACAGAAGCCCTAAACCCACCAAATGGGGGGTTTCCGAAAACAGGGTACCCTAACATAGCACCCTAAATAGTAGGATCCTTATTATAAGGACCCCCAAAATTAGGCAATTACCCCTATTTTCGGAAACTACCTACATGCCTTGCCTCAACCCGAAAAGATGTCTTCGGCTAAAACGACAAGCCCTCAAGCCCGGAGGCCCATCTACTCATACAATGCACACTTCGAGCCTGCAGTACCTATTCCATGTAGCAATTTGGGGGGGGGGGGGGCCAAGCAATAAACCCCTAAACCCCCTAAACCACCCCCAAAACCCCTAAACCCTATACCCTTATAGAATCCCTATAGATCCCTTTAAAGGGTCCCCATTAAGGGTCCCTCCTTTTCCCCAAAACCCCCCTAAACCCCCTAAGCTCTAAACTCTAAACCCTTGTTGAGGGCCTCCTGGGCTGGGCAGGGCATCTTGAGCCAAGGAATACGAAGCTCCAAGACTTAGGGTTTAGGGTTTAGGGTTTAGGCCCATACTCCTGAAGTACGAAATATGTGCACAAAACATTAAACAAACCCTGAACCATGCACCCTAGACTTTAAATCCTAAACCCCTAGACCCTTCAGTTTTGTCGGACATGTTAGGGCTTCCCAAATAAATTGAAAACCCCAGCTGGGCCCCCTAACCAAACCTGGAACTATAAACCCAATTTCAGAAGCCGAGGAGACTCTGCAATTCTCTTCTTTTCCTCCTCTTCCTTTCTTTTGCGCTCGGCCCTTGCATGGAAGGGATTGCTGAGGGGTTAGGCCTCCTCCTGAACTGTGGCCTCATTCCTCAGGGTTTAAGGGACTGCAGGTTCTCGGCGTTCCTTTAGCTTCTTTCCTTGAAATTGGGGTATGCAAACGCTTTGGGCGCTTGGAACGGCTGAGGAGCTGGATCATTGGCCGTTCGGGGCTTCGGATGCTTAGGTGCATGTCGTCTGACCGGTCTACGTTCTGCACGCATGGAAGCATGCAATGTGCATATATACATAATATATGTGTATGTATAGAGAAGTTCACACAAGCAGCTCTGTATTTGTGTGAACGTGTGCATGCAGGTATGTGTGCATGTCTGCATACGCAGGCGTGCATGTGTGCACGCTTGTAAGCATGCAGGCATGCATGTGTGCATGAATGTACAGTGGCGCATGTGTGCCTATGCATGAATGTATGTAATTGCCTATGCTTGTATGGAAGTATGTATGCATGCATGTATATCTGCATGCATGCACTTATCTTTCTATGTATGCACGGATGTAGGCAGGTAGGTAGGTCGGCAGGCAAGTAGCTAGGTAGGTAACCAGGTAGGTAGGTAGGTCGGTAAGTATGTAGGTAAGTATTCGTATATAGACACACACACATATATATATATATATGCACACATATTTCTATGTGTATATAGTTTATATATACATATATATATCTATATACATATATAGATATATATATATATATATATATATTACACATAGATATGCAAACATAATTCTATGTGTGCATGCAACTTCGTATGCATGTATGCATCTCCGTGTGTATATATGCATGCCAGTGTGCTCGTACGTATGCACACATGGCTGTGTGTATTATGCGTGCATGGATGTATGCTCGTGTGGTTGCAAGCATACGTGCAATGACATATAAAAGTATGCATGCAAGTGTGTATGTGTGCACTTATGCGTGTATATGTGTATGCAAACATGCCTGCATGCATGTCGAAACACATGGCATATCCACATCATGTTCTACATCTCTTCAAATGAATAACCCCACAGCTTGCATTTACGCATACGAACCCTTCCCCCGCGAACAAAAACACAGCAGCTTGCTGAAATGTCGGCTCTGGGAATTTCTTCGCGGTAGAATGCTAACAAGACAGCCTTAAATGAGGGAATAAGTTTGAAGGTAGAACCCTAAACCCTAAACCTACACTTCAAATTTGGAACTGACAGAGGTATCAACCGGTCATGAAGGAGAGCGGCGCAATCTCCTGTGCCACCTTGTAGGCTTTCTCCTCGTCCTCTGCAAGCTGCAGACAGGGTGGGGTAATGTGGGGGCCTTGATAATCAGAATAGGGCTTTTCTGGCACACTGTACTTATTTATGATAAGGAACCCCCAAAAAAGTAGTATAGGCATTTATTTAGGCCATTACAGTACTGGGTGGGGTAACGGGGTTAAGGGTTCAAGTGTTGCGGGTTTGGGGCGCAGCCAGAGCAACCACGGAAGCCGAGGCTCCAAGCGAGAATATACTTCCGCTAGGATTCCTCGGAAATATAGGATTTAGGGCTTAGGGTATAGTGATTCGCGTTTAGGGTTTAGAGTCTGGGGTTTAGGGTATAGGGTTTGGGATCTAGGGTACTCTTAGATTCCCTACAGCCGAAAGAGGATGCTACTTGTTTTGACCCGAATAATCAACATGAGCTTTCAGCATGAGCAATGTAAAACAAGTCGACCAAGACATCGGAGTCACAGCACATCCGCAAGATCGCCAATCACCAAAGCGGCCGACAAGATGTGAAATGCTTGACAACTCCGTCGTCATCCATGAAGCCAACAAACTAAACCCTACTGCAGGTCCTTGTAAACCTGACTCAGGGAAAAGGTTCCCTACTGCCGGCTTGAAAGGTAGCAAAGGCCTGTCTAGCTGCTAAGCAAGTTGTGGGGGCCGTAGAGTGGCACATTTTGCAGGGCTTACGGTGTGGCGGGGGGGGGGGAAGATGCAGGAGAACGGCCCAGTAATTACCACAGCTCCGAATTCAACACTCTCTGGAGCAGGGGCCCCTGCACTCTATTTGCCTGATGGGACTTAATTACTCAAAAATCAAGCCCCCTGAACCCTAAATCCCCTCCCCCCCCTCCCCCTATGTCCTGACTCCTCTTGCTCGTGTCTGTAAACCCTGTATTCGCTGTTCCAGGGCGCGCGTCTGCACTCCCTGGCCGATTCGAAGCCTTGGCTTAGGCTTTGGGATTCAGGATTTCGGGTTAAGGGTTTGGGGTGTTGCCAAGGTTGTCAAGAGGCTTTACAAGGTCCCTTAGGCGTTCTGGAAGGGCTTAACACAAGTAAGGGGGGCCTTATTCAAAGATCCTGATGTTAACTACGGTCTTACTTGGAGGATCATGGGACTTAGTAAGTAAGGTTATAAGTACCTTAATTGGGGCTATAAGTATAGTTACCTTAGGTATAACCCTAGTTACTAAGTCCCATGATACTCTAAGTACACATTCGGGCTCAGATGAAAGGAAGGCCGGCTTCGGATGCCTTCGGGGTATCAGACAAGGTTCAGGTGTAGGGCTTCGGGATTTGTTCTGTGGCAAGCCCCACCAAAAGCGAAACAACGACGCAACGGTAGTCTATTTCCCTATATAACCTCAAAGTAGTAGGATGCATATAAGGAACCCTAACAAGGACCCTCTCTTAATCAGGTTCCTACATTCACAACGAGAATGTGATATCTTCAGGATTCCCATAGCCCTTGGCTCTTTTAGTGGTGCATTCAAGCCAGGACGGCATGTTTCCAGGAGTTGGATACCATGTTACCATCCGTTGCGGGTTCGTGCACGCTTTGTGTACACGGTTTACTTTACATTTCGCGAAACACAAACCCTCAATTACGTCTGAGTTTACATGCTGGCCAGGACGAGGCCGTAAATCCTTAACCAGTCAGTCTTGCATGAAGGACTCAGTCATGTTTGGGCAGGCACATGGCTTTGGGCTTCTCGGCTCTTATTAGTTGCGAATTTCACCGAGTCCTAGGAAAGGCCACGGCCTCACAGACTGAACCTCCGTCCGCCATGCAAAACAAACTTCATGGACCGCAGCCCAACCTCAAACCAAACCTTACGGACCCCAAACGCAAGACCTGCTAAGCCTAAAGCCAGACCAAATACGCTTGAGCCCTGAACACTTGAACAGCAAACACCGGCCCCAAAACCCTAAAGCGGCTGATCCACCTTGGTTGGGTCGTGAAGCTGCAATCTCTTCATACTCTACGTTAATCCCAATTCACCTAGCGTTTAGGGACTTTCTTAAGGAAATCATACCAGGTCTACTATGGTAGGATTTATGGGGTCCAGGCACGAAAGAGGGCTGAACAGCATCCCCTGGCAGCCCCATCTAGCAGTCCTTAATACACCAGACTAATTACCAAACCATATCCAGTTTATCCCCTTATACGGAACCCTCGACCCCCTGAATCCCCCATGTCCTTACACCCTAAACCATAGACCCCCTGAATCCCCCGATGTTAAACTCCGATCCTTTCCTTTCTGGCCAAGCAACTCGGGAGGTCCGGCGACCAGGATCTGAGATTGTAGGGCTTATAGGGCTTTGTTTCCCTAAGGGTCCATGTACTCATATAGTATATACATTGGCCTTATAATGTATATAGTCCCTATTTGGGTACTCTGGGGCCCATGCATCCCTATATGGGTACATGGACCCTTAGGGTTTGTGTATGCGTTTCGTATTGTTTGTTTGCTCGTTTGCTTGCTTGCTTCCCTATACCCTGAAGCCTAATTGCTCTTGACATCGCGTTTGCGGATTGGGTTTCGGTTTAGGCGTTTAGAGTTCAAGGTTTTTTTGGGTCAGGGGCTCGGGGTGCAGGTCTTCGGGCTTTGCTGGGGTTTAATTAGGGTTTAGGGTTCAGCGTTTAGGGTTTAGGGCCTAGGGTTTAGGGTACCCTAAACTCTAAACTAAAGAGGCTGGGTGCTGCGGAGATTTTCTGATTGTCTTTACATCAAGACATCATGATCCGATGCAGCTTGCTGTCGCGGTAGTGATGGCAGCGTTTGAAAATGAGCATTATGGTCGAGGGAAGCGGCTGTGCGGCCAGCATGGTCCATAGGGCTCCGGGCGTTACTCGCTCCTGTGATCAAAAGCTCCCAGATTGAAGTCGCTTAAAGATCATAAACGCCCAAGTGCCTGGGCAGGGTTTTGGGAAGTCTGCTGCAGTGTAATTTCAGTGGACATATTACGGAGCACAGTACATACAACTAAACCCTAAACTGAACCCTTATCAATGCCAAACCTAGGAAGTTGCACCACAACTCCCGAAGCTGCTAACATGCTCGTCGAGACCTTCCCAGCACAATTACTTTTCAAATCAGGCGTCAATATTAAGCCGAAAACTACCCGAAAACTACCCAACAATTTCTTCAAATCTCAGTCTAAGGCTTAGCATTCTAGTTCAAACTCCCATGCACACGTATCGCATCGGTACATGAAACCTTTGCCTAAACAACAACCATGATGATGGCCACTAAGCCACCAAAAGCAAGAAGAACCCTCCTTCCACGCCCCCGTGCAGCCTGGTACGTTTGGCAGCTGCACTTCGGCGACGTCTGACAGGCTTTGGGCGAACGGCTTTGGGGTCTCGGGGCTTCTGGCTTAAACTACAACCCGCGACATGCGGATCGGCAGTTTCTAGAATGTATGACGCAACAAGGATCCGCGATAACGTCACATACAGGACTGAGCTACATCTTTGCTATCGGCCTCTAGAGCCCGGTGTTTCAGAGGATGAAGGTACTATTAATTCTGAGTGGGCTTCAGGGGTGTAGGGCTGTCATCTGGAGTCCTCCCCGAATTGTGGGGTTTAGGGTCTCAGGCCCAGAACAAGCCGTCCGGAGACCGGAACTAGAAGACCCCCTAAACCGCGAAAATCCTCAAGCCCTAATCCCTATAAGCCCTGAAACCGAATACCCACAAGCCCGAATCCCCTCTGAGACCTTCAGACCCTGAAACCCTCAACCCTGAACCCTAAACCCTTATCCCTACCCCTAATCCGCAAACCCGAAACCCGAATCTCCAAACCCTTCTGAGCCAGAATCCCTAAACCCGAATCCCTAAACAGTACGCCCTAAATCTTACTCCCTAAACTCGAGCCCGAAATCCGAATCCCTAAACCCCTGTACCGTTGCAGATTGATCGGTCGACAGTGGAGGATCGTTCCGAAGCCCGGCCACGTTGTTACGACCGAGAACGGTCCAAGAGAGCCCACTACCTGAATGTCTATATCTGTCTGTATAATTATGCATATATGTATATATGCTGGATTCAGGCTTTGGGGCAGTTCTGTGATCCGTCTGAACCTTACTACACGCTTATCAAGCTTGACAAGGCAGCCAGACAGCCGCAAACACTAAATCCAACAAGCCTACTGCCGGGATGCTAAAGCAGCAAGCTCGAACAGCAACACCCAAAACACCTGTGCCCTAGCAAAATCTCCAAAAGCCCTATAAACGGGACTGCTTCTTGAACATCACTTGACAAGCAACTGAGCGAAAACCTATGTTAAGATCTCCCGCATGTCCCACGCAAAAACCCTAATACTGGGATCTTACTAGTTAGAATAGGGTTGTGGGGCCCCTTATAGGACTAATATAATATGCAACCCCCAAAATAGTATAACAGGTAATTATTTCGGCCCCTATACTAAACCCCATTATACCCCTTATATTCATCCCTACAGACCCCTTTAAAAGGAACCCTTCAAAGGATAGAGTAAACAATTCCGGCCTGGCTGATCCGCCTTATGGTTCTGATCCGCTTCTTCGCGCAATCTTTCTTTGGCACCGACGTGCATGTAGCCTCAAGGCTTAGGCTACAGGGTTAGGGCAGGGTTTTAGGGTTTAGAAGGCTTACCCAAAGGGTCCAGAGTAACTGCATCGTAGAATGTGGGGCTTCTGTGTAGGAATTACTACTATGATTTGGGGAAGTCTTCCCCATATAACAGTACCAACTCAGCGCTAAACTCTCAACACTGAGGACTTACCCAAAGGCTCCATAGTAGTTCCTTTCTGGGACTACCTTATAGGATTCTAAATATGAGCCCCCAAAAGGAACTACTATGGGGCCTCTAGGTAACGTTTGGGGCTCAAGGGGACAAGTTTAAAGGCGACTATACCGGCCTTATCAGCCAGGATCGGGTTGTGGGGTGAATATTACACTACAATTAGAACCGGAGCCCCCCAAATAGTATAGGTACTTATGAAGCCCCAAAATAGTATACATACTTATTCAGCACCCCGAAATAGTATAGATACTGATTAGCATGATTGTCATTATTATCATAATCACTAATAAGGTTGTTTTTTTTAGCTGAAGCATTCGAGGAATCTCTTGCAAAGTCTGAGGCAATGCATCGCAAAGTGGCTTCCTCAAGAGCCGATGGCTTGCACGAGTAAGGGTTGCCGATAAACACCTACTAGTAGCATGCCAAGCTCAGCGTTCTACTGTCTAGGTCCTCAGCCATGAAACCAGATAAACCCGAAACTCCAAATCCTTCCTTAACCTACCAAAACCGAACTTCTGTGGGCTCTTATTGTAAACCCCAATCTGGAATGTGTCGGGAGCCTACAAACATGAAAACCCCTGGAAAGTCAAGTCAATTAGCGAAATCCAGCAATGCTTCGAGGGAAGCCAGGGAGCTGTTTCGTCGCTGCATCACGCTGTTGCGTCTTGCTTGCATGCCCACCGAAACCTAGGCCTAAGACACTGACTCCGAATTCGCGAACCGGGGCGGCTACGTGCCACAACTCCTGGCGAAAGTCCTGAAATTTTTAAACTCAACAACGCGGAGATCGAACCGGAGCGCTCTTTCGCAGTAGCATAGTGGTACCGGGACCTGTTAGCAACACGATGCTAGTAACCCCTGAACCATAAACCTTAAACCCCAAAGCCACTAGGTATACCACTACTCTTGCTGGCGCTTCGCCTGAGCCGATGGAGGCGACAGCGAGACACAAGAAGTTTAAGTAACTTCAATATTCATATGGGTGGTTGTCGAAATCAGGGTCCCTTTTTTGGGTAACCTAAATAAAAGGTGCCTTGGGACTCAAATTTTGACAACGACCCATATAAAACAGTTCAGTGTTAATCTGGTATCTGGTCTTATTATACATCATGCATACTCTGCAATAGAAACAATAGAATTGGTTCAGCTGTGGTTCCATGAGCCTTTGCCGACAGTACAACAACACGGCCGTAGTGCATGGTCTGTCCCCATATAATCACGCCACAAATCAACAGTGGACAGAAAACCGTATTGCAAAGCCCCAATTCTCAGAAGTTGTGATTGTCGAAGCTGCTCACATCCCCGAGCTCTACGCCGAACCCCACAGCCCCAACCCAAAACTGCTTGCTTCTACCCTCTTCCAAAGGCACAAGGTTAGCACCCGAACCCTCAACCCTAAACCCTAAACGGGCCTGTTATGCTAATGCTCAAGAAATCATATCTTACATTAGCTTGCTTTGTCTGCAAACAACGGTTGCGCACAGCATAATATGAAGGCCCGAGTACTGGCCAACAGTATTGCTTTGGGTTCCTTAGCATACAATAACCATACCGGAGTTGCTGGACCCCAACCCTACTTAAACCCTAAACCGTTTAGCCTAAACCCCCAAACACCAACCTCCAACGAAGGCCTCGGTGCTATCCAAATAAAGCTCCCGTCACATGGTCCTCATTAGTATCTTCGTGGCAGCTGCCGCCTTTGTCGCATTGTGATTGTCGTTATGACGTTATGGGTTTAAAGCAGTTTATTGTTAGGATCCTATGCAAAACATATGTTGGTTAACCAAAGCAAGAAACTACCATGGAGACTATAGGCAGCCGCCAAGAAGATACTAATCAGGACTATGTGACGGATAAGCATTGGAGCGTGAGTTGGATAGTATCGAGGCCTTAGTTGGAGGTTAGTGTTTAGGGGTTTAGGCTAAACGGTTTAGGGTCTTGTGGGACATGGGGTTAGAGGCTTTAGCAGCCGGGGGGTTCAGGGTTTGGAGGTTCAGGATCTTGGATTTTTAGAGTTCTGGATTTTTCGGCTCATGGTTTAGGGTTTAGGGGTTTAGGGGGTTTAGGGTTTAGGGGTTTAGGGCTTAAGATTCAGTCCTTATCTAGGGACGCCGGCTGCAATCAAACCTATGCTCCAAACTGCTCTATACGGCCGATGTGTTCTACACCCTAAGACCCTGTAGACTAAGTCTCGATCAGACGTCGTCAAGGGCTGTGCCCTCAAGCCCTTGACCTTCAAGTGCAAACCCTATTTAAACCTTAAGCCCAAAAACGTCTGACTCAAGCTACTACTGGCCTTGATGAAAGCCATAGCACGAAATTCCCGGACTTCAAGCCCGAAGCCCTAAACCGGTTTCTGGAGACCCTCGCAAGCAACACGATACAGCAAGGCCAAGGCGAGACCAATGACCTCAGCTCTAACTCTGGTCGGTTTAGGGTTATTGGGTGTAGTTTAGAGAACCCAACACCCAAATCCTGAAGCCTACAGTTGACCGAAACGGCATGGACTACCACCCCAAACCCTAAACCCTAACACCTAAACCCTGCACCCCAAATCCTAAACCCCAAACCCTTAACTCTAAACTCTAAACCCCAAAGCCTACTACCAGACGGCAAAACGGTAGCCTTGGCACGGACGAGGAGGAGGTCTCCTGGCTCCCAGCCTTCTGGAGAAACCTCCACCTGCGGAGCTTTGTGCTTCTAGGGCTCAAGGTTAAGGGTTTTGGGGTTTTGGGGTTTAGGGTTTGGGGGTTAAGGGGTTAAGGGATTTAGGGGTTTAGGTCTTTGGGTTTAGGGGTTAAGGGATTTATGGGGTTTCGGGCTCCATGTGCCCAGAGAGCCCAATACCACCGAAGGGCTCAAAGGCTCTTAAGGTTAGTATAGAGGCCTTAATCACTAGAATAGGGTTCCTCAAAGGGATCTATAGCATTCCAATAAGGGACCTATAAGGGATCTGTACAGTTTTAAGGTACCCAGAGCCAATACCCTTTAATTAAGGAAAATAGCTTAACTAAATCATGGTATGAAGCCCCTTAGAATTTAAGGTATATTCAGTATATCCCTTAATTAAGGGGTGTTGGGCTCACGGGGTGCTAATATAGTATATACTCAGGCATGAAATTACCAAAATAGACGCCCCTGTGTGGCCTAAGTGTGCAGTAAACGGGACATGGAGCCTTCGGGCACGGATGCAGAATCTCGTACTTAAAGGATCATGGGACTTAGTAAGTAGGTTATAACTGGGGTTATAAGTCCCCTAACTGGGGATATCTTAATTGTAACCTACTTATAACCTTACTTACTAAGTCCCATGGGCCTTTAAGTACTCTAAGGATCCCATGGGCTGATTCTCCTGCGGAACTAAAAACTTGCTTGGTGCGGGGGGCCGCTGGACCTGCGAGTGCGTAGGGTTTGGGGCTGCAAGTTGAGAATAGGGTCGAAGAGTTTAGGTCTCAAGGTTTGAAGCTTGGGAGTTTAGGATTTAGAGTTCAGGGCTCAGGCTTTGGCTAGGGTCTTAGCCTTTAGGGGTCTGAGGTTTAGGCGCTATTGTTCGTAAGGGTCGGGGAGATATTCTCGACAAATCTGTCTACTGTGAACCAAAAGAGCGGCAGTATCAGTAGTAGCTGCCGTCGTCGCTGGAGCGGTGGTACTAGTACAGTCGTAGTCGTCCTTTTCGTCGCCCTGGCAGGTACAACTACTGGTAGCAGTCGCAGTAGTAGTAGTAGTAGTAGTAGTAGTAGTAGTAGTAGTACTAGTAGTAGTAGTAGTAGTAGTAGTAGTAGTAGTAATAGTAGTAGTAGTAGTAGTAGTAGTAGTAGTAGTGATAGTGGTAGTGGCAGTGCCAGTGCCAGTGGCAGCGCTAGCTACAGCAGCGGTAGCAGGCGTCCTTGAGGTCATCATCTGTGGCGGTGGTGGTGCTTGTAGTGGAAATGGTATGGGTAGCGGCAGTGGTGCCGCCGTGGCCGAACGGAGGCAACTAGCTGCCACTGAAGGCTGGTTGAGGCCACTCCTCACTCCACGTTTAATTCCTTAGGATCTTGGTCTAAGGCTTCGGGGCGCAGCAGGTTCAGGGGGTGATGAAGGATCAAGTTTTGGGTTTGGAAAGCCCGACAAATGGCTGGGTTTAGTCTCCGCCGCAAGAGAGGTTCTCGATCCAACACGGTGAAACTTCAAGGCTTGGGCGAAGACGCCTGCACAAGAAAACAGTTTTCGCCAGACCCGCATGTAGTAAGTACTCTCATATATGGCGCTACAAAAAACTATGAGAGCTCTCTACGGCTCAGGGCGATTCCCAAACCCTAAGCCATAGATCCTACAGTCTATCAGCCTAAATCCCTAAGATGTATAAGCCGTGGCATGGTGTGGAAATATCATACAATCCATTAAAGCATATGAATGCGGAATGCTGACTTCTTCACAGAAATGCATACCCAATCATGCAGGACGGGACCCGAATCTACGCAATCCCAGAAGTCCTGCCTAACAGCGGGGGCCTGTTTTTTTGGGGGAGGGGAAAATCAGCCCTGTATATATACACATATGCACACACAGACAATGAAGTAAAGAGAAACAAAGAGAGTGCGACAGAACAACCCAACAGAATATACACACACACTCACACACAAACACACATATGTTTATATAAAGTACAACCATACACAGAACCCACGTGGAGATAGATATCATACGGATAAGACACGGATGCAGATATAGATACAGTCGTATGCAAGTAAATGTGTGTATACATGCAGATGTAGCTCTGGGCTTTAACTACTTGACGCTCGAAAAACAACCTGCCGACAACACCAAACCCTCCGCCGAAGGACCCAGGTTCCGAAACCATCCCAAAACCGTTCTTAAAAGGCCTAAACTAGCCTAAGACTTCAGAGACCCAGGCACCTTACCGACAGATTAGTGCATGGGGTCTCCTGCCCATGGAACGCTCCGGGTCGGATGCTCCAGCGACGACAAGCTGATTCGAATCACGGTTTCGATCTAAACCCGAGTTCCTTAACCCCTGAACCGCAAACCCCTATACCAAGCCCACAGCGAATAGGCTTGAGGCCCGGAATATCAATAATGGAATGCCCTTGCAGCCTGTTTATAACCATGCTACGAAACACCCGAAGATCTTCTTTTCTTGAAGCCAAAGCTTTGGGTTTGGGCATGAGCTGGAGCACCAAAAAAGCCATGGCTGCTGGATTTGGACAACGTGAGATGCCGCGGGAGTTGCATGTTTTTTAACTTAATCTGCGTGGGTTTAGGGCGTTCGAGGATTTAGGGTTTTAAGGGTTTAGGGGTTGAAGGCTTATAGGGTTTAGGACATTAGGCCGTTTGGGGATCTAGATTCCGGGACTATCGGTTCTGCATGCATACCATACCCATCGGCAAGCACATATTCAAACATGTAGGTGCACAATGCGTGTGTATATCTACATACAAACATAATGCATGTCTCCATGTATCTGCATAGGGAAGAACATCGTAGCTTTCTAAATGGCACATACAAATGTAAGTGTGTATGTGTAAATATACGTAAATGTATTGGTAAAAGTATATGCAAATGATATGTATATGTATATGTATATGTACATGCGTATCTATATGCATGCGTGTGGGTGCTTCTAGCAGCCATCGAACCTTCTCCATCAACATACGTATATACACATGTATATATACATATAAGAATATATAAGTGGAACACAAACAAACATACATATCCCGATAGTATGCGTGTAGTGTATATATGGTATTATGCACATGTATCAATGTATTCCGAAATAGCGCCGAGTATGTGTATGTCTGCATATATGGATATAAAGCTATCTCTCGCTCTCCCTCTCTCTCTCTCTCTATCTCTCTCTATGTGGGCGAGAGCCGCCAGGCCACCAGTCCAGCCATCCTCGGCATAGACGCCCACCACCGCCTCGTCCATAAACGACGACCTGGTGTTTGCCACCGATCATGCGAGTGTACAGACATCCCGCCTTCTGGCAAGCGTCTGTCACGGATTGTTGCCGTACCCAGCAAGGACCTTGTCAGCGATGGGCGAGAAACTTCTTCCCAGCCGTAGTAAGTTGATCATGTGCAAGAACGGAAGCCAGCTAAGGCCGAAGATAAGCAGCCCCAGTCTTTTTCACGATCCAGTGCGCGCGCTTGTAACGAGCCGCTTTGCCTTGCAAGCTAGGTTTTTCTGCAGGAAACTCTTTAGCTTCGTCGCTGGGATGGAAGCAGAATAAGCGTAGTCCAGGATGTCTGGTCCGCACCTTTGAATTCAGATTCGCCACGAAGTTGGTCCAAGGAAGAGTATATGCGGAAACCAGGAGAATACTCGGACTCCATGCCATCCTTCAAGATGAGATATGCTGAAAACCACGTGGCATTGGCCTGGGCCACCGGTGCTTTCCGCTTTTCTGCCAGGCCCACGAACACAATTGTTTTGGAATGCAGGTCGCCCAAGATGTGGATGAGCGCCTCGTCCAAGAACCGGCCAGCAATGTCGTGGAGGGTCAGCGGGCACTTGTGGCCCGGCTTCGCATGCCTTGCCTTTGCTGAGGCTAGGAAGACATTCTTTTGACAGACAAGCGGAAAACCGTTCAAGGGACTGTGAGAGTGATGCGTCTCTATTTCCGCCCACTCAGTCTGTTGTTATTGACATCGGACTTAGGTCCCTGAGCTCTGCTGTAATCGAATCCCACACGTACATCGTTCCTTTGCGGGCACTTCGGGAGTCAGCTGAGTGTAGTGCGCAAACCAGTGGGACATCTTCTTCAGCATACACTGCACAGCAGGTCCCACGCGAAAGATTGGAGTGTAGTGCAACAGGTATACAGTTCCATGCGAGAATCTTGGACACACTCCGCAAGGATGATTTCTCCGGGAAGATAAAGTGCTTCAGTACGACACAGTGCATCATACTGGATTTCATGCTGGCACTCTGCATCGTGTATAGGATGTGTGTCATGGCGCTTTGGGAGCAGCGGGCAACGGCAAGTTGAGTCGCTGGTTCTGCAACATGTGATCGGACTCGCCGGTTCTGTTGTCGGACAACCAGGGGGTCGATCGCCACGCATCCAACCAGTCACCGTCCCATCCGTCCTCCTCTAACAGCAACTGGTACACGTCGTCCAAGTGACCGGCCTGATTGTTCTGAGACGGCTTATGGTCCTTGGCAATGTCCTTCGTGATCTCAGAAGGCTTCTGGGCATCATCCGAAGAAGTAGAAGCTCTGTGTCCGATTCGGCGGCCTCTGACTCACCGTGCTCCTCAGATCCCGAAGATGAAGACGATGACGATCAAGCAACGGCTTGTCGATGTTGGGTGTGGGCCCAGGAGACGTGGAAACGGGTGTGGGCGCGGGAGACGTAGAAACTGACGAAGTGGCTTTTGTCTTGGACACATGAAGGTCGTCGTCTGCTCTCTTGCGCTCGCGATCTGAACGATTTGGGTGGTCAGTCAGTGCAATGAGTGGTTCTTCCTTCTTCCATCCCTTCATGGCCTTCAAGAACCTAGTGTTAAGCTTTTTTTGAGCACACTGTTCCACACACCGCTAGCTCTGCGAGCTACGTTTGCACATTATGCACTGCCAACTGCTTTTTGGTGATGCTTCTCTTGCTCTCGTGTACAACGACGGTGCCATTCTGGATATCATGGATTAGCAACTCTGGCTTCGGAACTGGAACCGATTCACCATCTCTCGCTGTCGGACAAGCTGAAGAAGACGCATGCACAAGTAGGGGTTTCGGGAGTAGAGAATCACGGAGCATGCCGAGTGCATCGGCTGACCTGAGCCAGGGAAGTTTGGCCCTAACTTAACCCCGAAACAATTTCACCAATTCGTGTGGCCCTAGTTATAACCCCGAAAGCATTTCACCATTTCACCAATTGGTTCGGCCGCAACCCCGAAACTATTTCACTAGTTCACCAAGTGGTTTGGCCATAACTCCTCTACCAGTTCACCATTTCACCAATTAGAACTGGCCTGACCATATGGGGGAAAAGAATGGTGAAATGGTGAACTGGCTTGACCATATGGAGGAAATGAATGGTGAACTGGTGAAATGATAAATGTGTGATCTCCTGTGTGAGATCACGAAATAAAGGGGATATAACATGACCAATATATGTCTGTCTGTCTCTCTCTCTCTCTCTCTATATATATATATGCGATCATATATATATATATATATACATATAACCACCCATGCATTTGTATGCGTTGGCAGATGAGCATCTATCTATGTATCTGTCTGTCTAACTAACTAATTACCTGCCTAGCTAGCAGCAACCTACCTATCCATAAACCAATTTATCTGTCTATACGTGTTTACGTTGTACGACAGTCAAGAGCAATCGCAATACATGTCTGCCTGCCCGTCCTTTTGCCAGCGTGTCCCTAAGTGCATGTGCTCATGTGCAAGTGCTATGTTTGCATATGTGTGCATCTACGCATGCAAGCACACGATGATGCACATGTACCATAGGCATTTGAAGGAATATTCTAAATGCGACTACATAATTTCAATGCTCTCATGCAAAGCAAACATGTAGGGCAACTTGTAAGCACAAGCCGAGCACCACGCCCGACAAACTAGAAGCCCAAAACGCAATCGTTGCTATAGACATGATCGTTGAACTAACAGGATTTGCATACATCTTCGGATTCCTGGGTCCACCAAAGTTTCTCTTGAATGGCTGCTGGGGTCTTGCAAGGGCCGAGCTTATGCCACACGTACCCTTAGAGTAGAAAGCTCGGAACTGAAGCACCCATAACCATACCCTTCCACGGGCTTCATCGGGCTATGTATATAACTTATTACAAACTGAAGAGACACTTGATCTGATGCAATCAATGTCCGATAGATGCCTGACAAGACCCTACCAGTTTTCATGTGTGTGTGTCTCTCTCTCTCTCTCTCTATACCTATATGTGTCATATATATATATATATATACATACATACCCACGCATGCATACATGAACATGTATCATGTGTATGTCGGTATGTCTACATGTACATATACAGATGTATCAACTACATGCATGCACATATTCTTAGAATGTAAGTCTTAGAGAAGCATGATATTCTTGCCGCGGAGTCCCGCGATTGCTCTTTGTGAGCAGCGGTTGGTTCTGGTGACCAGGACGAACCTGAAACCTTCGGTTTAGGGTGTTAGGGTTTAGGGCTTCAAGCATTTTGGGTTTAGGCCTTATAGCGTTTGGGCTTGGGAGTGTAGGGTTCGGTTTAGGGTTTCAGGATTTCGTGCTTAAGTTTTGGGTTCTTTGGGTTGGGGGTTGGGTTTAGGGCTTTAGCATCTAGTGTCCGGCTTCGGGATTTGGGGTTCAGGGGTTAGGATTCAAGGTAGGGTTTTTGGGGTGTAGGGTACCTTTCAACACCCTACTAGTACAGTACCATGCAGGGGTCCTTAGTATGATGATTTTCTAGCACAGCATAAATAATGCCAAAGAGGCAGGGCTTGTGGGGTTCGGACAAAGCATGAAAGTAAACCGTGCCTGGGCCGGGAGCTGTACCGACTCAGTTGTAATCATTCCTTCATTTTCATGTACGCTTGTTGCCCCACATACACCCAAAGCCGTAAAATGTATTCCGAGCACAAAGAGGTAAGTCTGCCAAACCAAACAAAAGAGAATTCGCGGGCTCGCGGGTCCAAGGGTTTAGGGTTTTGAGTTTTGAGCTTAGGGATTTGACACTTCAGGGTTTACCCTCTCAGTTTGGTGTTCGAATATTGGCCTGTAGGGATTCCAGAACTTCGCGTCATCTTGCATCCAAAACTAAGCCCTGAAGCCTCATCTCAGAAAGGAAGAGGGTTTTAGGGTTTAGGGTTCTCCAATGTACAATGTCCTCTGCAGAGCGCAGCAACCCCTCTTTGAGGGGGGCATGGAACACACGCGTGTTTGCCGCTGCGACTTGACCTATACACTGGGTCGACCCTTCAGAGTTCTCTGAAAGCTCTTCTTAAGTAAGATCCAACTGAGCCCGATGACACACAAATATCGAATATCCCAGTGGCCTACCGCCCTAAACCATGCCGTACCTACTACAATACATCTTTGCGTGGCTCCAGAGCTTGCCAGAATCGGGGTCTACCCTTTACCTAGACCCCAAAAGTATGTAGAATAATGGCCCCTGTATAGGTGTTGGGTTATAACTTTACCCACTTTGGGGGGTTAAAGTACACTGACATTGGAAGTGATATTCTCGGCGTTCCTGATTCTCGGGGTGCTGAGGAGATTGAGGTCTGTGGTTGGCGGGCTTTACTGAGTTTAAACCCTAAACCCTAAACCGTGGCAAGGCAGGAGAGGGCTTTGGAGTTTAGGCTTTGGGCTTCAGGCTTTGCGGGTTTGAGGTGTCTCCAAGCGGAAACATCCGATCAATTTCCAACCCCCTGCTTAGGATACCCAGTAACCTAAGAATAAAAAGGCCTCTCTTTTTGGTATTGGGTAACTTTATAAGGAACCTAGGAATACAAAAAGGGAATAAGGGTAGTACTGGGCATCCTAGCTGCTGTGCAAAGGACACATTGAGCCTCTACGAGGGGTTTAAGGCTTAGTATGTTTGATTTGTCACGGCTTTGTAATGTCGAATTGCGGAGTTCCTTTGGGTTCCAGCAGGTTGGGAGGCTTCTCAAGAACTCTGTCCCTTAAGTCCTTTTGGGCGAATTGGCCGAAGCTCGTTGTTCTCCCTACGCCCTTAAATGCCCAGATGCCCCCACCCCCGAACCCTAGGGGCCTGAGCACTTCAAAAAAAGGATTCTGCTTTGGGACACTCGGCCATTTGGAGTGACGGGGATGTAGACATCCATGCAACGTGCTCCATCCTAAGTGAGGCCAAGGTACCAGAAAGAGACTCTATATCATCGTCTTTTTTACCTTAGGAGGTCTACACACGGGGTACCCAGAACTGGGCCAGGGCCCTAAACCCTCCCAAAGCCATCAAACCTGAATCTTCGCGAAGACATCCACGCGTATCGGTGAATTTGCATTGTTGCGACCCGCCCTTTTCGGGTGACGTCGAGGCCTGATCGGGTGATCGTTGGACTCCAGCTGCTTGGGCTTATGGCTTTGGGGGATTTAGACTGGGGTGTCGAAGGGGCTCATATTACGTAAATACCAAACGAGCAACAAGCGGAGTCGGTCTCCTGGTCTCCTCAAGTCTCCTACATGAATAATGTCTTGTCGCTGGAGGCATCGGCAAGAATGCAAACCCCTAAACCCCCAAGCCTCAAAGTCCTGAACCCCCTATATAATCCCGGCCTAGATGTTTTTGCTTCTTTCACGTTCTGCGGTGTTCTGCGGCGAAGCAGACTAGACCAGGTCTCGAGTTCAGTTTTCTCGTTTTAGGGCTCAGACAGTTGAAGAATTAATTGGGGGCCTAGCGCTTAGGTCCTAGCTCCCTTTCGGCTGAGAGGATGTGTTTCTGCTTGTGACGGGGGGGGGCTTGGGTTGTAGTGATGCGGGTTGAACGGGGCCGGTAGTGGAACGTGTGAAAACTAGGGTTCAATCGGAGTGTCTCTAACGGCTTTAACGTTGTGAGTGAGTCAGAATGCTTTCCCAGACCCTAGCCGCCGGGTCACGAAGGATTTTGTGGCGTTTGGTAACTGCAGGTAATCAATCCCTAGATCACACTACCCCCACATTCACATACCTACCCATGGGCCGCATCGTAGTTCCTTTTTGGGATTACCTTGTAGAATTCTAAATATGAACCCCAAAAAGGAACTACTATGGGGCCAGTGGGTAATCTCGAAACCCTAAACTGCTCATGCACAGTTTGTGCTTTGCAGAGTGCCATACTGTCTAGTCCAATGAAAGGAAGAACAGAACAACTTGAACGAAGGGGTGTTCCAAAACATTAATCGTGATAGACATCTTTTAATTAGGGTTCACTTTAATGCCGAAAGCCCCACCTTTTTAACGACCTTTATAGGTAAATCAAGATCAGGAGCCCGTAAAAGTAGGTCTACGGTAGGGTATGAGATCATGATGACGACGGGAAGGATCCGCTCCTTCTGCAAGAGCGGCCGCTGCTTCATTTCAGCAGGGCCCAAGCTACTGTACAATTCAGCAGAACACGCCTCGCAGCTGCTCCTCCTGGATTCGGCTGTAAGGGATTCCTACTGAGGAGTTTAGGGTTTGGGGTGTAAGATTCACGATTTGCTTAGAAGGATACTGTATTCGGGGCCCTTATAACCCAGATCCTGCTGATTCGAGCTTTCGTTCGTTTGTGTGCAGAATTTTCCAACACGCTAAACCCAAAACTGCCCTGAACCCTAATCCCTAAACCCCTATATCTACCTTTTTAAGGACTTATATAAGGAAACCATAATAAGGAACCCTAAGAAGGTAGATTTCTTAGGGCCCAGGTAATCCCTAAACCCTGGCCCAGTTTCAACAGCTTGAAACGGACTCAATTATTCCTAGGCCCCATAGTAGTTCCGTTTTGGGATTACCTTAAAGAATTCCTGGATGTACTATGGGGCCTATGGGTATTCAGGCCCCTGCATTGGTCTCGGGTCTGGAAACTGGTTGGGCTGCTGTCAAGTCAGTCCAAGCCACAAGACCCCGAAACTCTCCAACCTACCTTGACCCTTACATGTAATTAGTGCTTCATGTTGGTAAGCGTAGTTTCGTATTCTAGGGCCTTAACCATAGCAGCCATAAGGTAATTCATGAAGTAAGAGTATACTACATGTAAGGGTGCAGGTACACCCACAACCAGAAATCCTACCAGGCCCTGAATCCTTCAAAGGGGAAGAGGAGGGATCTTTAATGGGGACCCCTACCCTATAAAGGGCTGTATAATGGGTATATAATAGCTATATTGTGGTAGGGTCCCTCCTTTTACCCTTGGAATCCTGCAAAACCTCAAGCCCTGACCCCCATAGGGTTGCTTCACGGGGCTCTGTAAGGATTACTCATAGGGTTTAGAGTAGAAGCCCGAAAGATGGAAACCCAATAGCCTCAACCCTTAAGAGCAATGTATGGGGAATCCCAGCACTTAATCCGGTTTCCAACTTTATGGGGATTACTGTAGGGTTTAGGGGTTGAGGGTTTTGGGTTATAGGGTTCAGGGTTTAGGTTCAGGGTTCGAAGGTTACGATAATTCCTATTTTCCCCAAACCCTGAACCCGCCACATGGACCATCAACTTACCTTCAAGTTCACCCTGCATTGCCAGTCGTTTGAGCCCGAAAGCATTCAAACAAAACCTTCGAAAACCCCAAGGGTCCAAGTATCAAAATATCAGCCTCCTAGTAAATAGATAGGTCCCCAAAGTATACCCTAAAACCCTAAACCCTAAACCCTATACTCTTACATGTACCCTTTGGGAGACTCGGGTTCAGCGCAACTGCCCGGCCTACTGCTCCTTGACCAAGAGGGCGTCTTCGCCGGAGAGGGTGCCCTGCAGTACGACCGCAGCTCGATCGTTCGCATCTGGGTAGCGCCCTAATTTTTTAGGACTTGGAAGGGACTCTGTTTAGAGAACTTACCCATTGCGGCTTGGACAATTTAATGCTTTTTGGGGGTGAGGTTTCAGGGGCTGTTGTGGGTCTGAAGGGCCATCTGGGGGCTTAGGGTTTCAGGGTGTGGGAGGCTATACTATTAGGGTTTGGAGGGACTTCCTGACCCAGCGGAAAGAACTTCAGGTGTTCGGGGAATGCCAGATGAGCTCTAATGCTGGTGTCCTGCATAGCCCTCCGGGTGTCCATGGATGCAACGTCTCGGAGCGAACTCCAGTTTAGTTGTGGTAGCACCATAACACTACTGTGAATCCCAGCGTTCCTAGTTTCATTGCGCTGTCCGATTTCAAGGGCTTGGGGGTTTCGATTTCGAGAGCTGTTGCACAGCGTCCGCAGCGTCCGCGGTTTCCGACCTAGTAATCCCCCTTCCCTAAGGCTCCATGTACCCATATACTAGATACTTAGGCCTGAAAGTACCTATACAGGGGCCCCTTTAAGGCCTAAGTACCTACTATATGGGTGCATGGAGCCTGTGGGCTTCGTTGCAACGCCTTAGGGACGAAGTCAAGCGACTTGGTTTTAGGGACTTATAAGTACCATAACCCCAATCAGGGCCCCTTTTTAGGGTACTTATAAGTCTACTTACTACCTACTTACTAAGTCCCCCGACCCTCCAAGTAGTCAATCTAGCAGGGAAGAGCCGACTTCAAAGGGGAGAAGGAGGGCCCTTAATGGGGACCCCTACCCTATAATGGGCTATATGCTGGGTATATAATAGCTATATTAATGGTATATACCTAAGGGTCCTTATTAAGGGTCTCTCCTTTTACTCAATAGAACCATCAAAGCATGTTCATAGAAGGGTGTTTCTTGGAATTTTACAACATACAAAAACATACAAACACATACAAAAACATATCGAAAAATACGATCAGCATATAAAAAAATATCACCAACATACAAAAATATTACAAGAATACCAGAAAATAATTCCAAAATCCCAGAAAATCAGTGTTCAATGCAATCCCAGGAATGCCCAAACGTCTAAGCACACATCAGACGAGAAACGAATCCGGACGAGCAGTCGCGATGATATGCCGCTAAGACGGTAAGTTAACTTCTGCCTTGTTGCCCAAGAGAGCATACAGACACTCACAGACACAGAAAACAACTTAGGATTAAATAGTCTTCGATAGTTTTGCAACACTCAGCATGGGTCGTAGGCTTCAAACTCAGCATAGAGGACAAAAGCAGATAACAGACAGCCAATAAATGCAGCCGACATGCAAAAACACTCAAGCGAAATAGAAAAAAACATCTAGCAACATGCAACACAATAAAGGCGAAATGCAAAAGAATACTAAAACATACGAACAAATATGAAAAATACAAAAAATACAAAAAGATACGAAAAATACAAAACATACGAAAAAATACGAGAAAAAAAAGAAAAAATACAAAAACAAAAACAAAAAATACTAATTGAAAATACAAATCTGGATTGTCGGTCTGTGTGATTTGTTTTCCCTGAAACAGGCCAGCTGGCAAAGGAAATGCTGCCCGATTTTTTGGGGTGAGTTTTTCTCGCAGCTTTTACCCATCACTTGGTTTGGCCTAGGTGCTCCCATAGATCACGACGTGGAGGCCAAACGAGCTTGCGATGGCAGGCGGTTTGCAGGAGGTTCAATCAACTGTTCTACTGACATATGAGACTTTACATGTAGTTACTTATAGTTTTGGATAGATACAACACAGCAGATCCCCCGACAAGACATGGTAACATATCGATTCGACGAGCGTTTGTTTTCGATTGTCTATGGTATTATTTCGTTTGCCCCTGGTATTTTCTTGTATGTTTTTGTATGTTTTGGTATGTTTGTGTATTTTTGTGTATGTGTTGGTAGGTTTTCGTATTTTTCCGCATTTTTCGTATGTTGGTATATTTGGGCCCAACCACAAGAAACCACCTTCCATGAACATGCCCCAATGGCACTGAAGATTTACCCTTGGACAGACCCAGTTGTGGAAACTTGAAAGCCTGATCGGCTATCACAACCCAAACCCCGGGGAGGATCCAAACAGTAGATCCCTTAATGGGGGTTCCTAGAAAGTACCCTTAGTAGTATAGGGCCCCAAATTAAGGGATTTACTTTCTAGATCCTCGCAAAAATCTGGGAATGGACGCTGAAGCCGTAAACCCTCAAGGCCTGCGTGAGCTGCTTGACGATCCGCACTGTTCCGGCATCAAGAGGATCTGCAGAACCTGTGCATGCATGGAAACGTCTTCGGCATGGGATGGGGCGCCAAAGATCTACCGGAGACTGAGCCTACCTCCCCGGTACGATCGTGGCAGGACTGTGCTACTGCTCAGGACTCTTAGTAAGGATAAGAACCTTCCAGAAATCTCATAGTTTGGGGTACTTAAGGACTTAAGGAGATGCCGGATTCGCCCAAGGCCCGGATATCTATTGCCATGGTTTCGAGGCAGAATAGCAAGAAAAGCAAGTACGAGTACCAACAGCGAAACTAAGAACAGCAACACCGAAAGCAACACAAACGGAACTGCTGGCCACCGCGCTCGTCATGGTCGTCCCGTCCCTCGTCGTGGTGGTGGTGATGGTGCTGGTGCTGGTGATGGTGGCGGTGGCGGTGGCGGTGGCGGTGGCAGTGGCGGTGGCGGCCCAGCCTGGCAGTGGTCGTGGGCGTGGTGGTGGTTGCGGTGGTGGGGTTGGTGGTGCTGGCGGCAGTTGCGGTGGCGGTGTCGGCGTCAGTGGCGGTGGCGGTGGTGGTGCTGGTGCTGGTGCCGGTGCCCATTCTGGTGCGGCTGCTGCTGCCTTTGCCGGTGACGGTGGCGGTGCTGGTGGTGGTGTTGGTGGTAGTCGTCGCGCCGGTTGTGGTGGTGGTGCTGGTGGTGGTGGTGGCAGCGGCGGTGGTGTGGAGGTCGTCGTCGTCGTCCGGTGGTACGAGTGGTGCAATTAGCAACAAAAGGCAACTTCTCATCACCTCTCATGATCTCGAGTGCATCACAAGAAACCCTTTACACACACCTCACGACAACCCCTGCCAAAAGTTTGAGCACACATCCAAGCCCGTAGTACATGAGCACGCTGTTTCTCAAGGCCAGGCTCAACCTACTGAAGCAAAGCAGAATCCCAAGCAACTTACATCCCTAAAGCACCGGAACCGCAACGTCCCAGAAGACCTGAGCACCCGAAGCCCACCCGGCACCTTGTATCATGAAGTTCGATCCGGTCCTGAGTGCAGACATCCACTAATATAGGGGCCTTAAGAATTAGAATAGGCTTTTCAGGGTATTATATACTATAGTTATAACAAGCTCCTAGGAACCCCCAAAAGAGTATACTGTAGGTAATTGTTAAGGCCCCTGTAGTAGACTCAAACTTCAGGCAATCGGATTCTTCCATGCAAGACCCGCGGTTGGGAATGGTTAGGCTGTGGGCTGTGGGGCTGGATTCCACGACTCTAAGCCTAGGGTTTACGGTCAATGTTTGTGGCTGCGGGAACGGTCTTCCTGTTGTCTTCTCTCAAGCCTTCTCTGGTGCCATAGGCCATAGGCAAGTTTCAGAAAAACAGGCCTGGTGCTGGATCCTCCGGCTTTTCACCTTTCATATCAGGGGCCGTTTGTTTGCTGAGACTCCTGCATATTGCTCCCGAAGGGCCGAACCCCTAAACCTCAAACCTACGGCTTAGCGAGGTCGCAGTGTTTAGGGCTAGCTTAGTGTTTAGATTTGCAGGGTTGAAGGATCTCAAGAATTTAATTAGGTTTAGGGTTTCTGCGGTTTGATTAAGTTAGGGCTTAAACTGCGTGCATACCCTAACCACACAAAAAAAGGACCCACGCCCAAGATGCTGAACCCACAAACCTCTATATCCTACAGGCCAAATCTCAGCAACTTTTCATAAGGAAAGGCCGACTAACTGCTAAATACCACCGAACAGTCACACAATCATCCATTGGTGCATCCTTTGCCCTCGGCCCTGCACCCTAAGCCATCAGTCATGCCCCTAAACCCTAAACCCTGAACTCTTAACCCCAAACCCCAAACCCTAAACCCTGAACCCTAAACCCTGAACCCCAAACCCCTTCCAAGGGCCCGGCTTGTTCTGCAACATCAAGAGCTTCTGGTACTTGATCAGCCTGCAGACTCCCCAGAGGCTTCATGTTTGGGGCTTAGGGTTTGGGGTTTAAGGGTTTAGGGTTTAAGGGTTTTAGGTTTAGGGGTTTAGAGTTCAAGGAACATACATGCCCTACAGGTCATACGAAGACTCACTCCAGAACTGGAGCAGTATATTCCGCGGATTTGTCGCCTCTATAGGACTATAGGATGAGTTAGGGGCCTTAGTAATTTCAACAAGCTTCCTTTTGAGGGTCCCTTCAAAGAGGTCGAAAAGCGATCTTTAATAGGGTTCTATAGTTCGGGCCGTAATAATCAGAATATTTGGGGCTCACCAGACTCTAAATAGAATATGGAACCCCCCAAAATAGTAACTATGGGGCAATTTTTTAGGCCGCTATATCAGGGTGATGGAAGTGTTCCAGGATTCCAGGACCAAACGTCGAGGCACTCGGGCTTAAGGTTACCTATAGTCTCCATTGTAGATCCTTTTTGGGGTTACCTTCTAGTATCCTAATTATATAACTGGTTAAACCATAAAAAGGAACTACAATGGAGACTATAGGTAGTAGTCAGCGTCAAGTACTGTAAGGTTGAAGAGTGAAGGCTTGGGCATTTTTGGTCTACGCTTGTTTGGAGGATCACGGAACTTAAGGGTTATACGTAAGGTAACTATACTTCTAACCAAGGGGGGTTGACAACGGAATCCTCCTACCCGGCTCCTCACTTTCAGTGCTCTCAGCGCAAGAAAGATTACGAAACGAAGTTCGAGGCATGATGATTTCAGGCTGGCCGAGTTTGGGCACCATCGCATGTTTCTTCAATATCCTTCTTCTGATGCTACTAGCTTCAGCAGCACTGCCAGAGGGAAAGTGGGCATGATCCTTGATGCTCCTGCTTGTCAGTAGCACTGTTCTCATCATTACTCTTGCTATGCTATTGCAGGTCATCTGAACTTGGACTATGATTGCTCCCCTCGAACAAAAAGGCTAAGCCCCTAAAACCTTAAGACCTAAACCTGATGCCACACGCCACCCCCGCCCCCGCCCTACCGACCCCAAAACAGGCAAACCTGAAGCCGTAGAATAGGGTTTTGGGGGATATTTTAGAGTGTATATTATCATCTATAAGATGCATATATATATATATATATACACATAACTGTATGTGTTCTGGCTTATTTCTTTATTTGTTTCTTTATTATGTATATACTTTATATTGCCCCCTAAACATTAAAAAAAACAATGGCCATACACGAATACCATTACGACCCCTGAACCCCTGAAAAGTGCATCAAAAGAGCTGGTCGCTGCTCATCTCCGTCTCGTTACGGATCCTGGCTTAACTGGGCTCCCAGAGACTCCAATATCCCTTAATTAAGGAATACTCCTTAAATCATATTAGGGATCCTAATATAATTTAAGGTATATAAACCCTAAACCCAAAACCCCTAAACCCTAAACCCCTGAACCCCTAAACCCCTAAACCCTAAACCCTAAACCCTAAACCCTAAACCCTAAACCCTTCCTTAATTAAGGGATATTGGAGTCAGTGGGCTCTTGCTTGAGGCCCTCTTATCCAGGACCGCCCAAGCTTTCATAGAGCCCTTATGCTCCCTCACATGGCGGGTAATTAGGGTATGTTAGGGGGTAGTTGGGGGATCTGGGCGCGATGATTACTATTCTCATTGTTACTACAACTCTTTACTGCTACTATTGGGACTGTCATCAGTATTGCTGGTATGCTTGTTATTGACAGTACTATTTGTTACTGTCAGTGTGGCTATAATCACCTGCAGCATCAAAGCCAATCCCTAAGCTCGTGCTTCAGTTCAGGACTCAGGTTCACATGGTTGAGAGCTAAGCGCTCATATGGAATTACAGTCCTTTGGGGTTCAGCGCTACTTAGAGGATCATGGGACTTCACAATTAGGGTTATAAGTAAGGCAACTATACTTCAAACCACCTATAACCCCAACGAAGGTACTTGTAACCGTACTTATTATAAGTCCCATGATCCTCCAAGTAAGGGTTGGGGATGCCATCTGACTGCTGGGAGTTGAGGGCAGCAGTTTTGGGTCAAACACGTTTCAGGAGCTCATGCCCCAACTCCCAACCCTCAGCACCTTGAACCCAATGTTCACAATCCGCACCTTAAACCTCCCGCAACACCAAACCTCACAGCCCCAATACGCAGGTCTGCATGACTAGCAATAACATCCTATAAAATCCCAAGTCTAGTTGTGCGATCACCCCCCAACACCGAAATAGGGGCCTCAACAATGACCTATAATTACTATTTTGGGGGTTCCTTAATATACTGACAGTACAATGGGCCCCAAAACCGAATTCTAATCATTAAGGAAGGCCGCTATATTGGTCAGGTGCTGAGCCCCACCATGCCAAACCGTGATCCGCCCACCAAAACCACCCATACTCGAACTCCAGGAGTCAACGCCGCTGCCAAGGCACTTGACCAAGTTGCGGACAATCTCGATAGATCGCGCTTGCCTTAATAATCAGAATAAGGTTTGGGGGTATATCCGACTATAACCATAAGGAACCCCAAAACAGTCTTAGTAAGTCTCTAGGCCCCTATATTAGAGTGTAGTGGTAACGTTTTGGGTCTCTTGGACAAGCTTGCAGCGGCTAGATCTGGACCAGGAGCTAATTTGTAGGAGCTCTAGGTCGGGTGTAGTGGGTTTGGGGTCTACCCATAGGCTCCATAGTGGTGCCTTTTGGGGGTTCATATTTAGAATCCTATAAGGTAACCCCAAGAAGGAACTACCATGGAGCCTTTGGGTAGTCGGTTGAGGGCTTAGATTGAAGTTCGAACCATGAGTGCGCCTGGTCGCTACGGAGGGGATCCGAACGAGCAAATACTCGGTCTGGGTTGAAAAATTTCACATTGAAAGTTGTGCTCGGGTTGTGTTTCGGATATCGGTCTCTGCACATGTTCGCAGCTTTAGTTCTAATAGTTCTTCGTCATATCCGTCTTATGTCTGAGGAGTAATCGGCGCGAGCAGTTTACGAATTGAACTGACGAGGCAAGCAGAAAAGCCCATGTAGTTGTTGCAAAACTCGGGCCCGTTTAACATAACAATGGGACCGGATGACCCCAAAACCCTACACCCTAATCTCCTCAGAAAGAAGCACGCATGAATGCACAATTACAAGAGCCGCCCTCCGATGGGCCTAAGCGTCGCGACGAGGTGTGCAGTTTAGAGCCTTTCTGGGCCGTGTTGACAATTGCTGTGTAGTAGGATACTCTGATTGAGGCGCGTTTATAGGCAACTGTATCATGTATAGCTGTTGATGTCGTAAGCCGCATTCATATCGCAGTGGGGCAGCGGGGCATATAGGTAGGTCCTCATCCCCAAACCCAAAACAACTCCAAAGCCTAGACCTCAATCATGTGTCAAAACGTGCCAAATCCCACCCCTATACCCCTACGAATGCGTGATATCAAGCCTGCGTATAGGGTGCTTGCGCTCATCGACGCTCTAAGCCAGTCTCTAAGCCCTACCTGGAGCCTGAAGAACCTACCTGTTTCGGGTTCCTTATTATGACTTCGGTAAGTCCATAGAATAACAAAAGCGAACCCCTAAACCCAAAACCCCTAAACCCTAAACCCCTGAACCCCTGAACCCCTAAACCCTAAAACCGTAAACCCTAAACCCCTAAACCCCTAAACCCTAAAACCCTAAACCCCTAAACCCCTAAACCCTAAAACCCTAAACCCCTAAACCCCTAAACCCTAAAACCCTAAACCCTAAACCCCTAAACCCTAAAACCCTAAACCCCTAAACCCTAAACCCCTAAACCCTAAATTCATGAACCATGCGAACCCTAATCCGACAACCCTTGCCTTGGAGCCCCGAGCCGAAACACACCCAATTTTAGGGGGCCTTAATATAAAAAACATGAGGGTTTTGGGGCCCATTCTACTATTGCTATAGTTTCAATAAGGACCCCCAAAGTAGCATAAAGGCCCGCCCCTATATTACTTATGTGATCTTTTGCAGTTCCCTTTTTGTTTAACCATATAATTTGTAGTCAGGGTCCTATACAGTAGAAGCCAGAACGTTTGAGGATCATTATCCTCATACCCCTAAGGTACTGCAGAACGGGTACAGCAAAAAGGATCCTAGCACGAACCGTCCCTAATCCATGTTCCAACTTTCTGGGGTTCATTGTCTACAATGGAGACTATAATGTAGGGGGCCTTAGTAATTAGACCATAACTATAATAAGGAGCCCTCAAAGCCCTATTCTAATTAGTAAGGCCCCTACAGTCGAAACAATACTGCCCCCCCTCAGTAATAGTTGAATAAAACATTCATAGTATAGATATATTAGGACCCTAGTAGTAACCCTGTTATAGACTCTTACTGTATGGGGGCAGTACCTAATAGGTAGAGCCTAGCCCTGCCCAGCCACGCATCCACAATGTTGCGCTCAGCTGTCGCTAGCGCTTCCTTCTCTGAAGGCAGGTCCGGCTCGGAAGGTCTTTGCTTCGTTCGCTTAGAGAATGATGGGACTTATAGAAACTATGGCTATAAGTAAGGTAACTATATATATTTTTTACTGCTTATAACCCCCCCCCCCTCCCCCCAATTATGCTACTGATAAAAACTTTCCTGCTAAGTCCCATGATCCTCCAAGTGTGATTGAGTTCGACCCGGACTCTAAAGAACCTACCTCTTCAGGGCTCCTAGCTATGAGTTCCTATCAAGGTGTTCTACGCACTCGGTGAAGCCTTATGGTTTTTTAGGGTCTAGAGCTAAGGCCCTTTATCGCCTGGGTCTTTAGGTGTAGTGCTGCGGTTGAGTGTTTGGGGCTGTCCTCTGAGCGAGGACGCACTGGGTTCATGCAATGCTTCCATTATGCAGTCCATACTGCGATGCTAAGCGATGAAGGCACTTCGTGTGCTGTTGTTGAAGAGGCTGTAGTTTTATAATTGGATTATTTAGGGTTGAAGTTATGCAAGGCTTTTCAAGGACCTTGAAGGGCTTTTAGAAATGAGTGCCGTCTAGGGTTTTACCGGGGAGTGCAGGTTTAGGGTATACGCCCCAAAATGCCCCGAACCCTCAGTACTTACGGGAACTAGAATTCCATAGTGGGAACCTTACAGGAAAACTGCCAGGAAGGCGGATCATGTTTGTAGGAGAATTCGTGTTAGGATCCCTAATCCTTTTTTTGAGGGCATGAGGATAATGATCCTCCACTTCCTGGCTACTTCTGTACAACCCTTGAACCCTTGAACAAGAAGAGACTCTGCGAAGCCTTTTGATCTCGAAAGGCCAAGCAAGGAAAACGTGGCATGGGCAGCATGAAACTGGTCTAGGGTCTAGGGGTGCAGCTTCTAGGGGTTATGGATTTAGGGGGTTAGGGTTTGGGGTTTAGAGGTTGGGGTTTAGGGTAATGCCGTCAGAAGTGGCTCTTTTTGGGAAGAAGGTATCGCCCACGACCCAACACTCCAAACACTAACAGGGCAAGTCTGATCGCGACGTATGAAAAACTCCATTGCGCATACAATAGCTCCAATCCAAACCCAAAGCCCTGCAGATTCGAAACCCTAAACCCGAATGACGTACGGTGACGCAGCACTGAGTTCGTGGTATTTACAAGCCTGAGGCATCTTCTATAGGGGAGTAAATAATTACCAATGCTATTTTGGGAGTTCCTTTTTCTAGTTATTGTACAATGGGCCCGCAAACCCTATTCTAATTACTAAGTCCCCCTATATTACCTCAAACTCTCCTAAACTCTGCACCTGCACCTCACGGGTCGGGTTCGGGGTGGTAGGGTTTTAGGTTTCTTGTTCAGAGAGGGACCCCCAGATTGGCTCGAATAGTTCAAGACATGTGAACATCAACATACTTTCTGTAGCACGTGCGCCCGAATAACGATGGGATCAATAGTCCAACTTTCCGACGAAGAAGTTTGGCGTTGGACCACTAAGTGTGAATGAATAGAGGACACTGTTGCTTGGTGACGGGATCGTTGAGCACCAGCACCAGCAGCTTCTGCCCTAGACTCGACTTCCTATAAATCCAGTTTGCTAGTTGTTAGCAGTAGAAGCTTGTCAACCAACAAATTTACGTCACTGGAACCTCATCCATGGAATGTATAGACCTACCCTGCTACAGACCCGATGGTCTAAGCCCGACTAACCTATGCCCTACCTATAGTCTCCATTCTAGTTCCTATTTATGGTTTAATATAACCAATTATATAATTAGGATACCAGAAGGTAACCCCAAAAAAGATCTACAATGGAGACTATAGGTAATCCCTAAACCCTGGACTGAATGGTCATGGCCTGCTCGATAAGATATCGCTGTGCTTCCCCATCGGCTTCCTTGGCTAGGGTTTCGGGCTGTGGATTTATGGCTTCGGGTTTAGGGTTTACCTACAGAACCCATTTAATCCCGAATAGAAGGCCAGAGAGCCCTTATAATTACAACTTGCCGAACCTCTCTAGAGCCGTTTGCAATCGTTCCTTTCCATACAATAGAACTTGGGAACGCCAGGGAACCCTTGAAATTAGAACTTGCAGAGCCCCTCTAGAGCCGCTTCAAATCCTTCACATGCCTCCCTACGGTTGATGATATAAACCCTGCATTACCTTAAGGATCCTAAACTATGGGAGTTATGGTATATTCCTTATTATGGGTCATGCAGGATTTATATCATCAACCGTATGGGTCCCTGCCAGATTTCAAGAGCAAGCCCGAAACCCTAAAGCCCCAAGCCCGACTGTAGAGCTTCAATCCTTGGGCGCCTTGGACCAGAGCAGTTCTGGACGTGGTCTGAAAAATTGCATAGGGTGCTGCTTTTTTGTATTCTAAGCATGTATCACGACGTTCTAGTGATACTTTTTTGCAGTGGTCTCCATAGAATTATGATCACATATGTAAACCGCCGAAACCCTATTGACATCGTGTAGGCCTACATCAGACTTGGACTCTTGCAGAGGCCCTGTCGCAGTGCTGTGAAAGGCGGAAGCAACGGTTGATGATATAAATCCTGCATGACCGATCATAAGGAATATACCATACTTCCCTATAGGGGCCTTAATAAATAGAATAGGGTTTTTGGGGCCCATTATACTATACTTTCATAAGGAACCCGCCAAAAATAGTATTGGTAATTACTTAGGCCTCTATAGTACACCAAATGCGGAAGGTGTCAAACTCGAAACTCAGGCCTGCAGCTCGCAACACTCTAAATTTGACTCTGGTTTTCTATACGGCTTCGGTAAGGGCTCGGATAGTGTTATGAAAGGGTTCCCTAGGAGATTCAAGGGGCCTCTTGCTTGACTGCTGCCACCCCAGTTGGAACATGCTGTTGTTGTGCAGGTCCAGCACAAAGTCAGACCGAGTCGTGAAATTGCAAAGGTGCAAGCAATGCTCGGCAGAGGGGAGAGCAGGGCTGCAAGGAAGTATTCTGTATAGTATGTGTTATGAGAAGCGAGAGTAGCCTGTATAGCATGTCGTGCTAGAGGCCTCGGTCATCAAGCCCACACAGCACCTAAAGCATTTTTCTAGCAGCTAACACCCAACAGAGGCCAAGTGCAGCCAGTTGCAATCACCGTCTTGTTCTTCCTGAAGTCAGCCAGCCTGACCTGCAACCCAAACGGCGGTGATTCAAGTTATGTGTGTGTGTGAATAATGCCAGTACGATTGCCAACATACTCGTAAACACTGCAGTAATACTACTCATCTCAATAATCGTGGTAACGACAATAATGATGAAGTAAATCAGAATACCATTGTGATAATAAGAAGGGGAATACGACGACCACTACTACCACTACTACCACTACTACTCTACTACCACTCCTCCTCCTCCTCCCACTACTACTACTATTACGACGGCGACTACTACTGCTACTACTGCTACTACTGCTACTACTGCTACTACTGCTACTAGTGCTACTACTACTACTACTACTACTACTACTACTACTACTACTACTACTGCTACTACTACTACTACTACTACTACTACTACTACTACTACTACTACTACTACTACTATTACTACTATTACTACTGCTACGACTGCTGCTGCTACTACTGCTACTCCTGCTACTCCTGCTACAATTGCTACCAGTGGTTACTGCTGCCACTACTACTGCGACTACTACTGCTACTACTGCTACTACTGCTACTACTGCTACTACTACCACTACTACTACTACTACTACTGCTACTACTGCTGCTACTACTACTACTACTGCTATTACTACTACTACTACTACTACTACTACTACTACTACTACTACTACTACTACTACTACTACTACTACTACCACAACTACTGCTGCTACGAATAACAGTTATAATAAGAACAATGAATAATACTTTTAACAATAATCGTACCAATCAGAACAATGACAACAGTTTCAGCAACCAACCATACATCCCAACCATAACAATAACAATACAAGTGATGACAACATTAAGTACTAAAGTATGTAACAATGGTTACATGAATATTGTTAAGAATATGGAGGATGAATTACTTAACGGGTATTGGGCTCTCCGGATTGCTAAGAACCCACTTCTCTGTTTGTGAGAGGGCAACTCAAGCAGTTATCGCGCAGTTTGGGGTTTTGGATTGCGAGGTTTAGGGGTTAGGCTTGAAGATGCTAGCATTTGAGCTTCAAGAAAATGCGCCCTGGACCAGAAACCCAACAGCGAATTCTGCTGGCACTGGCATTTACTTTTATACGTCCGGCCACAGAGATCTGCCAAGAAGGACGGATACTCTTGGCTGCGTTGTGATGTTATGTGAGTGTCGCAACACTGTGCTTTACAACACCTGCCCTGTTACTGCAACCAGGCATCCTACTTCCGAGTGCAGCCCTATTTCGTGTACCGTTAACCAACATCCTTACAACTCCAAAATACTAACCCCAAACTCTAAACCCTAACCCGCAAAACCTTAGCTCGAAAATCCCAGCCCTTGATCTAAACCTCAAACCTCCTACCCAAACCCTGAATCAACACGAAGCCCATGCAACATAGCTCTTAGGGTCTATGCTCAAACCCAAACATACCCAAACTCTCTAAACCCTCTGTAAAGTACAACTTGGTTTAGTACTTGGCAACCTCAGTTTCTGCCCGCACGACAGTGTGGAGCTTTCTGTTCTCCTCCGTTCTCCTGAGCAGGACAGCTTGTAGATTTTATGTATACGTGCTAAGGTTGGGTTCCAATAAACCCTAAGCCCCCCGAAACCCTAAACGTATCTTGATTTCGCGTTGCCAAGTAAGCCGGAACCCTAAACCCTAAACCGAGGTAGCCAATCATATATAGTCTCTATAAACGCACAATAAACACAGCATAGGCCCCAAGAAGACCAACGTAAAAATGATACCTCGAACCTGTAAACTTCATAGCGTCTACAAGTCCTGGTTGCTGCAAAATCCGTAGGAAAGGGGCCGTATCGTTGGGGCTTTGGGTGCAGAATACATGTGGACTTGAGGCAGAATTACATCTGCCTTCATAATCTGAATAGGGTGCTTTTGGGGTTCTTATATACGCCTTTTGTGGCGGAGGGTGCAATGTTTTGAACGGTGGGTACAGGGTTATACGGTACTCTAATGACGTAGTGACACCAGAGCGAGAAACTCGTACTAGTTTTCCCGACCCCTAGTCTACTATAACCATAATAAGGAACCTGCTGACTGAACCCCAAAATAGTATAGGTAATCATTAAGGCCCCCTATATTCAGTGCTGAGTTCGGGCATCGGGAACCCCTATGTCTAGGCCTGCTAGGAATGTCGGGAAGTAAAAACTAGGTAGTAAGAAGAGTCATTAGTGCCCTAAGTTGGATCATATTTGGGGACAGGGTAGCTATAACTCTGCAAAATAACTACTTACTACGTCCCCCGACCCCGCGATAAGGCTTAGCGTTTATGCCTTAGGGTCTGGGTGTAGGGTCTAGGGTTTTGGGCCAAGCACATCTCTTGTTCGACATAGGACTTCACTGTGGTAGGCATCCTGCATCCGAATGATATGCCCTGCCCGGTTGGTCGGACAGAGGTATCCTGACCGCGTGTGCAAGCTTCAGACAAAGCGAATGAGCAGAGTACGGCCCAGACGTTTTAGGCATCCTAGGATACCCAGTAACCTAAGAATAAAAAGGCCTCTCTTTTTGGTATTGGGTAACTTTATAAGGAACCTAGGACTACAAAAAGGGAATAAGGGTACTACTGGGCATCCTAGCATCGCTTCAACATGGCAATGGGAACAGGTGCATCTCGAGGGTTTTTGGTTGCCCTAGGCCCTAAAACCGGAAAGGCCCCTAAGACACAACAAACCCTAAACCCTAAACCCTTTCACAGAGCCCACAATGTTAACTAACCCCGAAGCCTCAAGGCGCCGAGGACCGACTCCGCAACCGAAACGTAGCGTGGCACAACCCTTCAGACCCAACACACACTTTCGAAATCCACACCAACATTACACCAAAATGACGAGGGAGAGAGGGGAAAGCCATCAAAAAAAAACTTTTTTCAATCAAAAAAAACTTTCAGCGAAAATCAAAAAAAAACTTTTTCACCAATCAAAAAAAACTTTTTTCCAATCAAAAAAAACTTTCTCCATGTGTAGTAGTAGTAGTAGTAGTAGTAGTAGTAGTAGTAGTAGTAGTAGTAGTAGCAGTAGTAGTAGTAGTAGTAGTAGTAATAGTAGTAGTAATAGTAGTAATAGTAATAGTAATAGTAGTAATAGTAATAGTAATAGTAATAGTAATAGTAATAGTAATAGTAATAGTAATAGTAATAGTAATAGTAATAGTAATAGTAATAGTAATAGTAATAGTAATAGTAATAGTAATAGTAATAGTAATAGTAATAGTAATAGTAATAGTAATAGTAATAGTAGTAAATAGTAATAGTACAGTAGCAGTAGTAGTAGTAGTAGTACGAGTAGTAGTAGTACTAGTAGTAGTAGTAAGTAGTAGTAGTAGTAGTAGTAGTAGTAGTAGTAGTAGTAGTAGTAGTACTAGTAGCAGTAGTAGTAGTAGTAGTAGTAGTAGTAATAATAGTAGTAGTAGTAGTAGCAGTACTAGTAATAGTAGTAGTAGTAGTAGTAGCAGTAGTAGTAATAATAGTAGTAGTAGTAGTAGTAGCAGTAGTACTAGTACTAATAGTACTAGTAGTAGTAGTAGTAGGAGGAGGAGGAGGAGGAGGAGTAGTAGTAGTAGTAGTAGTCGTCGTCGTAGTAGTAGCCGTCGTAGTAGTAGTACTACGGTGGATGGACAAAATCCTGCATTACCCATAATAAGGAATATACCATAATTCCCATAGTGTAGGGTCCTTAGGGCAATGCAGGATTTTGTCTATCAGCCGTAGTAGTAGTAGTAGTAGTAGTAGTAGTAGTAGTAGTTGTTGTTGTTGTTGTTGTACCTTCCTTCCTGCCTTCCTTCCTGTCTGCCTGCCTGCCTTCCTTCCTTGCTGCCTTGCTTCCTTCCTTGCTTCCTGCCTTCCTTGCTTTCTTCCTTCCTTCCTTCCTTCCTTCCTCGCCCTTTCTCCCCGCCTTCCTTGCTTCCTTCCTTCCTTCCTGCCTTCCCTCCTTCCTTCCTTCCTTCCTGTCGTGCTTCCTTTAATAAGGGAAAGTTTTTTTTTGATTGGAAAAAAGTTTTTTTTGATTGAAAAAAGTTTTTTTTTGATTGAAAAAAACATTGATTGGCATCCCGGAGAGGGAGGGGGGGGGCACTCTATACATACATATATATATATATATATATATACAAAACCATATACATATACATATACATACTATCAGGGAATATATTATAGTGCAGAACCCTTGCAGTGCTTGGTCCATGCCAAGGGTCTGTGCTTGCTTCCGGACCTGCTCTTGCCGGCTCTTTCTCTCAGCTTTCGGGGCTGTAGGCTGAAGGGCTGAGATTGAAGGGTTTGGATGCTTAGGTTGGTTGGTTGGTTGGTTTAGTTTCGGGTTTAAGGTTTAGGGTTCAGAACCCCAACCCCTAAACTCTAATTCCTATGGGTCCATGATCCATCAAGGACGGGTTCCTTTCAGAAACGGCTCTATAATATAAGGGTTATACCTTCAGGAACCTATAAGCATCCAGGGAAAAAGGCTTGAACCATGAAAAGTCAATGGGCGTGAGTCTTTTTTTGGACGCCTGTAAACACTGTACTTACCAGGGGACGACGCAGGGACCTTATACTACCTGTAGGCTCATACCCTCCCAGAGAGCCCAATACCCCTCAATTAAGGAATATAGCTTCAATCATAAATATACAGCCCTATTTAATTTGCGCCATATTCCTTAGTTAAGGGGTATTGGGCTCTCTACCCTACCCCTGACTGCATAGGAGTTTGAATGCGAATGCTCCTCATCGGCTCCAGGCCTCTGGACTGGAAGAACCAGGGGTTTAGGGTTTTGTTGGGGTTTAGGGTCTAGGGTGTTAGGGTTTAGGAATTTAGGATGTAGGGATTGAGGAGTTTAGGGTTTGGGTCTAGGGTTTACTTAAAGGATCATGGGACTTAGTAACCAGGGTTATAAATGACAAATATGAGGTAACTGTACTTGCACTTGCTTACAGCCCCAATTAAGACTTACTAAGTCTCCCATGATCCTCCAACTAGCGTTTAGGGTTTCCTACACCCTTCACTTAAATGTAGTACCTTGTGTTGGAATGGATGCCTACTTGTTTTCGGGTTAGGATCCTATCATGTGAAGCTAAGGTAGCCAGCAAAGGGTACTAAGTTTAAGGGTCTAGGCAGGGAGCTACTTCTCGTCGCAAGATCAAGGCTTCCGGCAAGAACTCGCAGACAAAGGCTCTAGAGCTTCTCCGCGGCATCGTATTATCAAGCCAATGCAAGAGGATTCGCAGCTACTGGTCGAGAGTTTAGGCGAAGGTGTAGGGGTTTTGGTTTCGACTTCACGATTCCCATGGGGGCGTTAGAGTTTGGGTTGGGCTTATAGTTAGAATGAAAAGGAAAATCACCATGACAACAACAAAACGACGACAGTAAGAAGGATGACAACCATAATAGCCCAAAGCCCTAAAGGGAACTCCAGAAAGTTGGAATATGGATTAATGGTAGGATCCCCCTATAATTTACCATAAAGGGGTTAGGATAATCATATTCCAACTTTCTGGCCCTAAACCCTAAACCCTAAACCCTAAACCCTAAACCCTAAACCCTAAACCCTAAACCCTAAACCCTAAACCCTAAATCCTAAACCCTAAACCCTAAACCCTAAACCCTAAACCCTAAACCCTAAACCCTAAACCCTAAACCCTAAACCGTGGCTCTTAGGTTTCGGGCTGAAGCGTTGGGGTTTGGAGTGCCCCACCACCCGGCCTGCGTTCGGATCAGCGCTGCCTCGGCGGCAAAAGGTCGCAACGGCTGATGATAGAAATCCTGCATTACCCATAATAAGGAATATAAGATAACTCCCATAGTGTAGAGTCATTAAGGAATTGCAGGATTTATACCATCAGCTGTATGAGTCCCTGCATCAAGAGAGTGCGGCCCAAGGTTTGTTTTTTGTAAAGTTGAACTGCACCCTTTCTCCTAAAAAGCGCTGGCATTGGTCCAAGGTTTAGGCCATGGGGCTTGGCGTAGGGTATATACTTAGGCCGTAAAGTGGTTCCTGTATCGTACCAGTAGCTTGAGGGCAAGGACATAGGAGAAGACGACCGTGGCGGGGTAGTCTTGTCTGTCTTGCAGAACCATGTGTTATTACAGACATCACAAATAAAGGACCGGCAGTGCTGCCAGTATCATCACGGATGTTCATCACCCTGTGTGGAATTCGACGATTAGCCACCCAATCGCCAACTCTTAAACCCTGAAACCAAACCACTCAACATTTGGCAAGTCAAGTTTTCTAAAGTGGAAGTCATGAGCGACACCCAGGAAGAAGCGATAGTGCTATTCAACCTATCTTCCGCAATGTCGTTTAAGGCCTCATATGGCGGTATTGCAGTAAGGATCCTTCTGTCTAAGGTCCCGTGTGCACCTTTCCTCTAGTGTACAAACATCTGAGGCTTTCAGTTTATGTTGTTCTGGTCTACGTTCAGTGCTATTTGCGGGAGTTTCGTCGGGTTTCCGATCAAAAGGCACGGATCCGTTTTGGATTTCCTTATCAAGGGCCCATATTGGTGGTCTTTGTTTTCTGCAGCCTCTTGTTGATGAGCCTAAGAGCTCTGAAATCATTGCACTTCTTGAGCTGTAAATCCAAGCACCCAAAACCCGAAGCCACAACACAGTAACCCAAATCCTGATCTGTGAAAACCCGACGTATACTGCGACTCGAAACCAGAAACCAGAAGAACGTTGCCACATGACTCTATCCCCATACCCTGAATTATCCCTGAATCTGACCTTGAGGCAAATCCAGACCTAAGCATTTTTTCAATGTTCCACCCGTGAACCCTGAACCATAAACTTATTGAATTTCTACAAAACCATCTTTCCGAGAAGCAAGGCCAGATCGTTTTCTTAATGCCTAAAGCTCAAAACTAAATCCTTGAGTCCTATTCCCCTGACCTCCACTCAACCCTAAACCCCTTAAACCCAACTTTCCCAAACCCCTACACCCCGAAACCCCCTAAAGCCCTATATTGTAGTGGCCTTAATAATTAGAATAAGGTTTTGGGACCCATTAAATGTATAGATATATCAAGGAACCCGCAAAATAGTATAGTGAAATATCAATCCCCCTATATTACCCCTTTACCTTGCACCCCAAAGAGCCTCATACTTCGGCTCCAAACGGATTCCCCAAAGCCTCAGGGCCATGAGAATTGAGGCTCAAGCTGTCCATGGCCCTACGGTTTCGGGTTCTCCTGTAGGACTCTAGCACCCTAAACCCTAAACCCCACTACAGGGGCCTTCATAAATAAAATTTTGTTTTGGGATCTATTTCATGATAAGAAACCCCAACAATAGTAGTCGCAATTATTTAGGCCCCTGTAGTAAACCCTAAACCCTAACCGGGCTCGAGGAATCCAGGGGCCTTACAACTCAAGCTCGGATTTTTGAAGAGAAGGTATATGGTGGTTTCCGAAGTTAGGGGACCCCAGATACTACACAAAATAGTCGGATCCTTATTATCAGGTAAGGTACCCCTAACTTTGGGAAACTCACATATATGACGGGGTCTGGGGCTAGGGTCCAATTGGGATCATTGCCTCAGTAAACGTTCTTTTGCTATGACAAGTACAAAATCACTAAGATGACGATAGATTGAGGGAACCTCAATTGCCATTGGTCGGCTGAACCTTTAGCAGCGACAGGCCCGAATACTTAGACTGATTAAGGCTGTCTCGAGATAGGGTGCATCCGTACATGGGAGCTCTGGCTCGGGACTACAGACCTGAACCCCCGTCCCAAAGCCTGAATAAGAAAAGCCTAACAATGCAAGCTTTAGGCCGTTGGCCCCAGCACCCCCTAAAGCTCTGGAGAGCCTGCACTCTCCGTACTCCGAGATGTGATGTGCCAAACTTCACATAGACAACAGTGTACAGGGGGTTGGGTTTAGGGTCAGGCAGGGTTCAGGGTGTAGAGCCTTGAGATATCTTGATCTCAAGCTTTAGGTTGCAACTGACAAAGCTGTTGAAGGGCCTAAAAACCTACTGAGCTCCTGAATCCGAATCCTAAGCCCTAAATTAGCCCTCAACCCTGAACTGTAAAAGTCCCGACGAGGTTTTTTTTCGTCTCGTGGCTGTAGGCCCCAGCAGGTGGCATGGTACGTGCTGAGAGCCCTTTCACCTGGGGATCTTCGAAGAATCTGGCATTTAACTTACGGTTTAGGGTTTAGGGGTTTAGGGGTTTTAGGGTTTAGGTTCGTAGAATCTGGCACTTAAGCTAGGGCTCGCTGACAGCAAGGTACTAATTACAAATGAGCCATGGTTGGAGATAAACTCAGTGGGTTGAAGGCAATGGAGGCTGCTGCTACAGTGGGTTCACTGTTCGTCCGATTGTAAGAACTGAGATAAATCTCCCGTTCTTCCTCCTCCTCCGCCCTCCACTACTACTACTACTACTACTACTACTACTACTACTACTACTACTACTGCTACTACTACTGCTACTATACTACGACTGCGACTATGTACTGGATCTCCGAAGCCAACTTCCAGATCTATGTCTGCTTCTATTTCTACTATTACTACCCGTGCCGCTGTCCATTGTAGTATTTGCACGAGCAGTCGTCACGGCAGCTGAACTACTACCCTCACCACCGCTGCCATGATCCTGATGCTTGCTACAAGCTTTAATTTAGTTTGATAAGTGCTGAGTGCTATCCACACTTACGGAACTACCACCTGTGACGGCTGTTGGCAATGTACCACGTGCTAATATGTCACTCAGCCTCCATCCCCAAAGCGAGTGCCAAAATGCAAACGCCAGGTATTGTCCCTGAAACTCAGAACCTTGCAACCCCCTACACCACATAAACCATAAAATCGCATCCCCAAGCCGTACACCCTGGACAATAACTATCTAATGCAGAAAGCGCTAGGCATACCAGTTCCAGGCACATGCATCCTGCATGATCGTCATTACCTCGGTGTAGTTTTCCCAAGCGCCGGCGATTGCAAAGTTGTTGCAGGCCTGACGTTTACACGTTTACCTAGACCGCCCGCCCCTCCCCTCCCCCCAATTTTCCAAAGTAGCATCAATTCAGCACGTCAGGATTAAGGGGTACTTGGCGCGGGGGAGGGGATCCTGTACGTCGGCTTGGAGCGTGGTTTAGGGTTTCGTGCCTAATGTAGGGGCCTATATAATTAGAATAGGGCTCTGGGGCCAATATTTATACTATAGCTATAATAAGGAACCCCCCCCAAAATTCTACAGGTAAATTATTTAGGCCCCTATAGGCCCTATAGTAGGGTTCGTAATTTGCCAGCTTTGGGTACCCAGTTTGGCACTAAGTGTAAAGGGGCGAGGTCAAAGCAGTGCCCCTAAACCCTAAACACAATGTTGAAGCCTGAACCCTATACCCTAAACTTAGGGTTTAGGGTTTAGGGTTTAAACCTGAACCTTCAGGGTGCGATATTGCTGTTCTTGTTGCTCTGCTCCGACTCTGCCTTGTCCGCGGCTGTACAAAAGGCTTCGGACGCATTTCAGCACCTAAATCGTAGGATGCTTCATAAGACACGACACTCCCAAAGAAGCAGACCAAAGTGACGTCTATAAACAAACCACCAAACCCGAAATTATAATCAATGTTGGGCGACCAGCTCGTGCACCACGGGCCTCTGGCCTCTAATTAATGAGGAGAAGGCTAACAAGGTGCAACAGGTAGCTGCTGTGCAGCATTATGCCGCTATGCACTTGCTCTTACATATGTATATACATACGGTTACATGCGTAGAAAGGTATAAAGCACAAAAGGTACTGTTACGCTTCTCTCGAAAGCTTACGGTTGGAACCTTCAGTGTTCGGGTTCGAAGCTGTGCTTGGACCTAAGTTCCCTATACCCCCCTCTTAGTACCATGATTAAAACGAACTTTAATCTTCTCTCGGGCTTTATATGAGCAAAACCGAGAAAATCCTAAGGAGACTCGAGTTTCAGGCCTTTGACAGCTGATCTCGCAGCTCCGAGATGTAGATGTCTTCGTAGAAGTTTAGCATCCTCGGCTCGGATCCTATATCCGTAAGAGCTCATTTATGGTTTAGGGTTCAGGGTTTAGAGTTTAGGGTTCAGGGTTCAGGGTTTAGAGTTTAGGGTTCAGGGTTCAGGGTTTAGGGAAGTCATGCAGGGGCCTAAATGATGAAAGTACGGTTTCGGGGTCCTCTATAGTATAGTTATGGTAAGGAATCATAGTAAGGAATCCTGAAAAAATCTTGGTAATTATCTAGGCCCCTACATTAGAGAGGTTCGGGCTTTCGAGGTATTGGAGCTGCGGCTGGATATCGCAGCACATAAATTCCCAAAGGGTCCCAGGTAACTACATGATAGAATATGTGGTTCTATAGTAGGAACTACTGTTATGATTCGGGGAAGTATTTCCCATAACAGTCCCTAGGACCCTTTGGGATCAATTGGTTTCCGCAGCCGTATGCTGCGCCACCAAGGGCCACTGCAGCCACTGCCAGAAACTTACAAACCTCGTTGCTATCAAACCCCACAAGCAAACAATACACCACATCCATACTACTTATACAGTACTTTGCTTGGTAACCTTCGTTTCGTACTACGTTACTACATGATCAGAACCATGAATCAGGAAACACCAGAAAAGGTACCACATGCTACCTTCTAGCTAATCGTCCTGTTTCTGGTTTCCAGCTTTTGGAGGCTGCCTTGCAATATGTCCACTGAGCTGTGTTCTGACCCTAATCTACAAGCCATCCCTGAACCCTAAACCCTAAACCCCTAAACACTGACAATCTCAAGATCATTCCAGGAGCCCTTTCAGAGCCATTGCAAGAAAAAACCTATCGGGGTTTAGGGCTGAGGAAACGGTCTCCACTACATTCCCTGAACATCTCCCTGACACACTGAACCGCGGCCCCTAAACCGAATGTCCTCAGCTCTGTAAACCCTGAACCCAGTTCCATGAAGCAAGCCCTACCAAGCTTCATGTACCTCTACTTCTACCCTTGAATTCTAAGTCCATCAAACCTTACATGGTATCCTGCACTACACTGGGTCCCTCACAGGAGCCGGTTTCAGAGGAACCTGTTGTCTATGGGTTCTTTAGACCTAGCACAAAACTTTACACGGGCTGTAAGGGATTTTCATACCAGCCAGCGACTGAAATATCCCTTAATTAAGGAATATACCTTACATCATATCAGGGTTCCTATTATAATTTAAAGCAATATTCCTTCATTGAGGGATCTTGCAGTCCCCTAAACCATAAACCCTATAGATCCCTTCTAGATCCCTTAAACGAGCCCTAGGTCTTCCTTAATCAGGGCACATTGGCGTGTCTGGGCCAGCCAAACCTCTCAAATGCCCCAAACCCAAACCCTGGGCATCACTGCGCCGAGAAACTGGCTGTAGATTTCTCCCACCTTCCGTCAGGGTTGCGGGTTTCGGGCCTGGGGCATTTCGGCGTTAGAGTTTAAGGTTAAAGGCTTTCCAGCCATGCAGTGGCTTTGGGTATCTAAGGTTTGGTGTTTTCGATCTTCGGGGTCAGGGTTATCAGGGTTAACCAAACAAAGGGGTGTCAAACGTTTAAATTTTAGGCAATTACGCAGAATGCAGTACCTACTGAATAGAATTTAGGGTTTTGTGGAAGAATCACTTACTGGGATTCCGGGCTTAAAGTAAACTCACGAAGGTCCCTTTTGCACAGGAGCTCCCTTCGACAAAAACACGTCAGTCCCAGAACAAGGACCCTAGGCCCTCTTATGGATCCGTTCAAACCGGGGACCTGCAAGGTAGGCTCCATGGATTTCGGAGTGGGTGCACTCAGTGTGTGCTATAACTGCTACCTGACCCTCGCACGCCCCGAGATTTTAAACACACAGACGTAATGAGCCCCAAAATTCAGGTTTCACAAGGTTCAAGTACGGCTTGCGGCACTTACCCCATGATTCTTTTCTGTGAACTGGACCTGCGGATAAGCTCCAAAGCCAGCCGAACAGAACGCAGCAAACTCCACTCGATCTTACACCCAGGCTCCATGTACCTATGTAATTAGTGTATACTTAGGCCTTCAAGTACCTATATAGGTACCCACTCAACCCTAGTTCCTGTACCTTTCCGGCCTAAGTATATATACTATGTGGTTACCCTTATAGAACCCTTAAAGAAACCCTGAACTCCGTGAAGGATCCCTTGGTGGGCACATGGAGCCTTAGGATACAAAGCAACCAGGATTCCTTTCTTGAGCGAGAATAGCATCCTTTTCAGGCTCCTGTAGGAATTGGCTATAACAGACTCTGATATACGAGAAAATACTATACAGTGGAAGCCAAAAAGTTGGAAACCCACTTGCCTGATTCCTTAAGAGTCATGTGTAGGGAATTCCAGCACGATTTGGCCTTTATCCGGTTTCCAACTCTATGGGATTTACTGTTATATACTAAAAGATACGGGGACATACTATAAGGTACTATAATATGCGAAAATATGACGAAACAAACCGTAAGATTCTACAACATGTTAAATTATTATAATAACGGACCGTTAGAGAGGGTCTGCATCAGCAGTGGCTTGAGAGACCGCGCCATTGCAGACATAGCTGCGGAAGTGTCTCGTGAAGAAGGCTCGATGCTTTGCCGTCCCTCGTCAAGCAATAAAGGTCGACCCTCTACCTAGACCCATACATGTAGTACCTGTTGTTGGATGACGTAGTTTATGGTAAGAGTCGATAAGAATAAACTAAGGTAACCAAAAGCACGCTGCACATAAGAGTCTGGGTAGATCAAGCAGTTGGAGACAGATGCCACAACAGGACGAGACCGTGGATAATATGCTGCTGTTGTTGGTGTTGCCATGACTGTCCCGGTTGCTGCCGCTGCTGCTCGATGTAGATATCAGCCTCTAACTAACCCGGAGATCACGAATTCTGGCCCTCAGATCCTACAACCTAAAACTGCTCACAGCTAATGAACCCTAAGCCCCAGACCCTAAAATCCGAAAGCCCTCAGCCAAAAGGCCACAGCCAGCCTCGGACCCTAGAAGCACCCGAAAACGCACTCCGTAGCTTTGCAGCCTTGTCCTGCTTGAGGCGGTATTGCACCTTGTGAGAAATTTAGCGACAACCCGTAGCCTTAATCCACCGTTTTCAGGGAAGTGTCACCACATGTAGGTTCTGGTTCAGTGGGGATCGAATTTGCAGTTTCCAGACAGGTGCCGGGGAGAAGGGTGCTGTGTGGCCGCGGGTTTACGACACACCGCAAAACCCAAAAACCTGCAAGCCTTCCAGGCCCTAAACTCTTAATCCCTAAGCCTGAACCCTAAACCCTAAACTCTTAATCCCTAAGCCTGGAGGATTTCTACTTGGATTAACTAAGCTTTTCCTAAGAAAGGAAATCGCAAACCCTCGAACCCTCGACTCAACTACGACTACGGCTTCGGTCTTAGTAGCCCTACGGCTCGAAGGACTCATATTATGAGGCTTTTGGGCCCAAAGACCATACAGCATAACATAAGGCTTCTGGGCTGGCTCAAAATCGTGCTTGAGGGAGTAGGTCTCGGGACTTGCCGACATGCCCATGACTCTTCCGGGACGCGAGACTTGGGACAGGCCCTCTGTCCGAACCGGAGACGTGTGCTTCAGGTGACTGAGTCAGCAAATCCTTCTTGTACCCTTATAGAAACCCTATTTTTTTTTATAAGAAGCACCAAAATAGTATAGTCGCACAATTATTAAGGCCCCCATACTAAACCCAAAAAGTACCCTTCTAGTAACCCTTTTAAACCCCTTTTAAAAAGGAACCCTTTAAAGGGCCAAAGCACAGAAATATCCAGGAAGATCCTCTTACCATCCATGTCGCGCGAGCGCAGCACCGACCTCGTCGTGTCGAGTGTATCCCTTAATTAAGGAATATCCCTTAAATCGTATTAGGGATCCTACCATAAAAAAAGGTACATTATGGTCTATTCCTTAATTCAAGGGTATGTGGAGCTCAGGGTTCATGGTCGTAGGGCTCAGGGTTCACAAGGGGCTGAGGTGTTAGGGTTTGGGGTTTTAGGGCTTTGGGTCTTTTTAGGTTTGGGGTTTAGGGGCTTGGGGCTTGAGTGTAGCAGGTGAAAATAAAGTAGAGTGGCTTTAGTAATTAGATTAGGGTTTCGGGGCCTGTTGTACTATAAGTATAAGAAGGAACCCCCAAAATAATATATGTAGTTGTTAAGGCCCCCATCATTATAGTAACCCGGCAAAACGCAAATCCTGGATCCCAAAGCAGACCTTCAATCGGCCCCTCCCTGGGAGTCGAATCTAGGGGCCTTCAAAATTTTAATGGGGTTTAGGGTCCAGGGTTTAGGGTTCAGGGTTCTGGGCTCCCTTATAGTACGGCAAAGGTATAATAGGGAACCCTAAGGAATAGTATTGGTGATTATTTCGGCTTTCTATATTGGGCTATGGTGCAGCCTCGGCCCCTTCAGCAACCCATGTAATCCGGTTCAGGCTTTGTTTGGCTTAGAGGGTTCAGGAACAACTAGCATGCAACAATCGAAAACGCCTCACCCCATGCCTCACTGCCAACAAGACGCAGAAATAAATTCCACAATTTCGATAGAATCCTGCACTGATGCAGTTAAATCAGTATGCCAAACACTAAAAGATGCTCGAACCACGAACCTTGAAGCCTCAGCTGCTATCAAAACCCGGAACACTCCCCCAATGACCCTGCGACGGCTCCTACTAGAGGACGTGACGTCCAAGGCGCAAGTGCTGGACGCCTTCTTCCGGCTTCTCTTCCGAGAATTCAATCCTAAGACGAATCGCCCAACCGCCCAGGCTTCGATTAGGCTCTAAACGCCAGGCTCCTAAACCCAACACGTGTAGGTTAGAGTTTCGGGATTTGGCTTCAGGCCATTGACAATTGAACCGGTAACCAGTTCGACATGAACACGAGGAATAATGATACCCGAAAAAGTCCAGCCCTAGGACCACTCCCCCGAAGTCCTTGCACTGTGTAGCTCCTCGATGTCCTAAGGAGCCTAGGATCGCCGCTCTAGCTAGTACTGGTCCTACTACCCGTGGTTCTTTCCATTACCAGTAGCAGTTGTAGCAGTAGCAGCAGCAGTAGCAGCAGGAGTAGTAGTAGCAGTAGTAGTAGCAGTAGTAGTAGTAGTAGTAGTAGTAGTAGTAGTAGTAGTAGTAGTAGTAGGAGTAGGAGTGGGAGTAGGAGTAGGACTAGGGGTAGGAGTAGAGTAGGAGTAGGAGTAGGAGTAGGAGTAGGAGTAGGAGTAGGAGTAGGAGTAGGAGTAGGAGTAGGAGGAGTAGTAGCACTAGTAGCTGTAACAGAACAATGAAACTAGAAATAATCATAGCAGTAGTACTTGCAGTAGCAGCGGTAGCAGTGGTAGCAGCGGTAGTGGTGGCAGTAGGAGAAGCAGAATCAGAGCAGTGGCAGTAAGGGTACTGTAAGGGCCCTCTCGAAAAAGGTAAACATAGAAACGAAGTAAATCCAAAAATCAGGCAAGAGGTGGAACGAGAGTAACCCACAGTTCCGTGTTGATGGTTTTGCCACTTGTTTGCAAGCTGTCGGCCACCGTCTGCAACTTTTTCCACATGTTCAATTTGTCCAGCCTTTGTTCGCGTAGTTCCCACCTTTTGGATTTTCCTGGTTTCGATATTTACCTGCCACATCTACACCTTTGTCCACCTGTTCTTTGAATCACATGTTTGCCTGTGTCCATATGAAAGAGCTTCAGAAACCTAACCCATGGCACCACACAAGTCCTACAGCTCCAATCATGTCTGTGTGTTTAGGGTTTAGGGTGTGTGTGTGTGTGTGCAAGCAAACAAAGGCACGAACACATGTGATATTCAGAAGTATATCTATACTCTCCATTACAGTAGCCTTTTGGGTTACCTAAATACAAAAATGGTGAATGAAGAAAAGGGACGACAAAGGATACTATAACTATAGGTAGTTAGAATGTGTGTGGAGCGGAACCGTGAAATCGCGTGCACTTGAGCGATGACAGCCGCAATCTGCAAAGCCTCCTTGCTAAAGGGCTCCAAATAACAGTATGCTATACGTTTAATCACAAGCACCGCTGCTAATCAAAAACCAGTTTTTATGGTTGAAACGCAAACAGTAGTATATGAATACTTTCGGGTCCCATCTATCTACTACGTGACTATATTGGTACTTGGACCCTTTGGGTTAGCTCCTCAACCACTTGGAAGCGTTACCCAAGCCACCCCCCCCAAAAGGTCTTGGGGTGTACCCAAAATAGTGTTGGTAATCATTTAGGCGCCACTAGACTACGAGTTGCAGAGCTATGAAGAACCTCGAAGAACTTGCAAAACCCCTCTACAAACTGTCTTAGCGTTTAGGGGTTTGGAGCATCGTGTCGGGGCGCTCTGAGCTTACCCGAAAGAACTTGAATGTAAGACTTGGCACAGAAGTGAACCCACTCTTAACACCCCTTCGCCGACCACTGAACTTGAAAGACCAAATCAAGCCTCCGACTTCTTGCGATTCCAGCTCGGGTTCCTGGCCTAGCTTCCTACAGACACAACAGAGTTTAGGGTATGGGATTGTATGTATAAGACATGAGGGATCCAACTTCTCGAAAAGAATGTGGCCCCTTCAGGACTCTGACATCTGCTTGATGCTGCCAGGTCACGTGCGCCTCGCTCGTGCAAAGTAGGATTCGAGGGTACAGGTTATGCTTAGAGCACGGTTTAGGGTTTAGGGTTTAGGTAGGGTTTATATAGGGTTTACCTGCATCCCCAAACCCTACAACATAGTAAGTTGTGACCCCTTGATTATAGGGTCTATAACCCCTAGAACAGTAGGTTGTTGGATCCCGAGGTAGGCTACTATAGGGGCCTTTATAAGTTAACTAGGTTTTCGGGGAGTATTATCCTATAGCCAGAATAAGAAACCCCCAGAACAGTATAGGTAATTATATTCAGGCCCCTATATGACTCTTGTTAGCGTGCGCGAAGTCTTAGGGACCCCACAGAAAGGCCTTACTACGCACTGTCTTAGTTCCTGGCGCCAAAAAATGTTAAGATCTTGAGACTCTTCACGGTACGATTGTTCACAGCCTTAAAGGTTAAAGAAAGCCTATTCAGCTACGTACTAAGAAGTCTCTTCATCCTTGGTAACAAACACTATACTGCAACGCTACAAAATTCTCCTCTATACTGTACGATACTACTACACTACACTAACATATCCTTTCCTCTGGCATGATCAATTCCAAGCCAGAAAGCTCCACGCAAGTAATGCTCGCGAGGCTTTGGCCTGAAACCTAAACCCTAAGGGTGCAAGGTGAGAGACTCAGCGTTTCAAGGCCAAGGGTGTGTAGATGCCCAGAGTTAAGGGGTTGGGGTCTAGGGGTCTGGGTTTTTGAGGTTTAGGTTTTGGGTTAGGGGGCCTCGTTCCCGGAAAACTTCAGAGGCCTTACCTGGACTTTGAAGTAACCAGCGAAAAACATTATAGGTCTTGTTTTCATAACTAGTTCCCTTTAAGTACCAGGTCCCAAAAGAGTATTGAAGTATGCTACTCCAAAGCCCAATTACCGGTTAGAATAGCGCGTTGAGGTGCATTCTAGTACCAGTGTAGTTGGGGGCTACAAGGGCAAACCGGTATAGTCGATCCAGACATTTGTGTTAAATCCAATGTCTGTGACATATGTTCACGTGTTTGGCACTCCATGAACATGCTTCCTACCCCCCTGAACCTGTTGATGCACGTCCTCTAAGGCTGTCCCAAAACCCTTAGCCCTAAAGCCCGAATATGCTACAGTCACCCAAGGGCTCTGATCTAACATTACAGAACTTTTATGAATACTTCTCATAAAAAGTTGCATTCTCTTCGCTTTGTCTTGCAGAGCTGCAGAGTGGATGGGAAGAGGATCGCCTCTGTCCAGAAACCTTGGCACTCGCAGGTGCATTGCTTTTGAAAGAGGAATCATTGAAGTTCAAAGATGAAGTCAAGGTGAGACTTTCTGTATCTGGTTTTGTCAAGGTTCGTCGTAGCGCCTTTGCTTCTACACCCCTTCCGACTCCACTGAATACTTAGCAGATCATGGGACTTGGTAACTAGGCTCATAAGTAAGGTAACTGTATTTATGACTGCTCATACCCCCAATTAAGGTACTTATAACCATACGTACAAAGCCCGAGGATCCTCAAAGTATTGTTTTCAGTGGATTTGACACGCACGGCCTGAAGCGTTGAAGCGCTCGAACTCAACCAAACAGGCTCTGCACCCGATCATCCTCCAGGACGGAACTTAAAAGTATGTAGGGCCATGTTCTCTCTACCTTGGATACTGCCCCCATACAGTAGCAGTCTATCATCGGGCTACTATTAAGGGCCTAATATATCTCTATTATGAAATTTATCCAACTGTTACTGAGTGGGGACAGTATCCAATCTCTACTTATAGTCTCCATTGTAGTTGCTTTTTTGGGTTTCCTTTTGGGATCCTTCATATAATATTGGTTAAACCAAAAAAAGGAACCACACTGGAGACTATAGGTACCTATGAACCCCATGATGATCGAACCAAACATGAACAAGGCCCAGTCAGGTCCTCAACTATGGAGTTTGAAGCGTGAGAGACAACCCAGACCCCCGGGAGGATCTAGAAAGTAGATCCCCTAACTTGGGGCGCTCTACTACTAAGGGTACTTTTTTGGAGCCCCCATTAAGGGATCTCCTTTTTGGATCCTCCCGGGGGTCTGGGAATAGGTCTACTTTGACTTCCATGCGAACCTAGCACGCTGAGAGAAAACAGCGAAACTTTTGCACGAAATCCCAAAGTGCACGAACCCTAAACCCTAAACCCTAAACCGTGTCCAGTCTTCACACTCCAAGCACCAATGCTTGCTTACAGCCCGAAAGGGTCCTATGTACTGGTATGGGGATACTTCCCTAAGCCGTCAAAAGTAATTCCTGACGTGGAAACCCTACATTCTACTATGTCGGTACATAAGACCCTTTGCGAGCAGGCTTAGGTTGTTAACTGACGCATAAAATGCCAACTGACTCATGCCTGAACTTCGTGAATGCAGACCCCGCCCTCGAAGACACACAACCGAACCAGACGAAGAACCTTGTTCGGGGGCTTAGGACTTCAGTTGCAATAAGTACTTAGAGGATCATGGGACTTAGTAACTAGGGTTACAAGTAAGGTAACTATACTTATAAGCCCAATTAAGGTACTTGTAACCCTATTTACTAAGTCCCATGACCCTTTAAGTTAAGTACAGCCATAACGGAGTCGCAAGAACTCTGAATTTCCAAGTCGATCCACCCAAAGCGTTTCAAAGCCCAAAGCCCTGAACCCGAAACGTTGAACCGTAGGTCCTAGCGGAACCTTGAATCCAAATTCCTCAAACTTAGACCGTCGTCTGCACCCTATATTCCTAAAATCTCACCCTATGCCGCGACCCCTGAATACTAAACCTCAAAGAGAATCCCAAACCTCGAACCCTGAATTCTAAACCTCAACAGGCCGTAAATCTTCATGTCCCTGCTGGGTGGCCCAAGTAGTATCTGCCCTCGGGGTGAACCGTCGCCATGTCAACGACCCCCGTCACCTCAAGCTCCCCTACTTGGCGGATGAAGGGACGCTGCAAGAGTTTTGGAGGGCTTGATGCGTGCTCACTCGGGTTCCAGGTAAGGTTTTCATCGGGCTTCAAGATTAGGAGACGCAGCAAGTAGGGCTATGAACTGCTTTGACATGGATGATCAAGCTCTAAAAGAGTTCCAGGATTCCTTTGTGGGGTTGTAAGTCCTTTCTATATGTAAACGGTCTTCTCGTGTGGAGCTCAAACTGAGATGACGTGGGAGCTTTAGGTTCGAGAGTTTAAGAACAAGTCTAAGGCTTTCCATAGGAAGGGTACCTGCTCCAAAGCTCCCTACAATCCGGGTTTAAGGCAGTTCAGGGTTAAGGGTTTAGGGGACGACGGGCGGCAAAGTCATGGCCTGCAGGTGAGTTTTGGGGGAAGATGGACTCCGAAACGCCAGAACACTAAACCCTAGCAAGACAGCCTCCTGCCCCTCAAACCCCTAAACCTTTGAAAGGAACCCCGAGCACAAGCAACAAGAAAATATAGGGGCATTAATATTCAGAGTAGGGACTCTGGGTCTAATTATTCAGGTGTAGAAACCTACGCGGACTTATCACGGAATAGACTTGTTTATGCTGTTATTCATAATGGAAGTCTATGACTGTTTCTATTGCTCATAGTATACTAATGGTATGATTACACACATGTTTTGCTGTATTGCCGCTTTGTTATGGAGCTTCCGTATCTTTTCATATTCAAAAGCCAGGGCGCCGTGTTCTTCGCCAAGCCATAGTTTAGCCTCGTGACCTCCACGAAGGACAGGGGAAACAACCTGCAGAGATGATCTGGTTTTGTGGGCTCAAGGTTTACAGTCGAAGCCGAAAAGTTGGAAACCCAATACTGTAGCCTCATAAGGGCCAAGAACAAGGAATCCCAGCACTATTTGGCCTTAATGCGGTTTCCAACTTTATGGGGTTTGCTGTAGGAGTTTCCAGTCCGTGGTCGAGATAAATAATATCGAAATCTCAGACTTCCATTCCTTCTTGGGCAGAAGTACCCAAAATCATTCAACATGTTACCCAGCTATGACAACGGTTTGGGGGTCAAGGGGCTTAGGGTTTCCAGGCTCAGGGTTTCTTGACATGTCGGCTACCTTGTTCAGGCATCCGGGTGTATACAGAGCCTCCTGAAATGAGTGGTATTTTGTTCAAGGGTCCTTTTCTTCAGGGTCCTGCTCTCTATGACGGTTTAGGGTCTAGGGCTTCTGGACTCCACAGTGCTGGCTTGATATATCCTATGGACTTCAGAGCTTGTTAGATTACCTGACCTGGACGCCTGCAGAACCTACGGTTTATGGTCAAGCCCTCTGCTTGTTCTGGGCCATAGACTAACCTAGGACCCCTAGAAATATGGGTGTTCCAAAGCACAAGCAGGCTGGGATCTAGACAACCCCAGAAAACCCTAAACCCCAACACCCTATTCTCATCATTATGGCCCCTACACTAAACCCGTATGTTAGCCCTCAGACCCCTTTAAAGGAAAGCCCAAGAACCAGAACAGTCGGGTTGGGGTTGTCGGGACGAGACTGGCCTGGATAGTTACAGGTTGATTATAGGATCCTTAAGGGGGGGTGGTTCAAGGGGGGAGGGTACTAGGGAGCTTTGGGGAACCTTAGGGAAGCTTAGGGAGTATTGGGGAATAATGGGGATTACTAGGTTACCTACCCCCCTTGGACCACCCCCCCTTAAGGACATCCTAAGTTGAGGCGTGAATTCTTCGGACTCGGCCGTCTAGGGCTTAGGATCTAAGCTGTAGAAACTTTTTGTTTCGGGGCCCCCTAAACCCTACCTTAACCCCCCCAAAACCTGCCTTTTTAAGGACTTATATATTAAGAAATCGTATTAGGGAATCCATACATTGTAGGTCCTTTAGGGTCGAGTAAACCCTAAACCACCGAAACCCGAAACTGGGGCAGGTGCACTTACCCTGTCGACTCCTGGCTCAGGCGCGAAAAAAAACCAAAGCCCTCCGAATGAAACATGACAAGCAGCCTGTAACGGTTTAGGGTTTAGGGTTTAGGGTTAGGGTGTAGGGTTTAAGACCTAAGTCTACGTTGACCCCCAAACACCGCAACCGACGCTGGAAACAAAACATAGGCGACACTTCGGATGCTGCATATACCCAGTTAAGATAAGCCTATAGGCAAACACTATGCAATCTCAGTCACGCAACCCAAATCACTAAAGCTGAAACCCAAAACCTGAGTCCTTTATTCTAAACACAAAGCCCTAACCCCAACGTCCGAGCCAAGTAACAGCAGGATAAAGACGAACCAGAAGACCGAACAGCATGCGCAGCAGAAGAGTTGCAAAGGCGACCTCGTGTCGGTTTAGGGTGTAGGGCTGAGGGTGTAGGGATGACAGTAGAAGCCCAAAAGTTGGAAACCCAATAGCCTCAATCCTCAAGAGCAATGTAAAGGGAATCTCAGCACTGTTTGGCCTTAACCCGGTTTCCAACTTTTTGGGGTTTACTGTAGGGACTAAAACCCTGAACCAAAACCCTAAACCCTAAACCCTATAAACCCCTAAACCCTTAAACCCTAAACCCTAAACCCTATAAACCCCTAAACCCTAAAACCCTAAACCCTAAAACCCTAAACCCTAAACCCTGAACCCCCAGAGCTGAGGGCGGAAGGTTCAGGGTTGCAGACGTCGGCTCCAGGATTCACTTCACGGCGTTCGGCTTAACCGTCGGGTACCATTCTGGACTTTAAAGTAACCAGCGGAAAAAATGTAGACTTTTTTTCATAAATGGTTCTCTGTAAGTACCAGTTCCCAAAAAAGTATTAAAGTCTGGTACTCCGAAGCCCAGTATGTTTGCGAACTGGGCCAGGGCATTCTGCACAAAGCAGCCAGAGCCAACTGGTCTTAGGAACTTCACTCTTAAGGTTTAGGGTTTAGGGTTTATAGGGTTTAGGGTTCCTAAATCCTAAACCCTAACCGTAAACCCCACCCATACAACACCGACCTCCAGTTTCAATCATGCTCAAGCCCTGACCCATACAGAATATACTGCTGTATACCATACCAAGATATACTTTAGTATACCATGATGTGCGATGGTACTATAAAGACTTACTTTCTTATACTCTAATTTTACATTAACATACTCCACTATATCCCCGAACCTCGCCCCCCCCCAAACCCTAACCCCCAACCTCCGCCCGTAAACTCGACTCCTAGCGGCTTCGGAGCGACTTCCTCCAGCCGCGTGTCAAATCGAATCACACCCATGGCTGCCTGCGGCACCCAGAGACTCCAATATCCCTTAATTAAGGAATATTCCTTATATCATATTAGGGATCCTATTATAATTTAAGGTATATTCCTTAATTAAGGGATATTGGAGTCTCTGGGCAGTTGAAGGTGTAAGGGTTTATATAAGGGTTGAAGGGTTTAAGGGGTTATAGGAGATTAGGGTTCAGGGGATTACAAGTTGAGGGTTTTAGGGATTAGGGCTTTAGGGGTTTAGGGAGTTAGAGGAGTTGAGGGTTTAGGGTGTAAGAGTTTAGGAAAGTAGGGTGGCGAAATATCGAAGGCCGAGGAGTCAAGGGGGTTATAAGGGTTTAGGGTTTGGGGGCTTTCGGGGCTGAGGGTTTAAGGGTCTAGGGTTTAGGGGATAATGGGGTTTAGGGGTTTAGGTTTAGGGATTTATAAGGGTTGGGGGTCTTGGGCCTAAGGGTTTAGGGGTTTAGGGTTAGGGCGTTTCAGGACTTATATAGGGGTTATCGGATTAGGGGGCTGTTTCGAAGAATTGTCAAAGCCGAAACCCTCAACCCGATGGTGGTGGCTGCGCAGGGGCCACCATGACAATAGCAGCACTTGCTAAGTATGGGAGTTTCCGAAAATTAGGAGTCCCTTATTCTGGGGTCCTCATAATAAGGATCCTACTCTTTAGGGTATTATATCAGGGTCGCCTAGTTTCGGAAACTCCCATATACCCGTCGTGACGTCGTGAATGCTAATGGTGGTGGTGGTGGTGGCTGTAGTGGTAGTGCTAATTTCGACCCTAAACCCTAAACCCCTAAACCCTGAACCCTTTAATCCCTAAACCCTAAACCCCTAAATCCCTATAACCCTTAAACCCCTGAAGTAGCGACTTTTGAAACACTTTAAAGCCTAAACCCTCCAGCATACACGGCAGCCCCTACCTTAACCCCAACTAACCTACCTTTCTAAGGACCCATATCAGGGAACCTTAAAAAGGGTAGGTTCTTTAGGGCCCAGGTAAACCCTAAACCCCAAACCAGGACCCTAAATCCTGAACCCTAAATCCTAAACCCTAACCCCAAACCCTAAACCCTAAAGCAGGACCCTAAAGCCTAAACCCTAAACCCTATAGAATCCTAAATCATAAACCCCAAACCAGAGACTTCAAGGGACTCCTAAACCCCAAACCCCAAATCCTAAACCCCAAATCCTGAACCCTATAGATCCTTTAAGGAACCCTATAGATCCCTTTAAGGAACCCTTTAAGAACCCTTTAAGGAACCCTTTAAGGAACCCTTTAAGGAACCCTTTAAGGAACCCTTTATAAGAACCCTTACTAAGTCTCCTTTGGGGTCCAGGAAAGACCTCGCCTCGCTCCGTCAAGGAGTTCAAGAGCTGCTCACGGAGCTCCTGAGAGCCGAGATTCGGTTTATTTAAGGTTTAGGGTTTAGGGTTTGGGGGTTTAGGGGTTTAGGGTTTTAGGGGTTTAGGGGTTTAGGGGTTTAAGGTTTAGGAGTTTAAGGTTTAGGGGTTTTGGGGTTTTAGGAGTTTAAGGTTTAGGAGTTTAGGGGTTTAGGGGTTTAAGGGTTTAAGGTTTAGGGGTTTAGGGCTTAGGGCCGAAATTCGGTGCAGAGATATGAGATCCTGTGCTACAACTTTTCTCAACCAGATGAGACTGTACTACGTTAGTGCTCTATTAAATGCTACACGGTCATGTAATATAACAACGTATGTTCACACAGAAAAGTGACATATTTATGCGGAGTGCCAACTTTGTGGTTTCCAGGCTCCTGTGAAACTCGAGATTCTTGTTTATGCTGAGGATTGGGGCTCTTTGAACATTCAGGCCCGAGTTTTCGAATCCGCGAGGTCTGTATCCGACATCCAAAATAGTGAAGCTCTCGTATCAATACTTAAGGTTGAATGCCCCAACGACTGGTTTGTGGGCCCCCAATGCCATACGGGTCTGGGTCATAAAACTGCTTAAGCCGTTGAACAAGCAGCGTATGCTTGCAACACGGAGCGGTTGTTGGGCAAGGCACGGATGCCTATAATGTGTCCGGGCTTTACATCAGCGCAAGCCCGAGCCTGGCCCCTTCATGTTTCGTCATACCTAGAACCTGAATGTAGCTTGACCCTCTATTCTTGAAGCGACCGTAAACCCCGAACCATGCTGAGTAAACTGCTTGCGTCTGCAAAGGTTTTGTGCATGCGTGCCGCTTGGACCCATTGCCCAAAACGTGAAACCCGTGAGTCCGACTTATCGAGAAGTATAGTCTAAATTGTCAAAGGATGAACCGGCAAGTGCATCTTCCCAACTGTCCGGAATGGCTTGCGAACAAACATCCAAAACATCGTTTAATTATTGCCACACGAACGCTCTTCGTGTCGCAGCAGTGCACATGTTGAATACAATTCGCGACGGAAAGCTTGGTATGTGTTGTAACACGAAGAAGCTTTGTACAGAGGGAGCGCGCGACAACTGGTGCCATCACCGGCACATTTTCAACAACAGCTTTGGCTTTGGCCGGTGCCTGCTCCCGTGCAAAAAACGAACAAATCCGAATACAAACGTCAACAGCTGTGACAACTTACATATAAGCATTGACTTTGGGTACAAATACGCCAGTCTGCGCCTTCAAGAAACGAGTTATCCATTAAAGACTTGAATGGGGCTGGACATGAATATCCACACTCGAAGTCTGATCTTATATGACCCGTCTCTTCTACTTGCCTAGCAATAGTTTGAAGCCCTCGCTTCCAGCATCGTGTAGGTTCGTGCCGCGCCTCCGTGGCATCCCGTTCGTGTGTGTGCGCAGGAAGGGCATCGCAGCTTCAGTCTGACAATCAAACGTATCAAACAGAAACCAGGCTTAACAAAAGGACTGTCAAAGGTTCTGCTCTGCCGTCCGTAAGATTATGGCATCCTCACAAGAATGGAGGGCGAAAGCGCGCGCCCGGCTGGCTTTGCCATTGCAGCACTCCCTGGAATATGGTGTGTGCACACTCGGATTCCTGGGCACTCTTAAGCTGAAGCCCCAGACCCCGAACCTGCTAGAGTTTACTTGCAGGATCTGGGGACCTAGAAATTAATCAAGCTGGTCACGTAGATAATGTAAGTAGGGCTGCTGGATACCTACTTGGTAAGTTCCCGGATCCTTCGAATATGGGTTTCGTGATTTGTTCCGATGAAGGATTCGGAGTTCGCGAAGTCTTGACATGAATCGCGCTCAAAGAAAAAGGGTAGAACTTGCGCGCAGAAAACAGCAACAGGCAAACTTAACGCTAAACTTGCCCTAAACCCTAAACCCTATGAACCCTCACACAAGGACCCAGATTTCCCATAGTCTCCATTGTAGTTCCTTCTTGTGGTTTCCTAGTCCTACAAGGCTACAGGGCAGCTTAAAGCAGGACTACACAGGAGACTGTAGGTGTTGTTCAGCTTTGCAAAGGAAAACCGAAATTCAAAAGAACGCAATAAGGGTACTGCAGGTGACCCAAGAAATCTGTAGAAAACACACTCACAAAAGTGACACGCTGAAATGAAAAGAAACCCATGGTACGAAACAGAGATGCTGTCTCAAGCTCGGGCAAGAAGACATTAGTAACCAGCAATGCTGAAAATCCTTGACGAACTTCTGACCCGAAACTCTAAACCCTCAAGAACCATCCGACAATCCGATCTTCCCTCCTCTAGGCTTCAAACCCGGAACATCGCTGTTGATACAAGCGCTCAGCTGAATCCTAACACAACCTCGTGAACTTGTGGGTGCTCCCCGTCACGGATTCTTGCAGATTCCGACGATAACTCCGGTTGTAAAACGCTGCCAACGATAATCTTGCTTTGTCAATCCAGGCCATGCTTTGCAATTCTTTTTATGCCCGGAGCACCAAGCCCTAAAGCCTACAATCCTAAAAATAACCCGCATCTTCAGGCTCCCACACCTTATGCTTATAGAGTTTAAGTTAAGGGGGTTCAGGTCCTGTGGACGTATAGTACATTTAAGACTTGAAGACATGCATTCGTGCAAGCCCTGCGGCTTCTTTCAAGGGTTCTGCACAGGGAGTCTATAAATCTGTAAGGCGTTTGGGCAGTAACGACCTGAGCCTATGAAGCCGGGAGGCTTTGAGAAAGAATGCCTTGAACCATAAAGCTACCAGCTTCGATTCGGGTCCGGCTTTAGGGTTCAGAGTGTTCAGGGTCTAGGGGGGGCGTAAGTACATAAGGTATAACTGTATATATATATATATATATGTGTGTATATGTGTATGTATGTGTGTATATATAGCTGTATATAGACCTATATGTAGGTATATATATATATATACATATAACTTGGACTTTTGGAGTAAGGTCACATTCCAATCAGAAAGTGCAGAAGCTATGATCTACGATCGGAGCCGCCAATGACGGACGTGGGAGGCGGTAACCCGTGTGGAACTGCGTCTGAACAGGTACCCCTACCTGAAGGACCAAATGACCCTTAAAAGAAGGTGCCCTATACCCATATACTATGAATCCCTATATGGTACATAAGCCTTAAACCCTTTTAGGGTTCATTTCGTCCTTAAGGTATAAGACTACAGTAGAAGCCCAAAACTTGAAAACCCAATAGCTTTAATCCTTCAGAGAAATGCATAGGGAATCCCAGCACTATTTGGCCTTAATCCGGTTTCCACCTTTGTGGGGTTTACTGTATGACTGTATGAGGAGAAAACAGTACCCCAGATCGTCACCCACCCTTTAACCTTTGAAGCGGCGATGGAAACTCTAAGCTTTCAATCCTAAGCCCAGCGCCTTGCGAACTCTAGACTCACTATGTGGCCGCTGCTCTCAAGCGGTTGCTGCCGCGGCGCAGTCACCGCTCCGTAGCAATCGTGGTGCCAAGAATTCGCTACGATTGAAGACTTGAAATGGCCCGGGCGAATGCATTTGAAGGCAGCAATACAGCGACATGCTGAGTCGGGTGTCTGCTTTTACAACCACGGATAAACTGCCGTGCCTTCTGAGGTCAGAATTTAGCAGAAAATCTCGCTTTCTAGCCAAGACTACGCCACTTTCCCGAAATCGGTCCTCCAAAGCCTCTCAATCCCGAAACAGGCGCCAAAAAAAAAAAAAAAACATGAGGAGCACACAGCAAGTCCGAGGCCCACATGTCAGCCCTACCTGTAGTCTCCATTGTAGTTCCTTTCTTTGGTTAACCAGTTTTATAGTTAGGATTCTATAATTGAGATTTTGGTTAACCAAAAAAAGGAACTACAATGAAGACTATAGGTACTTGGAGGATCATGGGACTTGGTAAGTAAGGTTAGAAGTACCGTAATTGGGGTTATAAGTCGTTGTAAGTATAGTTACCTTACTTAGAACCCCAGTTGCTTAGCTGCTAAGTCCGATGATCCTCTAAGTAGAGATAAGCTCAACAAGGCCTTAATCCACCGTCTGAGGGCTCGAGGCAATTTCCTCACAGTCCATGTGCCAATAGAGTATATACTGAGGCCTACAAAAACACTGTATTGGTACATGGACCCATATGGGTAGTTGTCAAAATTAAGGCCCTGTTTTTGGGCACCGATTAGGTGCCAGATTATATTAAGGATCCAAAAAGGGACCATAATTTTGACAACCACACTTAAAACACCGTATGGTAAGCCCTAAAGCCGTTCTAGGAACCTTTAAAGCATCCTTTACAGGAGGCGCTTTGTGTGTTTGTGGACCTTTCCGGGCTTGGAGCTCGAACTTATAACTGTCAAGTGGGTTTAGGGGTTTAGGGGCGTAGGGGTTTAGGGTTGCAAGATGTGTTCAGGGGCGATCGGGGAAGGGGTCAGGGGGCTTTCGTGTTGCCAGTGGCTGAGGACCCGAGCCGAAAACAACTAACTGCTATATACATATATATATATGTATATTTATATATATATATATATATATCGAAAATCAACGTACCAAACCCTATAAACTATCAACCCTAAACCCTAAACGGGTAAAGTTTACCCCACCAGCCCCTCCATGTTAATTAAGCAGCTATCAGCAGGCCCGGTTCCGGGTCTGGCGCTGTGCTTTGGGTCTGCGGCAAACGTCTCCAATTCGAGAGCCCGGGAAAAGTATGACCCCTGGGGCCTAAAGAACCACCTGAAGTTAAAATACGATATTCAAGACTTCGCGTCATGACCTGCTACGCTACGGGCTATCGCCGATCATCCTGTGGCCTTAGCCTACTGCTGTTTTGTACCTAGTTTGAACCGCTTGTCATCACCAGCCCACCACCACAAGTGCGCGCTGTGATCATACCTGAACAGTCCACAATAATGCCAATATCGGCTGAAGCTCACCGAATTGTTTTCCCTAAACCCTAAACCCCTAAATCCTAAACCCCTAAACCCTAAGGCCCCAAACACTAAATTCCTAAACTCCTGAACCCCCAAACCCAACTAACTAAGAAGCCGCGGCCCTGATCTTCAGAAGAAGCGAATGTAGGGGCCTCAATAAATTCCAAGGGTAAAAGGAGGGACCCTTAATAAGGACCCCTAGGTATATACCCTTAGTATAGCTACTATATGTACCCATTATATAGCCAATTATAGGGTAGGGGTCCCCATTAAGGGTCCCTCCTTTTCCCCTTTGATTAATATTTAGAATAGGGCTGTTTTGTAGGGTTCCTCTAAAGGGGTCTATAAGGGATCGTTAACAGGGTTCTAAATTAGGAGCCTCATAATTCGAATAGGGCTTTGGGGCCATTAGACTATAGTTAGCATAAGGAACTCCCAAAATAGTACAGGTAATCATTAAGGCCCCTATATTACGAACCAACCAGCACTAAGTCAGCTACGTCTTATCTACAGTTGTGGACACACGAGCGCAGGACTAGGACATGGGTCTTGTGGGGCCAGCAATTGGAGTTTAAGATTTTCAAGATTCAAGACTTCTCTGCCCACGGCCTCTTCTGGAGAAGCGAACATGCTTTGTCGGAGCCTGGCACAAGCAGCAGGTTCGAGGTACTAATACGGGATTTTCTTCCCAACTCAACACATTGACTCCGAATCTAGAAACCCTATATAACCCTATAATATACTATGTCTTCGCTTAGTAGCCCTTGGATTGAGGGGGCACCGCACTCGATGCCTTGAAGCCTAAGCACCGCACCTGAAACCCTCGACTGCCCTAGACTCGAGACATGGGCACATTGTACCTGGCTCTCAAAGTGGGTTTCGGGCTTAGGGTTTTAGGTAGCCTGTTTTCGGCGTTGGCCGATTATGTCAGAAAGACTTTGAGATTTATGGGTTTAACGATTTATAGCTTACCTAGAGTCAGAGTGGCCAAGGTACGCTGGCAAAAAGTTGTAGATAAACCAATTCCCCTAAACCCTAAACCCCTAAATCCTAAACCCTCAACCCCAAAACCCCTAAACCCCTGAAGCCCCAAACCCCGCAACCCCAAAACCCCTAAACCCCGAAACCCCTAAACCCCTGAAGCCCTAAACCCCTAAACCCTCGGCCGGGCTCCCAGCAACATGATGGAATTCTGCGCTCGTTCGTTGCTGAAGCTCCTTTCCACTCAAAGCAGAGGGATTATATAAATCCTGGGGTTCGTTTAAGGGTTCCTTCTAAGGGATCTACAGGGTTTAGAGTCTAATGGGACTCAGGATTTAGGGTTATGATATAGATCCTGCATTACCCTTATAAAGACCCTAAACTATGGGACTTATGGTATATTCCTTATTCTGGGTCATGCAGGATTGACATCATCAACGGAATTACCTATAGTCTCCATTATAGTTCCTTTATTTGGTTAAGCAGTATAATGGTTAGGATCCTATGATATGAACTTTGGTTAACCACCAAAGGAGATACAATGGATACTACAGGTAGAATTCTAGGATCCCCAGTAACCTAAGAATAAAAAGGCCTCTCTTTTTGGTATTGGGTAACTTTATAAGGAACCTAGGACTACAAAAAGGGAATAAGGGTACTACTGGGCATCCTAGTAGAATTGGTTTGTTGGTATGACATAGGAAAACCTGTGGGGGGCATCAGGAATTAGTGTGAAGTCCATATGCTCCTGGTGCCATGGTCCCGCCAAATATGCAGCAATACGCATATGGCACGAAAGAGGAAACCATTATATAGCTATTACAATACTGAGCTCATACTGCTCAGGGTTTAGAGGCTGCGAGATCCTAAAGCCCACGCCGTTTTCAAGCAGGCAGGCACACTGAAGCATTACCTAGACCCCCAAAGGTAGGCAAAAAACATGACCCAACACCTGTAAAAGGATAATATCAATCTACATATTTTGGGGGGGGGTCCAGGCACACTTTAATTTTGCGATTCAGGACTGTGTGAGTGTGATTGAGGATTCGCCGTTCAAGCCTGAACTTGTGAATCGACACAGCTTTGAAGGCTCCTTGGCACGATGATGTGATGGCTCGCCGCATACTCTCTTCGCCTGCTTGTGCAGAGCCGCCACTGCTAGAATCAAATCTAGCATCCCTCAATCGCGGCATGTACCAAAGCTGCGGTTCTCACCCCAGAGAGTTTAGGGGTTAGGGCTTTGCTATCAGCGGTTTAGGATACAAATTTTAGATCCCCCGAAAGGCCCTGCAGGGAGTTTGACGTTGTGGGCTTCAGGGCTTGAGGGTTTAGAGCTGAGGCCAAGGCTAGATTTCAAAGTCATAGACAGTCGACGGTTTCTTTCCGCAGATCGGGAGTGTCAAAGACTTGACAAGATGAAGGCTCAGGGTTTAGGGGTTATTTGGGGCTTAGCGGTTTTGGGTTTAGGGAGATACGCAGAGGCGTCAAACCAGGAACAGGATGCAAGGACCACCCCACCCCGCTTTTTCCCGGAGCCTTTGCAATGATGCTATGCCATTCTACGGAAGGGTTCGTTGGCAATTGCCAGTATCCGCGAAATGAAGCCCGTATGACGCGCGGCCCAAAGTCCTGTTCATACAAGGCCTTAGAGCCTGTGGGATTCAGTTTCGGAGTGGATGATCTGGGATCAGACCCGCTAGAACAGAAAGGCTTCGCCGAGATCTTGTATATCATAATATGCGATGTTTATGCAAAAAACATACTATAAATAGTCGACGCAAACACCCTATAATATGTGCTACTCACACCTACCCATACTCTTCATGGGCTTGGGGGCCTCAACCGTTAAGGGGATGATGCTTGGGACTTGAATATGTTTGAATATAAGATTGTATTTACTGTTCTACCCAGACCCCCGGGAGGATCGAGAAAGTACCCGTAGCTGAACTTTCAGAATCATGAGAGACTTGATAATCGGACTGTCTCAAACTTCCTGATTGCCTACGAAGGATTCTATACTTGATTTACCATCGTAAGCTCCTTCGCATTATGGCAGCTCCATACAAGATTCCGCAACAAGAACCCAAATCCAAACCCCAAACCTTAAACCCCACGCCCTAAACCCTAAACTTCAAACCCCTAAAACCTACGTAGGCCTTCAACCCTCAACCCTAAGCCCTAAACTGTCACCCCCCGGCTGAGATCGCGACAGCAACGAGAGGAGCTCTGACCCGGCCTGGTATGAGAAAAGTATGGGAAAACCAAACCCTAAAGCCCTAAACCCCTCACTCCCTCAACCCCTAAACCCCTCCCTGAACCGTCAACCCTAAACCGCGAAATGCTGAACCCTAACCCCTAAATCCTGAACGCTTACACGCTAATGTGGCTTGAGGGGCCAGGGCCTGAGGCTCAGCGGATTAGGCATTTGGTGGCTTAGTGGCTAAATCAAGCGTTCATGCTTTTTTGGAGGGGGGATGAAGGGAGCTGAACAGGGGTCTGCTTTGCTTCATCTCGACGAGGAAGCACGCGCCCTAATGGCAAAGTAGTACTCGCATGTACTCGCCACTGCCAGCGAGGGCGACTCTGTCTGCGGTAGCCGCCGTCCCCATACAAGATGGCGTTGCCCGTGCTGATGCCGTCGCAGTTGTTTTTAATCACTCTTCACGATGTCTTGCAAGATTCAGAGAGTGATTCCTAAACCCTAAACCCCTAAACCCTAAACCCCTAAACCCTAAACCCTAAACCCTAAACCCTTGTCCCGATGATTGTCCCAAGCTGAGAGTCGGGAAGCCCGGCACAAGTCGAAATCGCCAAATCCTGAACCCTCGATCCCTTCAAACATCTGAAAACCCATAATCCTACGGTTGATGATATAAATCCTGCATGACCCATAATAAGGAATATGCCATAATTCCCATGGTTTAGGCTCCTTAAGGTAATGCAGGATTTATATCATCAACCGTACGACCCTACAGGGAACTCCAGAAAGTTGGAATATGGTTTCAGGGTAGGATACCCTATAATTTACCATAGAAGGGTTAGGCTAAGCATATTCCAACTTTCTGGCTGTTACTGTACACTCTGTAGCTGCAACGACTCGCACATATTACCAGAAGACTCATACAAACCACCGTGGGGAGAGCACCATCTTCAGTTCCCAGAGACTCCAAAACCCTTCGATGAAGCAACAACCTGAAAACACATAGAAATCCTTAACACTGTAAACATATATATATATATATATATGTATATATATATATATATATATGTGTATGTTTGTGAAGCACATGTCATTCCATGTATATATATATAATATAATATACGAAACCTTCAAGTAGGTACAGTTACGATTTCAGATATACCCCTGAGCTGAGGGGATTTGCAATCTCTAGATGAGGTGCTTCATACCCGACAAAGATGCCAAATCTGCCCGTTGAAATGCCCCGGCCTTAGTCATAGGGTTGCAGGTGTTGACAATTTTGCTTAATGCAGGGGCCTAAATGATTACCAATACTTTTGGGGTTCCTTATTATAAGTATAGTATAAGCGGCCGCAAAACCCTAGTCCAATTACTAAGGCTCCTATATTATGGGGTTATAGGCGTGCCGAAAAGCAATAGCTGCTAGCGGTACTGCTAAATTGGGCATGCGCACAGACCACATCCTGAACCGACAACTCGAAACTGCAAACCCAGAAACAAACTGAATCCGGAAACCCCTCCATCCTAGGTCATCAAATTCGAAACCCCACAGCCTTAATCCTCATCCCCGCAATATCCGACAACATCACAACCCCCACACCAGCCCTGATCACGAAAACCCAAAGCTCAGATCTTGAGCAGGGGACCTCCTGAAGGAAAATTACATCTGCATCCTCCACGAAGGCCAACACTTGCTTCATGGTTTAGGGGGTGTAGCAGTAGAAGCTCAAAAGTTGGAAACCTAATAGCCTCAATCCTTAAGAGTAATGTGTAGGGAATCCCAGCACTGTTTGGCCTTTATCCGGTTTCCAACTTTATTGCACTTTATGGGTTTTACTGTAACAGTTGGGAGCACAGGAGAGGTTTGTTGCACGTAGAGCCTTCGGGTTTGCTTTTGGTACAAGGCGTAGAAAGCACGGTTCGAGATTTCCGCAACAGTCCATGGGACTCGTGAGAAGGGAAATGACAGCACGGCAACCGTGCTTTTTTCCGGGAGACGGCCCACACACTGAAACAGTGACGATGTAGCAGTAGGAGATAACCTCCGAGTCGATGCAAACCGAGGCATTAAACCCCGAACCCTGAACCCTACACCCCGAACCCTGGTCCAATGGTGGATGGTTCAGGGCTCCACCATGAATAGGAGTCGGAATTTGAGATATGAGCCCAAGGGAGGGTTTAGGGTTGTAGGGTTTACGGGCTTACGTTTAGGGTCTAGGATGGTTTAGGGTTTAGGAGTCTCGGGTTTGGGATGGTTTGGGGTTCAGGTCCCCTGCGGCAGTAGAAGGACAAGTACAATTTAGGGTTTAGGGTTTAGGGTTTAGGGTTTAGGGATCAATGGGAGGTACGTGGCCCTCCCTGAACCCCAGAGCACGGCAATCCCACGCAGGATGTCCTTGTAGGTCCCCGTCAGGATACCTTTGATGAGGGAGCTCTTCTTGCCTGATGCTCTGCCATGAGGTCAGGGGTTAGGGTTTCAGAGATGGGTGCGTCGTGGCGATTAAGTTGGGGTATTTGGGAGTTTCCGAAAACAGGGGACCCCAATCTAGTACCCTAAATAGTAGGATACTTAGTAGGATCCTTATTATAAGGACCCCAAACTAAGGTACCCCTAATTTTCGGAAACTCCCCATTTCAAGGTCAACATGAAAAACTTGTCGTCCACGAGGGACCTGGATCTGAACCTTAATATCATCTTCTACCTAAACCCCCAAAAGTAGGTAAATTTCTATATACTTTTGGGGTCTAGGTAACCCCGAAAATCCTAGAAGGCTAAAGCATGGGCCCCTTGGGTAGAGCGGTAGGTATTAGTCAGCAGTTCCATTCCTGATTCCTCTCCATAAACGGCCATGCAATCTTCGTGGTCGTGATGACGGAAACGTTTGTGCGGCCAGGGCCCCGCAACGCTACCATAGAGCCGGCCCCGGTACGGGCATAAAGTCGTTCATGGGTTGATGTTGAAGACACACCGAAAACCCAAAACAAGCATGGCAGCAACCTCCAAGTAACGAAGAGCTCTGCTCAATTCAACTCCAACTCATGCAGCCGAGATGCTGTTCAGCGACGTGCATATCCTAAGGCACAGGACCCTTCTTTAGGCTTTCGGGGTTCAGGTGGAAAGAAGGCGTCAACTCAAGTTGTGGGCGGTCAACAGGTTTCAGAGTTTGTTACAGTTCCACGAGACTGAAGGTTCTGAACTTTGGGATTCAGGGCGTAGAGGATCAGTGTAGTGTTCAGTCGCAGAAATCCGATAGCCTTCTCCCGTTGTACGAACTAAACAGCCTGCGTTAGTCTTGATCCCTGGGCTTTGGATAGTAGTACTGTACGTAGCTGTACGTATGCCTTTTTGACGAGTAGATGAAACGAGAATCATGTACATGGACACTGGGGTCTATTCTGCAAGCACCAACAGTACTTGGGAAAGAGAGCTATGCTATAGACTAATGTTGGACGGACTATGAAGCGATCATGCTACCAATCATGTGACCTACATGTGACAGTACAGCATCCTTATGAACCGGAACCCTTGTACCAAACAAAGCTAAACCCTGAACCCTTTTTGGATCCAGTATGGTCCCTCAGCCAAGGGTCTCGCGTCGAAGGACTTCCCAATTCGACCCTCCTTTCTGCTGCATCAAACCTCGTTGGGTGGTGTTGCTGTGCTTCTTTGTAGGGCCCTGTGTCAGCCGAAGGGTAGTTTCGGAAGGCTTCGGGGTTTGAGCTTATCCTACGCCTTGTTGAGGTCTTTCGGGAGGCGTTTCGTAATTCTGGGGTTTGGATGTTTTGAAGGTCTACCGGCAACATGCGAAAAGGCTTTGGCGCGACGGTTAGGTGGAAGCTGCTAGGCCACTAGACCACCACACTTCCCGAGGTAAAGGCACCACACACGAAGGTGTACGGTTTAGGCGTTTAGGGGTTAGGGCTTAGGGCCCTGTGTCAGGGGTTTCTGCTCACAAGCAATCCCCGAAACTCATCCCATCCTTCTACTGCCCTGAATCCTCAGCCGTCCTGAACATGACACTGATCTAAAACTGCGATCGACGCGAAACCCCGCTAAAATCCCTAAATCCTAAACTCTAATATTCCAAACCCCGAAACCTTAAACTTTAAACCCCAAGCTGCACCTGAAACTGTAAGCCCGATAAGCCCTATAAAGCTCAACACCCTGCTCCGAAAACCTCAAATCCGCAAGGGTGCGAATAAGGATGGCGTCGAAGGCGCCCTGCAGGATCAGCCTTGCCCCCATGGTTTAGGGATTAGCTCGGCAGAACTCCAATAATCTGGGCTGCACATACATATTTTACGCTTTATAAGAAGGTCGTTTTATAAGAGCAACTTTGTTGCAATGAAAACTGTATTTATTGCCTAGCGGGGTTGTATGAAGGGGTTTTTCTGAGGGCTTCAGAGTACCCAGATACTCACCCCTTATCAATAACAGGTCTATGAACCTTTTAAGGGCTTTTTCGGTTGCGTGCGTTGGACAGCTCCAAAAATCTGAAAGCCCAAAGCTTGACCGCAGGCAACAACCGTGAAGCACCAATGTCTGCTCTAAGCTGAAGGTTCATGGTGCTTTTGGGTTAAGAACCTGAGGCTTAATTGGGGCTTTCGATTTGGAGGCGAATATGTTTCAAGTTGGGGGCTGGAGCTCAGCATCCACGAATGACGAAGTCAAATCCGTCCTCTGATTCTGCAGCCAGTCAACCTTGACCCCTAAAAAGCCCTCAAGGGTTCAGGGTTTGGAGTTCAGGTTTGGGATTTTAGTTGGGGTTCCCGAAATCCTGTAAGACCTGAAGTATTCCTATAGTCTCCATTGTAGTTCCTTTTTGGGGTTACCTTTTAGGATTGTTTTTAATATAAAACTGGTTAAACCAAAAAAAAGGAAGTACGATGGAGACATTAGGTTCTATCACAACTCCAAGGCACTGAAGGGGGACACTGGCAGCTTCCTCCTCTTCGCCTTTGGTGCTTCCAAGAGATCCAGTCAGCAAAGCCCACCCAAACCCCCATACGTTCTGTGCTTGGAGCCGAAATATGTAGATCCGGGGTACATTACCCTATACTTCCGGGGACCTTATTATTGGGTCCTTAAGGGGTCTGGGGCCCTAACTATATGGTCCTTGGAAGCATAGGGTTATAGTATACTTATACAGGGAAAGGGGGGTGCAATTACGAATACTCCGACAGTGTACTACACACGTAAGCCCAAGCAAACCTTGAACTGAACACAAGCTGACTCAAACGGTTGAGGCAAGTCCGTTCCGGAACTCCGGGCACTGGACAAATGATGGTTGGTGCTGGTGTCACTCTAATTTGATGCTTAATGCATCAGGACACAGGGCATATGGAATGAACTCTCAAGCCTAACCTCTGAGCTGGGTTCCTGGTCCTAAACCCTGACCCTGAAATCCGAACGCTGCACTCTAAACACTATGCTCTAGCCCGAAACCCCACACCTAATAACAAACTCTAATTAACCCTGAAGCCTAAACTACCTTAAATCCGAAGCTCTAACTCTGACTAGCTGAAATCCATCCCAGTCGCTGATGGCCGGATACTTGGCCTTCCGGATCTTCTGCAAAAGGCTGTGGACTTTCCTTTCAAGGTTTTTCACACATTTCGGGACTCAGAGTTTAGAGTTGAGGGTCATTCCACCATTGCAATTAAACTTTCGAAGCCAACTGCGCAGATTGTGCGGCAACTCGGCTCGGTCTGCTTTTCTCCCAGCATCCCTGGCTTCATAGTCACGGCTCCAACGCTGAGGTCACTTCAAGCCACGGAGCCCTCATATTTCAGTTTCCGAAAATAGGGACCCTAAAATAACAATAAGATCCTTATTGTAAGGGCCCCAAAATAAGGTACCCCTAATTTTAGGAAACTCCCGTACTTCCGGTGACGAAACGTGCGCTGCAATAGGGCAAAACTGCGCGTCACATCTGGCGAAGCTGCCACTGGTGACATAGGAGTAAAGCCTGCTGAAACAAAATCACTGTTGCAGTAGCCGAAACGACTGCAAACAGCTTGCAGGACAATGAGCTTGACGTCCACGCCGCCCTGGCAGACTGCGACCAACTTGGTGATTCTTCCTCCACACGAGCTGCCGGGTGTGTGGTGGTTAGGAGCCGCAGAACTACCCTCGCGGCAGAGCCGTCTGGGTCATACCTCTGTAGCCGTTGGTAGTCGAAGTAAGATCGCCGGATGCAACCATAAAGTCCCAATGCACCAAGCAAGAACAGGGCTGCAACTACTACGAACCCCAACACGCGAAATAGCAAAACAATTGCAATCAGAAGCCGCTGATTGACTCGACTTGGGGAGACTTCAGCTGACAACATGGGATCTACAGCAACATCATCGGCAAGCTGGTAGAAGCGAGCCTCTGAGAAAGAAACCCCTGGTGGCTGGAATGCCAACTTCACGTCATACGGCATCGTTCTGTTCCACAAGGTGATGTCGAACCAACGCACTTTCAGACTAAGACCGAATTCTCCATGATACTGGTACACATGATGAGCGTCAGGATGGCTTGGAAGCTCCACAGATCCATGCATGTGCTGGAGATCGTCGAACAAGCTGTCCACTCCAGGCACGTGCTGCCCAAGATTGCACCCAAAATGGGCTGTTTGTTCCGTGACATTGGATAGCTCTGACAGAGTCTTGGGTTTGACCAGACCGTTCATCAGGCTTGCAATGGGCTGCAAGAAGAAGTCCGTCAGCGAATCTCCAAGTAGAGTGTCACCCAATTCAAGAACGCTGTCAGTCAGTCACGTCAGAATAGGCTTGGCAAGGTTGACGTAGAATAGGTCGAAGAAATAATCACGCATGCGTGCGACGATCGGGCTCAGCAAGTCCAGGACGAAAGGAAGCAATCGAGCAGTCAGCGGCGTGACCCAGTATCCATTCAAATCATCTACCAAACTAGATGCATCGTCGACCAGATTGAAAACTGCCGAACATGCCGGGCTGAACCACGACAGTATGTATGCCTCCAGCATTTTTCCAATTTGGCCAATGATGTTGCTCAAGACCTTTGCAAGCAGCTGTTCTTCTATCCATTGCACAATCTTGTCAAACAGCAGCTTCATTCCGAAACGGCCCAGCCTCAACAACCCTGCTTCTGCCATCCTGTTGATGCTCAAACTTGCAATCCCTCGGAAAGCCTTGCACTTCGAAAAGCGATCTGAAAGCGGAGTACAAGTCATAAGCCCTCTTGACAAGATCGAACCCCTGTCGGGCTGAGGAACCATGGTTGTATAAGAACGAAGTCCATGCAAAAGCTGACTTGGCTGCATCGTACTTGTGACTTGCCCAGGTGAAGATACCGTATGCCACTGCACGCTGTTTGGCGGACGACCCGGATATCAACCGTGAGCACACCTTTTGAAAGTCATTCCAACTATTCCGCGCACGCAAAGATCTACCCGCCTCAACTGCAAGATTCACAACGCAGCAGTAGCTTCCGTTCGAGATCCGGCATGAGGACTCACAGTCTGGCAACAAGAATCCGCAGCGCACCTCGGTTGTGTCATCGTGAGGGCATTCTGAAACCACCTCATCCTCCGCCACGGACACCGGAATGCTTGGACTGCTCGAGCTTGACCGTGGAGTCAGGAAAGCCACCTTCTGCGATGTGTTGCTCTGGCCGACCACGCTCCTGCTGCCACAAAGCAATGACCAAATGCAAGGAGCGGCAGCAGGATTGGCATCTTGGACTGCATGGCAAACTTTAGACGGATTCCTGCAGAACTATGACGAAGCTTTTGAGCAATATCGTGCTGAGCCAATCGTGCTTTGGGCAACAAGTTGGCCTTTTACTGTGAGTCTGGTGCGGTTGGCAGAGGCACCCGTCGATAGACTAATTTTGGCCTGATGTTGGTGCTATGCAATGATGTACAGGCGGTTGTGTTGCAAATCAAAAGATAGAGATTGTACGGAGTTCGATCTTTGGGTCCTGGCTGTGGAAACTCGTTGGCTAGCAGTGGCGGTAGTAGCAGTGGCAGTAGCAGCAGTAGGAGCGGTAGTAGCAGCAGTAGTGGTAGCAGTAGTAGCAGTAGTAGCATTAGAAGCAGTAGTAGCAGCAGTAGCAGTGGTGGTAGTAGTAGTAGTAGTAGCAGCAGCAGGAGTAGTAGTAGTAGTAGCAGTAGCAGTAGCAGTAGCAGTAGCAGTAGCAGTAGCAGTAGCAGTAGTAGTCGTAGTAGCAGCAGCAGCAGCAGCAGTAGTAGTAGTAGTAGTAGTAGTAGCAGTAGCAGTAGCAGTAGCAGTAGCAGTAGCAGTAGCAGTAGCAGTAGCAGTAGCAGTAGCAGTAGCAGTAGTAGTAGTAGTAGTAGTAGTAGTAGTAGTAGTAGTAGTAGTAGTAGTAGTAGTAGTAGAAGTAATAGTAGGATTAATTAGTGGTGGTAGCGGTAGCGGTAGCGGCACCAGTAGCAAAGAAGCAGCCCCCAAAAAAGGTGGTCCCATTCATTCGTCATCCGAGCTTCTTTGGACCCTTCCCGTCCACGTTCACATCGGTGTGGAAGAAAAAGTCAATCCACTTGCTGAACCATGCCTGGCGGAGTTGAGCTCATAGGGTGTGGCTTAGTATTTATTTAAGATTGTTTTAAGATTTTTCGTCTGAAGGGATTGTGGCAGGGATGCAGGATATTGCAGGATTGATTCCACTTTCAATCTCGATGCCCGAGTTTCGAGCGCACATAAGATCCGGTTCGGCACCGGATTGGGGACCTGATGTGTCGCTGAAGGGTCAAGACTTCTAGGACTCGGAGCAACCATAACCATAAACCCCACCACCCTAAGGCCCGAACACCAACACACAATTCCAACATGAGTGTCGAGTCTCTTCGCTTCTTGATAACTGGGTTCAAAAGTGTAGTTAATATAAGTATGCTTACACGGGGATTACGGTGCTGTTGTGACGTACTCTTTCCAACATGGCTCCTTCTACAACAACATACTTCCAAGACTTGGAGCCTACCTGTTTGAATATACTCAAATCTGGAACTACCCCTTAGACTTCACACCCAGATGTGTTTCTTTCAAGTCCTTCAATTTTCATAGGGTTAAGTCTCGACACTTGTTTACCCTGAAGGCTCCCGAACTTTTCAGTGTCCAAGCCTGCATCGATCCCAGTTCATCTGGAAAGCAGTTGATGACTGTCGGCCTGATACTGCTGATGGACAAAGCTGCTATCGGAAGCCATAGGCAAGAGCATCTAGCAACGTCCGCAGAAACAAGCTTAAGCCATCTCACACCATGTGCGCCTCCCGCCGTCCCCCTAAACCCTGAGCTCAAATCTCCGAATTCCCTTGCAACCTTGCACAGCCCCATCATCCACTGTATCTTGGCGAAGCCCTGGGAACACAGTCTCCTACGCGCACCATTATACACTAGGCTACTGTTCCTGAAGAATCATGAAGAGTATAGACCTGATAGTACAATACCCGGATTTCAGAAATCCGCTTGGTGGATTTGGAACCTGTCGAAACTCTGCACAAAAATGCCGAGCCCGATGAACATGTGACGCTCTCCTGCCCCGCAAGGGCTCTCAGAGCAACCTCAACCCCAGGGTACGGAGTTCACGGATCTTCATGGTCTAGGTGTTGGGGTTTAAAAGTAGGGGCCTTAACAATTGGAATAGGATTTAATTTTGGGGTCTGTTATACCATAAGTATAATAAGGAACCCCTAAACATCGTATAGGTAATTATCGAAGGCCCCCGTATGAGGTGGGCTTAGGGTTTAAGGATCTACGGTGTAGGATCTCCCTCATGTTAACTTTGTGGCGTCAACCCTGAACCACGGCTTCTGTCCTGTAGGCCCTGTCCCCCGAGACCAGCTCGATCGTGTTGGTGACACGATCTGGCATGCTGGCAAGACCTGAGCTGCAGAACGTGCGATTAAATCGCAACTTGCGTCGTATCCGAAAAACCAAACTACCTATACAGTGGATAAAGGTTCATTTCCACGAAGCTTAAGAGTTTGAGGAGCAGGCGCCTACTGCATGCATTCCATGCAGGTTAGTGTTACACATAGCACATAGCACAGCCCAGCATGAGGCAATATAGGGGCCTTAATAGTTAGAATAGGGTTTTGCGGTACATGAAACTACTATATGAAAAGGAACCCACAAAAATAGTATTGGTAGTTATAGTACAAAATGAAGATCGTCGCTTTCTTTCAGGAGCTTCGGGGTCCAAGAGGTTTTGTATTGACCGGAAGTATCCCAAACCTCCCTACATAGAGGATCATGGGAGCTAGTAACTCGGGTGATAAGGAAACTTTTTATACTCACAACTACTTCTAAGCCCAGTTCAATGTACTTCTAATCATACTTACGAGGTCCCAAACCTCCTTATACTGCTGAGACCGAGCCGCGCTTCTTGCCAATCGTGGCATCTTTGAGGAACTCCGAGACGATTCGCCGGGAGCCTTGGTATGCACCACAAGCCACGGGCGCTACGCATAAAACTGTGCCACGCCTCAAAAGACCTCAAGAAATCCTGACATCCTGAAACATTTTTTAGAACTTACCCGACGGCCCCGGCACCGTAATCTTCAGCCGTAAGCCTCAATCCTAACTCTCCAACCCTACCCTGGACCCCAAACCCTACTAAACCCTACACTTCCTAAACTCTACAGGAATCTGCCATAAACCCTTCATCCGAGTCTCGAACTCCGAAAGCCCCAAAACATCCTTAAATCGTCACCTTCCCAAAAACCTTCCCTTTACACCCAACAACCCAAGCCCAAAAGCCTAATCAACCCGACAGTCTGAATCCAGAGCTGAAAACTGCCCCTGTTTGACAAAGAAAAGCGTTGTTAAAGGTTTGAGGTTTTAGGCTTAGTTTAACCCTAAGGCTCAAAATAGCCCAAAAGCCTTATATAGTATGGTCTTTGGGCCCAAAAGCCTTAAAACATGAGTCCTTAGAGCCTAAGGGTAACAATCCTGAAACTTGAACGCCCAGCCTGGTGCGAAGACTTTCCAGAAGCCCAAACACAGCCGAGCTACGATACGAGGGCCACAGTTTCTCCACTGCGTCGACCTTGCCAAAACAACCTTATGTACACTACCAGAACATTTTAACTGCCATAGCCTAGGTTTTGTAGGATAAGACACATTTATTAACCCTCATCTAGACGTTATTGGGACCCTTGGCAGCTCAAGGTACAAGTAGAGTGGTGTAAGAGTCTAGGGTCGGGGAGGCCTGAAGGTTCAAGTGTTGTGGGCTTCTCGGTTGATGTGAACAGAACGGTGTATATAAAGACATGGGAGTTTCAAAAAAATAGATTGGGGTCCTTACAATAAGGGTCTTACTATTTAGGGTACTATATTAGGGTCCCCCTATTTTCGGAAACTCCCATATCTATCGCATTAGTGTTGCTAACAGTACCCCAAGGTTCCATGTATATATCCATATCCACTATACCGTGGCACGAGGGGTACCGATACTGACACTCTATAACCCGTTTGCATATAGGTGCATGTACCCTTCGGGAATCGGAAGAAGGATCCTGACAGGTAAGAGCAGAGTACGTGAACCTTCACCAACTTGTTTGTTCAGCATACGCGAGCTTGCGAATCAAAAACATGGTAGAGAGGTCAGCACCAGCCAGACATCCCAAACGGTAATTACCCTAAACCCTAAACCCCATCTCAAAACTGGAGCCGGATCCGAGGCAAGGGATGGGCCAATGGAATTGGCACACGTGCAGCCGCGCCGAATCCGATTTTACAGTCTAGCGTCGATGGGTTTTGAGTTGACTTCGGACGTCAAATCTGTACATTACACCCAGAACAACACCCAAAATCCCTAACATCCTAGCTATGAGTAATGGGTTGAAAACCTTAAAGCCTTAAAGCCGAAATATTCACGGGCTCAGGGTGTAGGCCGCAGGTATCACAGTTCGGTGCGCAAGAGTTGGGGTTGGGTCGGCCCCGTGTACCACGCTTGGGGCTTAGGATCTAGGATGCAGTTCTTGAAAAGACTGAAAGCCCCGAAAGCCGGATTTTAAACAGATGGTTCTCTGTGGAGATAGTACCTAGACCCCCCATCAAAATCTGACAGCAATCTGAAAAAGAGAATCGTTGGGCCTGCAACCTTTTGTCTTCCGCAGAACCTGAACCCAAAATAGCCTTAGAGACCTTAAGGGTTTAGGGGCTGAGTACCCTAGCTCAGAGAAAGGTTAACCTCTTGAATTATAGTAGGATTATATCTGCCCCAAGAGGTTAAAGGTTACCTACTCAAGCGCTAAGAGGGTTTAGTATTTAAGGTTCGCTTGTTCAGAGAGGTGTAAGGTTTCGTATCCTAAACCCTACCCTAAACCCCAATTCGAGCTCGAAACGCGAGGCCCTGAACCCTTCACGTCCAGGGTTCCGGGCTTGTTCCAGCCCTGCAGCTCGCATCTTTGCGAGAAGGGTCTGGAACATCGACTCCTTGGATCAGCGTTGAGCTGTGATTAATTAACTGGGGAACTAGCGGTTAACCGTTGGGGAAAAAAATTGGGATTGTATGGGGATTACAGGAGCCCAGAATGGTTAAATTTTCCCTACTCTACTACTGGGTTAAGGTTTTCTGGTTCATAGGGTCTGCAGGTTCATGTTCAGGGTTTCATATTGGGTCATAACCTACCCCTTTCTTATGGTGCCTTTCGAGAGAACATATCCTAATCATATAAACGAGGTACCTTAAAACAGGGGCAGGGTATGACCCTCTAGGTAGGATTCAGAGTTCAGAGTTTCGGGATGAGGGTTCAGGTTCAGGGTATGAGTCGGGAGTTTAAAAGTTCGTCTTCGCTTCATTAGGTCACTTGTGCGGTGCTTCGGGGGTCCATATCTGGATGTTGGGATTTTGCTTTGCAGAATGCTGGACGGTACACAGGGTCGCGCATCGTGGGTGCGCAGTGGTCTGCACTGTTGAATTGAGCTACAGACTAGATGCAATAGCTCCACGGACTCTAAACCCTAAACCCTAAACCGTCGCCTCGGTTTTGCTGACAAGCTCCTTGCTCGCACGCGGGCGGCCTCGTTCTCCTCTTTTCTGTTGTCCGCCAGCTCTTGCACTGAGGCTTTTTGTTTCCCCAGCACTCTTCTATCCATGGTAATAAGGGCACTGTCCAAGGATCATCCGCCAGTACGATATCCTGACCCCTGCATTTTTTTAACAAAACCGGGTATCTCAATTTCTGTCTGCCGTCCAAAGTCCCATGCACATGGGATCCTAATCCCAAATTATCCCTAAACCCTAATCCCCAAACCCGAATCCCTGAACCCTGAACCCCCAGGTGCTGCGCTCCCCAACCTCTACTCCGACAAAAATCGGCGAACGCATTGATGGACCAAGCCCGTGGAGATAGTCTCAAAACTCTGTACAACATATACTATAAACTGTATACTGCATCCTGTATACTGTGGTCTATGTATTATCTACTATATAGTATACTATACACGATCACTATATACTATGAACTCCAGTGTCTACGATATACTTTACACTATAACACTATATCCTGTATGCAATACACGCTATAGTATATGCAGCATACCATTTGCGACAGAAGCCCAAAAGTTGGAAACCCAATAGCCCCAATTTTCAAAAGCAATGTATAGGGAAAATCCCAGCACTAATTGGCCTTAATCCGGTTTCCAACTTTATGGGGTTAACTGTACTGTATACTCTCCACTGGCGATGCTCATCGGCCCCCGCAGCCTCGACCCGAACAGCTTAAAACCAGTCTAAGATTCTAGGGCCTTCTGCTAAGGGTTAGGGTTTAGGGTTTAGGGTTTAGGGTAGTTTAGGGTTTAGCATTTAGGGTTTACTACACCCCGAATCGTCTAATTTTCTAGGCTTGAAGCCATGGGCCCCTAGCATGGGCCCTTGGCCCTGGGATCCTTATATACCTGCTATATGGGAGTTTCCGATAAATAGGGGTACCCTATTTTGGGGGGTCCTTATAATAAGGATCCTACTATTTAGGGCACTATATTAGGGTCCCTTATTTTCGGAAACTCCCATATAGAAATCTGCGAAAAGCCCCGAACGAAAGTCTTCGAAGGCGTTCAGGTCAAAAAAGTCGGGGTCCTTAGGGGTGCAAGGTCGCCAAGGGGCCGTGAAGACGGCGTGCAACGGCACATCCTCCTCACCACGGATACGAGATCCAGTTGTGTTCCACTGTAGGCTGGGACTCCGGAGCTAAGGCTTAGGGTTTAGGGTTTAGGGTTTAGGGTTTAGGGTTCGAACATTTCAGTTGCTGGGGAGGGTAATAGCAGGAAGTCTGATGGCACAGACGATGGCGATGGCGACAATCGTGCTGACGGAGCGAGGAGCCAAAAAAACCCAAACCCAAACCCCGCAAAGACCGAAACGGTAAACCCAACCCCCTAAACTCTCTAAACCCTAAACCCCCCAAACATCGAAACACTCTAACAAAGATCCTCGCCAGGATCGACGATGAACTTCTCGACCGACTCCATCAAGTCTCGATACTCGGTGGAAGGGTGCGTGATCCAATACCTGGGCAGTGTATGGGTTTATAGGGTTTATCAGGTTTAGGGTTTAAGGTGTCGGGTTTAGGGTTTCAGGGTCTAGGGTTTTGTAATATCGGAGCCTTGAAATATTAGACAAGGTTCCTTTAAGGTTTCCCTTTGCAGAGTTTGAGCAGTTTGAACAGGGTTACCAGAAGGGTTTCGTGAAGGGGCCTGAATGATCAGACTAGGCCCTTTGACGTTCGAGGGTACAGTAGTATAGGGATGTTTAGGGTAGCTAAACAAAGGTCTTTGGATTCTAGACCCAAGAGTAACCTTTTTGGTTTAAAGGGGCTTTTAAGGGAACATGAACCCTTAAAACGGGAATAAGGGCCCTACTCTAGGTCCTAGATACCCAGCGAGCCCAATACCCCTTAATTAAGGAACATAGCCTAAATCATAATATGAAGCCCCTTACAGGGAACTCCAGAAAGTTGGAATATGGATTAATGGTAGGATCGCCTATAATTTACCTTAAAGGGGTTAGGATAATGATATTCCAACTTTCTGGCTTCTACTGTATAGTCTCGGATTTAAGGCTTCGTACTTCGTTTAATTGGGGTCTTCGGATTGCTCTATCGAGGCGCCGGATCTTCGAGTGTGTAGTCTTCACGGCGGTACCGGCTCCGTCTGCAATGAGTCCCTCAAAACCCAGAGGGTCCATATATCTAGTTCATTGTTGGGATAGGACTAAAAATATGTATGTATGTATGTATGTATGTATATATATATATATATATATATATATATATATTTGTCTTATTGGGTTTAAGTACCCATAAAAATGTAAAATGCTACCCAACTAAGACAAAGAGAACTACCATTATGGAATGAGGTCCCAGAAGACAATCCCTATAATGGTTTGGGGGCCCTAATTCCATAATGGTAGCATAACTGGACCCTCTGGGAAATGATTAGAAGCATCCAAAACGTTGTATCTTGAGACTTCAACTAGTCAATGGCTCCGACCCCGAACCCACAGCCCTGAATTTGAAGTTTATATGTGCCAAAGGCCTCGCTATGGACTGTGCCTCGACGTTCATTCTTCTGAAAACTATGCAGTCCATCTCGTGGTCCAACGGCGCTATGCTGAGCAGAGCAGCATGCACCGTTTCCATGAGTGCTCATTGGTTTTGTGTTGCGAAATTCTGACTGGATCTATTGCACTCCACCACATTGCATCTCAACTAGTTGAATGCAGCCGAGGCAGCATGCAGAAGTTTTACTGGACCCAATAGGGAGAACACGAACCCTAAGCCCTTTAGAACCCTCATATAGACTTCTTATGTAAAGAAACCTTGAAGGAACACCAAACAAATCTTCAAAGAACACCAGAAAACGAAATACCGAACCTAAACCTTGAACCCTAACCCCAAGACCCTGGAGAAATTCAGGGGATCCTAATATCGAACCCCCAAAAAAATAGTGGGATCCTCATTATAAGGACCCCCCAAAACGAAGTTTAGACAACAAAAGCACGAACTGACAGCAGGGTGCTCGAAGGGATTGTTGTTGACGGCCGCCACATTCCAGCTCACAGCCCGGATCCGGACGCCCTCCTAAAGGATTCGGGAATTTGGAGGGGGTTTACAGTTTAGGGACTTCAAAGGTTTAGGGGTTCAGGGTTTACGGTTAAGGGACTTTAAAGGTTTAGGGAATTTACCCTAAGGGTCCATGTACTCATATAGTATATACATTGGCCTTAATGTAGTCCCTATTTAAGTACTTTGGGGCCTCAGTAGATGCTATATAAGCCATCCTAAAGGTTTAGGGAATTTAGGGTTTACCTTATCCTGAAGGCTTAGGCAATTTAGGGTCTACAGTTTAAGGACTTTTTAAAGGTTTACCTTAACCTACCAGACCCTACGTTTTTGTAGGGTCCCTCTAGTTTATAATAAGGACCTACAAAAAAGGTAGGGTTTGGTAGGCTGAGGTAGGGAATGTAGGGTTTACAGTTTAGGGACTTTGAAGGTATAGGGTATTTAGGGTTTACGTTTCAGGGACTTTATAGGGTTAGGGAATTTTTTGGGCTTACAGGTTGGGAACTTTAAAGGTTTAGGGGTTTAGGGTTCGCAGTTTAGGGACTTTAATTTTGAGGGTTTGGCAGTCTCAGGATTTTTAGGGTTTGGGGATCTGGGTTACAGGGATTAAAGCACTTTCAAGCATGTAGAGCTTTTGAAGGTTTGGGCGTTCCGAGTCCACGGCTTGATGACTTGGTCGAGACCTTCTGGGTCCCAGAAGGTCTTATGCGGCTTGTGCATACGGCCAATAGCGCTGTGCAGGTTTTGAATGGGTGCTACTGGGTGATGGAGTGTAAGGCGTCGTAAAGTGTCGGCCGGTTGTTAAGCAGGCCCTTGCCAAATAAATGGAACGTTCTCAACTGTATGTTCCGTTTTGCAAGGTTTGTATTGGATGCATCATGTCTGCAAGGTGCAGGTTTTTGGGATCTTCGGCGTCTAAACAGTGTATGTTTCAGTTGGGTACTACTTATCGTCACCATACAGTAGGCTTCGACCAGTGCGATGTGTATAATCCCGTTCCGTCTGTGTGTCGGGTCAGAACCGTGCTTGGTGATAAATTCTTCAATGCTCTATAGTAAAGCCGGATTTACTGTTGTTTTCTCCTCACGGTGCCTTACGGTTTGTGGTGAGGGGTCGGCCAGGGCCCAACAAGACCTGCCTTCTCCAGGACCCCTATAAAGCATCAGACAATTCAAAGCTTCGGCTCCTATCTATGCCGAGGATCGTTCCTGAAACTCCTGAAAATCTGAGGACCCTTTCTATCCTCCATACAAGATAAGAACGCAGAACACAGAAAGATAAGAAACCAACAGCGTAAACTCAAATCCCTTAACCTGGAACCCGAAACCCTCGCAACCCGGAACTCTAGGTTCAAATCCAAGCGACAGCACCGGAACCTCCAGAAAAAGCTGCCTCAGTGTCTCGCAGTTGGCAATGAAGGCATTGCGAATGAATTTCGGGGCCTTGGTAACTAATTAATCAGAATGGGGTTCTGGGGCCCATGATACGACAATTTTAAAAAGGAACACTCAAAATGGCACAGGCAAGTATTAAGGCCCGTGTATTAGAAGGTTTAAGGCTTGGAGCTGAGGATGGAGCTCCGTCAGGATGTCATGGGCTTGAAGGTGTCGGGCTGTTTTCCGGTTTAGGGATTACGGTTTAGGTTCTTGTAGAGGGCACGTAATAATGGCAGTAACAACATGACTACCTATAGTCTCCATTGTATTTCCTTTTTTGGTTAGCCAGTTTTATGGTTAGGATTCTATATTTGAGATTTTGGTTAACCAAAAAAAGGAACTACAATGGAGACTATAGGTAGTGTAGAATAGTGAACAAGTTCAGGATCCTGAAAACTCGTCGCACCAGCCCTGCAGGAAGTCATCTTCCCACTCTATGACATGGGTTTCGGAACAACTTTGCATTTCCCCTAAGGCTCCATGTACCCATATAGTATATACCTAAGCCTCAAAGTACCCATATAGGGATCCCTTTAAGGTTTAAGTATCTACTATAAATGTACATGGAGCCTTTGGGTCTGCAAAAGCAGCATTATTATGCTGCCCCATGCCTGGGATGCAGTACCCACTCTCTTGAATCTGAGGACTTCTCCTGGTAAAGCTTCTTGGTGCTTAAAAGCCATGCGGCTGTGAAGAACCATGCTCCCGTGACACTGTCGAGAAAACGTTCGGCCGATTATCAGCCCAGCTACCTATAGAGTGAGTTTGCTGGGCCACTTGTTGGCACTGTAAGGTTTATGTAGGGATTAAGGACAAGCATGCCGCTTTGCAGGTGAAAGGGCTATCCGAATCGGCTCTCCAATGGCCACAAAGAAGCCCAACATGCGACTGCCGATTTTGCTTTCTCGTCTCATCTTCGCTCTCTTCAGCCTGGCCTGTGTTCCTCAGAGGGGCCACAGCCTAAACCCCAACAGAGCCTAAAAGCCCTAAAGCCCTAAATCCCCAAGCCCTGACTTTGTCTTTCAGGGAAAAGCCTTCAAACCAGAAGCCCCACACTAAACCTAACCCCGAACCGACACCCTGAAGCCGTTAACTGGACAAGCGGCCGGAAAGGCGTTCGTGGCTAAGCCATGTGCCTGCTGGTAGCACCTTGGGGGTGGTTCGCTTGGGGTGGTAACTGTTCAGTTTAGGGTATAGGGCTCAAGGGACTCTCTGCAAAATTCAAGGGAACGCAAGGGGTATAGTCTATTCTACAGTGCTTGCGGCTTGGCGCTGGGACAGTATATAGTTGGGGTTTAGGTTTTCGATGGGACAGTTCCCGTTTAGTGCACCCGGTGGAGCCAGAGGCCTGTAGGCAATATCTCGCTTGGGGGAGCGCAGAGGGTTTTAGCAACTGCCGGGTCTGGGGCTCGAAATTTTGTTCAACGGCTCAAAGTTATATAGCGGTAATAGGCTGTTCTAGGCTGTTCAATCACCCACCGGGAAGAAGGGACACCTGTATAGCGGAGCAATCTGAGGTCGTGAAACTACTTGGGCACATGGACTGCGCAAGTAGGGTTTTATACGCCCCTGTACTGATAACACCGCTCAACTTATAACCTACTTGCTCAGTCGACTGAGCTCTCAATAAAAGCAGCGGGTTCCGAACGTAACACGACCAACCCTTCCAACAAAGAGGGGTTCAGGGTTTAGGATTAAGGATTTACGTGTTGAGAGCTCTCAGGGTTTAGATCCCGACCATTTTCAGCGCCTCTGGAGTACCCGAATATATCTCTCATAGGCCACCGCAAGCAAAGCTGTGTACAGCTCATAGTGATAAGCCCCAAACCCGAGACCGTAGACTTTGCAGAAAGCCGAAGCATCGAGCATACATGCCTTCACCCTAGACCTCAAATTTCAATTTACTACAATACGGAAACCCGGCCCCCCACCCACCACTTAAACATTTCGAATTCCCCTGAGCTGTAGCATGCAGCAATCCCCAAGGGTCCATGTACTTATATAGCATATACTTGGGCCCCAAAGTATTTAAATAGGGACTACACTAAGGCCAATGTATATACTATATAAATACGTGGACCCTTAGGGAATTCTCGGACGAAGGCACCCCGGCAGTGCCAACGAGAAGGCCAGGCGGAGAGGACGCATTGCCGTGGGAATTTGCTTTTGGTCGTTATTTTGGTTGGTGGGTTCCTGTGGATTCCCAACCTACTGCTGTAGGAATTCTGCGTCCCTAAACCCTAAACCCTAAACCCTAAACCCTGACCTAAACCCTGAACCCTAAACCCTAAACCCTGAACCCTAAACCCTAAACCCTGAACCCTAAACCCTAAACCGTGTCATTCTGTTCTCGTAGGGTTCGTGGGAGCATTAAACAGCAAAAGTACTTCGGGTCACGGCTGTTGGATAGTTTGGCTGCTGAGGGTTTAGGGTTTGGGTTTAGGGTTTAGGGTTTAGGGGTTTAGGGTTTAGGGTTTAGGGTTTAGGGTTTGGGTTGAGAATGTCGGGGTCTAGGGGTCTATTTGTTCAGGGGTTTCGGGGTGTTAGGGTTTTAGGCTTTAGAGTTGAGGGTCTTTGGGGTTTCCCGTGACGCATGGTTTGCAGGGTTATGCAGAAGCGGGTCCTAAAGTAAACCATAGCCTCCTACGTTCAGATCTCGGAAACAGCGAGTAGGGTTTAACACATTTCCCCTAAACCCTGAACTCTAAATCCTAAACCCTTTTAAGGTTTAGGGTACTTGTTTGTATCTCTGTTTCCTTGAGAAGCTCGGGTTCGCAATCCGACGTCGAATGTGTTCAGGCTGCGGGCGCATGGGGCAAACTAGAGGTCTACCTAGAGGATCATGGGACTTAGTAACTATAGGATTAAAAGTAAGGCAACTACACCGATAATTACATATAACCCCAATCAAGGTACTTACAACCTTACTTACTAAGTCCGATGCTCCTCTAAGTAGGAAACCATGGACGGCTTATCCGTGCAAACTTTCAGCTATCCAGTACTTCACTGGCATACGAGAGAGGTCGGGAACTTTGTGATTCATGGTAAGTCGGGAGCCTAAGCACATGCTATTGGGATATGCTGCAATGCTTGCCCGGTGAAGTTGATTTAGGCTTTAATTCGTAAGGTATAGAATATAGAAGGCCTTGTAAAGCTTGGGACATTGAAGATAGAGCTGGGAATTTGCTGCTCACCCCGAACCCCCAAGACCAAATCCCCTAACCTGCAAAGGTCCTACGGCGCCCACTCTCGTCGGGTTCCAAGATGTTCCTATCTTAAGCCCTTTTCTGCTTGATGTAGGCGCCCGGGATTGACTCTCAGGGTTCCTACAGTATCCAAGGTTAGGACTCTCATGAGGATTGCAAAACGTTTCAGGACTCGAGGTCTAGCAGGCACAGGTACCCAAACCGCACAAGCACAAGACATTGAATGCTATCCCTGTGAAAACAACAGGGAATCCTGAATTAACCCCATATGCTGACATTGGTGAGCTTCTGCTTAGCAGTTCTCGGTGAGCAAAGTGTGGCTTGGATTCAGTTCAAACTTCTACCCCAAACCCCTAAACACTGAAACCGTAATTCCCTGAGCCCCTAAAGACCCATAAATCCATAAACAACAAAGACTTTTCAATCTTCCGGCGAGATGTTGGGGGTTCGTTCTACTCTTGGGCACCTTTTGGGTGGCGGTTGGGGAACCTAGGTGTTTCTGAAGCCAGGGAGCGCAGTGGAGGGCTCGTAGGTCAAGCGAGGGATTGGGGTATCATGTAGGGGCCTGCATGCTTCGATCTATCAGCTCTCATAATCTACACTGAATCGTTCCAGTACGCCTATCAGACCCCTACAACAGCTTGACATTTCTTCTAGCCACATAGTGAAAGCCCCTAAACCCCCCCCCCCACAACTCCATAGCCTCGGACCCTTAAAGGAGCCCCATACTTGCAACCTAGATTGTAAACCCGAAACCCTATGACAGTAGCTTCAAGGAGCCCTAAACCCTCCCCTGGGTCCTAGTGGGTTTAGGGTTTAGGGCTTTGGTCGGTGAAATGATTGGTTACTGGATTACATCCTCGTAGCCTACTATTTTAGCAAAAGGAGCCCTAACGCCTGACGAGTGGGAGGTGCGAAGGTAATTGCTGGGAGTTGGGCGACGGATGAAAATCCCAGCCACACGAGTCGACTTGCCTAGAAAACGGGCTTGGGGTTGAGGATTTAGGATTCAGGGTTTAGGGGGGGAGGGCTTTAGGGTTTAGGGTTCAAGGTTTGGGTTTAGGGGTTTCGGGTTGACGGTTTCTGCGTGTCGTGGTTTTCAGAGGATTGATAAGAATTTCTTTGTAGGGCTTTAAAGGGGTTTACCTTGTAGTGCTTCATCATGGGTGGTTGAACAGGAATCTAATAGTAGGTTACTGGCTTATGTGTATTTATGTCTATCATAAGGAATACATATGCAAGGTTTATGGGACAGTAACCCGCTGCGCTAGAGTAGAGTTGGAGCTGGACAATCAAGGACGGATCTGGGGGCCCCAGGGGTTTGGGTTTCAGGTTCTTAGTTGCTGAGTTCATAAGCCCCGAAAAGGGTGCACTTTCAGAATTATAGTGGGTAATATTATCCCAAAAAGTGTAAAATGTATCCACTCAGCTACTACGGGTGTAGGGCTCCAGATTTCGGTACGCCTCTCCTCTTGGGCGTCCCTTATGTGGGCTCCCCATAAGCATTCCGTCGCGTATGGCAACATGTCTCGGACAGCGCCATGGGACATCTACGCACCAGCCCTGGCATGCCCAGAATTTTCGGGGCTTCAGGTTCTAGACCCAAGAGTGACCTATGAATAAAAAGGGTGCCCTTTTTGGTTTAAAGGGGCTTAATAAGGGAACCAGAACCCTAAAAAAGGGAATAAGGGCTTACTCTGGGTCCTAGGGTTTTAAATTTCGGAACACCTGGGATTCCAAGATTCCAAGACCTCGGCAATCCGAAATCTGTTGAGGAACCCTAAGGCCCGAAAACCCCCAACCTTAAAGCCAAAACCCCGAACTCTAAAAGCCCCAACCGCCCCAAAACACTAGATTGCACCACAAACCTGAACACACCTCAATCAAAAACAAGCATAGGGCGCCCAACTCCCTGAAAAGCCTAAAAAGCCTCTATATATGAGACCTCCATTGTCCGAACAGGGCTACTGGGTGTATGTTCTAGTATTCGTCATATGGGAGTTTCCGACTAAACTAGAGGACCCTCATATGGTACCCTAGATACTAGGATCCTTAATATACGGACCCAAAATAAGGTAACTCCTAGTTTTCTGGAAACTCCCAGATCCGGACTGGAGCTGCTCATGAACTCTATGTCAACACCCTCATACAAACTCTTATGTAGCACCTATACAACCCTATCACACAAGGCATGCTAGGGCGAGAGCAGCCATACTACAGATCCCTGGCTAGCAAGCCGCTGGGCTAAGGTAGCCAGGTTTTACGGTTGAAGCAGGCTTCGGGGGCGTTTTATGTAGGGCCTACAATGTAGGGTCGAGGGCTGAGGGCTTGGCTGTAGGACTGATGCAGGGTCCTCTCATTTGGGAGCTTCCGAAAAATTAGGGGTACCTTATTTTGGGGTCCTTATAATAGGGGCTCCTACTACTTAGGGTACTATAATTGGGATCCCCTATTTTCGGAAACTCCCATTTTGGGCTTAGGCTTCTCTTGTTTGGTCAGTCATGGGGTTTAGCATGTATCTGGGGATTGCAGGGCGTGCCTTCAACAGCCGAACCTACACTTCATTCTAGGATCGTATTATTCGGGGACCCAAAAGAAGGCAAGGCTTTCGCATAAGCGCTGGTGAGTCTAAGACTGTCTCAGGGATCTGCACGACTCTGCACCCCCCGTCAGGAGAACATGGCATCCATCTTCTCCAGAAACGCTCGTGCCTGTTTTGAGGCAGGGGGTGTAGTCAGCCCTACACTCATCTCGAAACCGAAACCTCATATGACTCATATAGCTCTTCGACGTTATGCCAACTTTGGGATGGAAAGTTGTTTAATATTGTTGGGCTTGCTGTTCAGATTCACTCGATTTGGCCTTCGGGTGTTAGCGATCAAGACTTTGAGGTACTCAGATAATTGCGCATTTCGGTAACCCTAAATCCTAAACCCCAAACTTCCTCGACCCCCTATTGCTGCGCGTAGCGTCTGCAAACCATTGGCCTCGGAACAACAACCCTATACTGAACTTAGAACCCTAGCAAAAATTACAATTTTTGCTGTTTCTTAGGGATTATAATAACCAAAAACTGAAAAATATTTCTAAGTACCCCTAAGCACCGGCAAGCCTTGAAGAAGCGACACACTTTGCATGGCGGGGGGTGCTTTCAGAAAACTGGGAATGCCTGCTCTGGAAGTCTTTGTAACCCTAAGGCTCCATGTACCCATATAGTATATACTTAAGCCTCAAAGTACCCATATAGGGGCCCCTTTAAGGTTTAAGTATCTACCATAAAGGTACATGGAGCCTTTGGGTAACCATGGGCTAAAAATATTCGAGGCTCTGCTTTCCCAAAGTGTTCATGTGCCCGATGGTATACACTTTGGCCTTATTGCAGCAGTCCCTTTGTAAACACTTTACCCAGAGAGCCCGATACCCCTTTATTGAGGAATTTAGCTTAAATCATAATATGAGCCCCCTTATAGTTTAAGGTATACTCCTTGGTTAAGGGGTATTGGGCTCTGGGGGTAGAGCCCAAGTATATTCCATTGGGGTACATGGATATTTCGAGTTTTGCAGTTTGGGGTTGGGGGTATAGCGAGAAAGTGAGCCCAAAGACCTGAACCATGAAACCGGTATGTCGATAACCGCTGACTCCTGAAACCCGCGCAAAAAATGAAACTTTATGCCCATCCACGAACTAACTAACTAGGGTTTGGGTTCAGGATGCAGAGTGAACTTCAACAACCCCCCCTCCCCTCCGAAACTATGTTTTCAGGATGCACTAGAAAGAACTATCACTCTCATGAACTCTAAACCCGAAACCCTAAGTAATTACTGTAAACTCTATGCCCTAAACCCTGCATTACTACTAAACTCTGAACCCTAAACCCTAAACTACTATTAGAGTCTAAACACTAAACCCTGAATTACTGCTGAACTCTAAACCCTACATTGCTGCTAGACTTTAAACCCTATAAACCCTAAACTGTTTCTAAATTGCTACTCAACTCTAAACCCTACACCCTACATTATCGTTAAACTCTAAACCCAAATGATTACTAAACCCTAAGAGGGGACAGCCGTCTAAACCGGGATTCAGGCCAGCCATAACCGAGACTCTGTTAAAAGGGTTTGAGAGGGTTTACAATATAGTGGGTTTTGGGGCTTAAAGCTTGAGGTTGACATTGAGGTTGTGGGAAAGCGAGCGGCCGAGAGGCATGTGTGCTCCAGGCACAGCGGTCAAGTTCCAGGAACACTTCGCATTTTATCATCGCACTACTACAGATCGCAAAACATAGGTTGCAAAGTGATCTTCGGCTACATGGCACAGGCTGCAACAGCAAGATACCTCCTTGCATACCCTAGGCTGCGAGAGCTATAGATACCTCCTTGCATACCCTAGGCTGCGAAAGCTAGATACCACCACCATAGATTGCATAAGCTAGAAACCTCCTCGCCATGTCGAGTTCCTCGGAGCCTACAGACCTGGATGCGCTAGAGAGTTCGGAGTCAGAAACGACGTCTACAGACGTGGAGGGGCCAGGGACTTCGGGGTCGGGCTACAGTGGCACTTCGGACAGCGAGTACTCAGAGTACAGCGTATGCTTCGACTCCAGCTCCAGTGACGTTGCTCTACCAGACTGGGATGAGGCTTGTGAGCGCGCAAAGCCACTCAGCAATTCAATTACGATGTGTTTTCTGAATTTCTGAACATTGACCTTGGAAGGGTCATCCCTGACATTGATTGCTTGCTTCGGCTTAGGCGAGACCCGGTGCAGTCCCAGAGACTGAACCGTGCGCAGCGACACTATGTTTCTGGATGGGGAAACTCGATGTTGTGCCGCACTGGTCACTCGGCTACATTGTGCATACCGGTGCGAGCTCTTTTCATACTGATCAGCAAAGCCGCATAATACACCCAGGCATGCTGGGACGGGTGAAAAAATTCCTGAACTACGACTTCCCGGTGATGTCCGATTGTGCCTTGTATGCGGTATCATGCACGTTGCACTTTAGTGCTGCCGGGTTTAAATGGTTGCTGTTTTCGTCAGGGCTGCTTGCAACACTCATTCACCGATTTTGAGGCTCTGGAGCCGAAGGCGGACTTCTTGCTCTCAAGGCGCTGGGGATCAAGGCCAGGAAGATGTAGTCTGAAATGGGTGCTGCAGTCACATAACAATCACATCCAAATAATGACGAACCATTGCTAAGGTAGACCACATCAGCTCCTCCGAGATCAACTGCATTGCAACTGACTTCATCGCTCACAACTTCCGGCCGCGTGTGCTACTTTGCATGCCTCAGTCTTGTTCTGCTGTGCTACTGTAAGGGGTGTATAAATGTGGCACTCTGCTAACTCCCAGAGGGACCCTCCAGCTGCTTGCCACATAAGGTTCTACCCGGATGTTTGTAACCGGACGCTGCAGCTCGAAAACTACCGATGCGGCGCCCTCATCGCCGGCTTCCCGTGCCAACCGCTGCTTGGTCGAAGCCTGTTTTGTTGCAACATTGACATGTCGGTAGCATGTCTCAATTAACAGCCGTCCATGAAGCGTGAATCGGATTCAGGTTCAGTGTGCTTCGCAGAGACAGCGATCTTCTCGACGAAGAGGACTCGGAATTCTAGTGTATGGGTGGGGCAAGTCTAGGCTGAAGCATTCTTCTATCGAGATGCGATGCTGTCGGGCAGCCCACAGGCTGCACGGCCTTTTTTCGCCATCGTGAAGACCATCGGCGAGTCCCTTGGCTCGGTTTAGCTGGTTGCCTTTATAATTCGGTAACAACGACAAGCGAAGCGTGTGCTGAGGCTTCGGGTGCCCATCTATATCCTGGAGAATGTGAAGGGGATACGAAAATGCCTCGGAGCCGTGAACGATGAGCTGGGAAAGCTCAGGGACTACTATCATGCAATCATGGAGATTGACAGCAAAGAGATTGGGGATGTCGTGAGCAGACCCCGGCTGTATTTCATCGGTGTTCTGAGGACACTGCATGCATCATCTTGTTATTTCCCCTAAACTCGAACATGTGCGACAGTGACCCATTCCATAAATCCCACGATGCAGTGCAGGAGCCTCGCAGCCCCTGAAATCACTTCGAATGCGAAGCTGCAGAAGGCCTTGAACGCAATCCTCGCAAAGGCTAAGAGGAACTGCACCCCGCCGACGCCCTGGCATGAACTTCTATTGGACGACTCCGATGCGGTCCAGGAGGCGCCGAGCAAGAGACGGAGGCAAACCCAATTGGATTTGCGCTATTTGACGCTCGGCCTTGCATTTGATTAAGTGCTGCATGTCCTGACACCTGTCGTCATGTCACCCCCCAATCAATTCCGGTCAGAGCTCTTGAGGCCTCATGGTACGGGACTACGATGGCCTGCGATTCACTTCAAGTTTATGAAGGACCACAAGGCCCGAGTGCAGGAGTTCCCGACTTCCCCACATTGCACCACTCTCCACCAGGTGAACCCGAGGAAGCTGGCTACATCGGACTTCGCCCGACAAGCCTTTCCGGACCAGAGGAGACAGCACGTACTCCGGACTGTTACGATGCATTGCAAGTCGTTTGGAATCAATCACTCACTCTTGACATGGGCAGCTAAGGCAATCGATATCCTGGGGACATTGCACGGGGAAAGGCGGCCCTCGATCGTCAACGTCAGCCAGATGATCAACCGCATGCACTTGCAGCACAAATGGATCCCATGCCTGACGCCCTCCAGCAATATGTATATGCTTCACCGTGGACGGTGTTTGACAGGCCAGGAATCAAGTGTCTTTGTGCAGTGGTAAGTTACTTGGATACAGAAATGCTCATGGTTGCGCGCAGGCATGGAGATGCTGATGTTTCAAAACTTCGACGTGTCCAAGCTCAACCTCTATGGTTTGACCGACAAGGACCGGGGTCGTATTCCTAATCAGCCGGATTCGATGAGTTTCAGTGCTTGCGGAATTGTGGCACGGGTATTAATGTATGTAGCTTCGACTTAATGTGCACAGTAGTGGGCCGATCTAGTAGTGCTCGGGTGGATTATCAGTCGACCGGTGACGCTATGCTTCGAGTGTGATCTGTGGTCAATAAGTAGTAGATAACATAGGCTTAAGATTCGTTCGTGGCAGCATACCCGACATAAGTAAGGCCGCTATGATTGCAGTTACCGTGGTGGTTGCTTCTCGCAGGCAGCTCTGCATGTGTCTTTCATGAACTTAAGTCAGATGATGCTGGCTACGCGGTGTCATTCTCCATGGTTCTGGTGATGTGTAGCTTCCTGGGTTTCTGAGACAGGGGTTTCCCTTCGTTAAGTTGGACCCCGGTTGACATAATAGTCCAAATCGTGTTTCGAAGCTTTGCTAGTTCATCCTTTGGTTTTCACGGCATCGTCCTGCGCTCTGGAAGCAGCATTCAGGGTTCGGCTGTTCGGGTATCCGGGTCTTCCTGGTTTGATGGCATGATAGCCAGCTTTCTGTGATTTAGTCTGTGTTCAGCGTGTCTCGAGTGGACTTTGAGAGTTCATAGGGCTGGGCCGGTGGTTGGATAGTTGAAACAGGATGAAGTCGGCTGATTGGTGGGTTAGGTTCATTTAGAGTTCTCGTATTGGCAGCATAGTTTTCGAGGTCTTTTCACGGTTGGGCTTGCAGGGCATAATTTCGTGTTTCCGGTATCTTCAGAGGGCCTCGGAAGCCTCGGGGTCGAGTCGGGGTCAAAGCTTCAATTCCGGGCTCGGTAGTGGCTTGCGAGAAAGTTCTGGGTATTGTCGATTTGGGAGGTGGTTATGGTGTGCCCGACATCTGTTGTGTTGTGCTTGACATTCCTTGTGTTGCCTAAATAGCTATATGATGGCTGCTGGCAAATTACCTATGTAGCTGTAACCCGATATTGAAAGCTCTTCGGCTGGTTTTTTTTATGGACCAGGTCACACTCAGGTATTGACCGGCAGGCTTTATTATAGATCCTGGTTAGTGAGACTTCAAGCCTCAGGTAGCTCGAGGGTTTGGTTATGCATCTGGGACACCCTGGGTTCTAAATATGACTGAATCTCATGGTTTGGGGGTAAGTGGCTGCCAGCAGTTTTGGCTCATCGAGATTCAAGGGTCCGAAAGAGTTTAATTCACTCTGACATCGATTTCAATTTACTTTACCAGCCAAAGTGCTGGTAATAATTTAAAGCGACACCAGTCCCAAGCTGACTCATTCTGCTGGCTGCGTTGTTGCTGCAATCTGCTGACGAAACCGACTGAGATTGACTTGAGGCGCATCTTCGGTTAAAAAAAATATAACAATAATCATACCAATGATATAATAACAAGTCTAGTTAGTTTTGTCACACCGGGGTTGTGGTACTGACGAGCTTCGTAGGCTCCGTTCTCACCTGTGTTTTAGAAGCTGCCCCCACCCTGTAATAGTGGTATAATAGGAATATAATAGGGCCCTAATATAATCCTATATAATCCTTATGGTCACTATTACAGGGTGGGGGCCCCTTCTAACCTGTGTTGGTCATGTAACACACGCGTGTCCTTGCGTTTTGGTGCCGCGGAATGCATTCGCATCCTTCACAATATGCTCGTGGCTGTATCACAGGCGCACCGGGGATATAATGGACTAGGATATCTTGATTCAATCATTCAGATGTGCTGTTCTGGAGGCTAGCTGGGGGCCCAAAGATACCTCTTCAAGTTCTATGGATTGTCGTTCTGATCTGAAGACACCGAACCCATGTTGACACCAAAATCCTATGCACCTTGCGCTTCCAGGACCTGCGGAGGCTGGCAGGGAATGTGTCCCAGCTGCAACCACGCAGTATGTTTCGAGTGTCTTGCAAGTTGTTCAGTCCGGTTGCCTGGTAATCATGTGATTGAGGCGATGAATGTACGATCTGCAGCGCTGGCATGGGTTGGTGCTTTCAGCGCCGTGGATTTGACTCGCCTCCACGAGGAAATCCATTCGCGAGGCTGATGAAGTGCTCCGGTCTGCAAAGCCTTTTGTGCCTATGCTGTGTCTTCTGGGTCGGGTGAACTTTGTCTGCTGGTTCTGAGGACCCAGTCTTATGGCGATGAGTGGCTGGAAGTGCTCCGGTCTGCAAAGCCTTTGTGCCTATGCTGTGTCTTCTGGGTCGGTTGAGCTTTCTATGCTGGTTCTGAGGACACACTCTTATGGCGATGAGTGGCTGGAAGTGCTCCGGTCTGCAAAACCTCTGTGCCTATGCTGTGTCCTGTGGGTCGAGTGAACTTTGTGCGCTGGTTCTGAGGACCCACTCTTATCACGATGAGTGGCTGGAAGTGCTCCAGTCTGCAAAACCCTGTCGTGCACATGCTTTTGGGTGTGGGTCATTTGTGGATGAAGTCTGTGATGGCTGAGGAATGAGTTTTATGGCTATGGGTGGCTGGAATGTGTACTGGTCTGCAAAAGCCAGCTGTGCACTTTCTGTGTCTTGCGTGTCGTGTGAAGTTCAGCTGAGTCTGAGGATCCATTTTTGATGCTGATGAGTGGCTGGAGTGCTCCAGTCTGTAAGGCCTGCACATGCTTTGCCTTGTAGTCGGGTGAAGTTTGTGCTTATGTCGCGAGGACCCACTCTTCTGGGGATGTGTGGCTGGAAGAGCTCCGGTATGCAAACTCCTGTAGTGCACATGCTGTTTTGTTGCCGGACATTTAAGGTGAAGTTTGTGCTCATGTCTCTGAGGACCCTTTCCTATGGCTATGAGTGGGATGCTGGAAGCGCTCCGGTCTGCAAAAGCCAAATAAGTGTACATGCTGTGTGTTGCAGGTCATATATCGCTGAAGTCTGCATTTCTTGTCTCTCAGGACCCAGTCTTGTAATGGTGAGTCTGAGTGGCTCGACGTGCTCCGGTCTGCAAAATCCTGTTGCGCATATGCTGGTGCGGGTCATTCCGACATTGAAGTTTAAGTGTTTGTTTCTGTCTCTGTCCGAGGACCCAGTTTTACGGCCATGAGCGGGTGGATCGATGCTGGAAGCACCCTGGTTTGCAACAACTAATTGTGTTGTTCACATGCTATACCTGGTGGTATCTCTACCGATTGTTGTGGGGATTGGTGTCGCTGAGGACCGACTCCTCTGGCTATGAGTGGGTAGAATCCTGATGGAACCGCTCGGGTCGGTGGTGTCGGGAAACAGGCTGTTGTACCTCGCATGTGTCAGCCACATGAAACTCACGAGAGGCAGGGCTTCCGAGAGAGAGAGAGAGAGAGAGAGAGAGAGAGAGAGAGAGAGAGAGAGAGAGATAGAGTGTCAGTCTGTTGTGCGCATGCCCAGTTGCTTGCAGTTGCTGTGTGCGAAGCATGAACAACAGTTCACGATGCACATAGCCGTGGGTCAGTTGATCAGCCGGTGTCAGCTTCCTGTTCGAGATTGGTCAGGCCAACTCAAGAGCACGACGACTTGTTATACAGCATGTCAAAGTCAAGCTTTGATACTTTCGTCAATAATCCAGTCAAGTTTACAAAACCCTCACTGTACGACAGAGTTTACAGTATCTTTGGTTTCTGTGTGCGATACGCATTAAGATGTCAATGTGCAGCCGAAGTTTAGGATTCCCACTCTCGTCAGTGTGCTGTGTAGACGCATGCTGTGACACAATGGCGAGGGTTTGCTGTGAGACATCCCTGTGAAAACCGGGGTTTGCGACGAGACATCACTGTGAAAGCTGGGGTTTGCGACGAGACATCACTGTGAAAGCCGGGGTTTGCGACGAGACATCACAGCCGGGGTTTGCGACGAGACATCACTGTGAAAGCCGGGGTTTGCTACGAGACATCACGGTGAAAGCCGGGGTTTGCTACGAGACATCATGCTGAAACGTAAGAGACAAGGAGCTTCAGAGTCGGACGATAGGTCATCCAGTTCAGAGTCGGACGACGATGGATCATCCACTTCAGAGTCGGACGACGATGGATCATACACTTCAGATTCTGGGACTGGGTCCAGCTGGCACCAGGAAAGGATTGCAAGCTTTTCTATGAACCAGATCTTGTTTGGAGACGACGACTCCGGCTCCGAAGACGTTTACCAGGCCAACGGTAAGTCAGCCAAGCGTGTTCAGAAGGCGTTGCGAAGTCCCTGCTGCCGCCGCAAGTGCAAGCGTAGGCTGACTTTCACAACGATTATGAGCCTGGTGAGCGCTTTCTGGCTGCTGTCCAAAGGATCGCAGGACTCGCTGCTGTGGAGCCTTCAGCATCCAATTTGGACACCTGAGGCTGAGTCCGAGGAAGAAGAGAGCTCCAGTGGCAGTAGCAGTGACAGTGGCAGTGGCAGTGGTTGCAGCTCTGGGAGTGGATCATCCAAGTCCGTTAAGAAAGTCTCTTGGTACCTTGAAGGCGGGGTGGTCGTGGGCTGTTAAGGAGTGAATCTGTCAAGCTTGTGTGCAGCCATGTTGTGCTTGTGCTTCTGTTGTGACTGTCTGTTTCGGGCAGGCCACAGAGTCTGCAGAGCCGCCTTCGTGAAGATCCTGGGCATTTCGGCCAGCAGGCTTGTGCGATGCCGGTCTACATTTCGGGGACAGGATATGAGGAGATTTCGTGCCTGGTCGCTTTTAAACATTGTACATGACAATTGATGTACCACCGGATTTTGATGCACTGTTGTTCCCTGCTTTCGCATGCAGAAGTCTGGCTTTCATGCTAAGGCCAGCCAGCCTCGTGGAGCCCAATGTATGCATCCTGTGTCGCCTTCATCGAAAAACTTTACTGGGGCATAGCCGAGCCGTTGCCACACGAGCTACTCGTCCTTGGCAAGAAGTGTGTGAGTTATTAAAGCCTAGAATAGAGCGTTTGTGTGGGCAGCCTTCTGTCAAGCGGTGCAGGCTGAAAGTGAAAGAGGGGCTGACTGGTGACATGCTGTCCACAGATAAGTACCAAGCTGATATTCTGAGATGTATGCTGGATGTTGCATTGCAGGACGAGTTGCAAGGCATATCGCCTCCCAAACATCTTCCGAAAAAGTATCTTCCGCCAGGCAAGCGTTCAGATCTGTATCATTTATACATTTCTTCCTGTATGTCGGCTGGTGCCGAAGTGGCATCCATCAAAACCTTTTACAGGGCATTCAAGACATCAGGCTATGACCGGATCCTCAGATTCAGAAACAAAACACAACACGCGCAATGTGCTGTATGTCATCGCCTCAAAGCTGCAATCGCACACTCCCGGGACTTCGTGGAACATGCCAAGTTCTGTGATGAGTATCATCGGCATTTGGCTGGCATGTTTGCCGACCGCAAAGTATATGCAAGCCTTCGGGCAAGAGCTGCTCGTCAGCAAAAACAACTTAGTCGGTTTCTATGAGTCTTCCACCATCAAACTATTTAAGACCTGAAACTGAACTTTCTTGGCGCCTAAAGCCTAAAGGTCCTCAGAGACCGGGACATTTTGCTGGGAATCGTGGATGGAATGGACCGTGCCAAGTTTGCTCTTCCTCGCTGGCACAATCTGAGAACACCTAAAGGGGCAGACAAGAGGCAGCGTCCGTCTCTTGATGTGTATGCTGTTATACTTCACGGTCGATCTGTGAACGTCTTCATAACTGATGAGAACCAGACCACGGGTGCCAACTGGGCCATGGAAATTTGGACGAGAGCCGTTCAGAAAGAGTGGAACAAATCCCAGCAGACTGGCCAGCCTTTTCCGGCACACTGCATCCTATTTGGAGACAACACATCTCGTGAGTTGCGGAACACCTGCGTCAGCAAGGTGTTTTCAGCCTTGACAGCCGCCTCTATTTTTACATCATGCAGCTTGAAGCACCTCCCAGTTGGACATACGCATGAGGATGTAGGCTAGGGGCCCAGCTGGATCATGTTTGGAATGCCATGTCTAAGAGTCAAACATAAAATCAGCATGTCACATCGAGCCCTCACCTTGTATGCAATGACCTGTCTGTGGCGACTAAGATGCGTTCTTTGGCTTGCTGACCTCGATGATCAGTCATGCTGGTGTAGATATGTTTGCCGGCTGCAACAGTAGGTGCTTGGAGCGAAGGTGTGTGAAGCTTGTTGTGTGCATAGGGTGCCATCTCAGGCAATCCCCTGAGGACGTGGTGAAATTCTTGAAGAAGAAGCTACAGCATCTTTTTCAAGACCGGCCCGAAGACATTCATGTTGAGCATGTTACGAACATCCGTGATTTCAGCAAAGAACTCCCTGACTCTGCAAAGATTTACAACATTTTTCGGAAAAGGAAAGATGATGATGACTCCAACAAAGTGATTCCTCACTCGTTCACTTTCGTGCGCAGAGAGAGAGACTTGGGCCAAATCTGAGACCTGTAAAGAAACAGTGCTTGAACATGAAGACTTAGGCTTCTTGTTTCCGTGTGCTATGAGAAGAAACCAAGGTTTGCCAGATGCTTTGCTTCGTGATGTCAAAGAGAACCTACCTCGCAGATATCCCAAGAACCCGGCGGATGTTTTCTGCTATGTCAAGCGGTACATCAGTGACATGGATGTCAGTCAAAAGGCTTTGGTGGTCTTTCCGGGATCTGTGCTGCCACAACTCGTGGCTGCTTGGAGACGGCTGTCTACAGGTGCCTGTTCCAGCAGCATGACTGCAGGTTCTTCGAAGTTTGTGAGCGTTGTACTCGGTGCTGCAAAATTGTAGCCTGGTGGTGTGCATGCAAGTCGTGTTTTTCTGTGGACTCAGACTCAGCGATGTAGACTTGCGTTAAATGTGTTTGAGCCGAGGCCTTCCTCGTGGCATGGATCATTCGAAAATTGATGAGTTCTCTGATCTGGCAGCTTGGTTGGAGAAACGTTATCCCCGACAATACCCCCGAGGTATCGTTTATCTCCGGCAACTGGCCGAAGAAGTTATCATGCACCAGGAACGACTGCCTGGGCTTCCGTTCCTGAATCCCCAAAATGTGCAGGCTAGGGGTATGCCCCGAATCAACCTGCCCGATCCGCTTGAGAATGATGTGCACAGCTTGCGGGTCCAGTTTCACCGCGTGTAAGACAGACAGGACTTCCGGGCGTCTGGTGTCGTAAATGTGTTGGGCTGTGCTGCCGTTTTGTGTTTCTCATTCATGTTGTCGCCAGAATGTGCATGTGGCATTAAACAGCATCCATCGTGCAACGGTTGACGAGCTGTGGCTCAGCTCAGCAGTTTGCCTGTGGGTCCTTAGAGGACGAGGCCAGCTGTTAATGGCTGTGACGGAGGTGAAGACGGAGCCGGAAGGCAAGCCCGATTCCGGTGCTCTGCAAGCAGATGGGGCAGCAGCGCCCGATCCGTTCATGGCCATGAAGCAGACGATCAAGGAAAGGATCGAGCTGGCTTTCGTGGAGGCTGGTTGCGCTTCGTATGACATAATAATATTATTAACACAATGTGATTCATGTGATTACATGCTGTCAGCTATCATGCTTCTTAGCAGTTATCCTGATCCCCCGACTTGGGTGTCGAGGCCACCAAGGAGACCCACATCGGGGACATGATGTCGATGTGGTTCCCCCACACAGTGGAGGGCCAAACTGAATTTGCCAAGGTGGGCTGACGGAGGGTTTGTGTTAGGTGCCGTGACAGGATGTCTAAATAAGCGGGCATCCGAGGTCATGCTGCGTTACGTGGGCCTGCCGGATGTGGCCCGGCACGTGCAGTCCCGCCGGGCGATCAACCACATTCCTGCAGACTCCAAGACGGACATGTGGCTCAATCCTTGGATGATAGATTACTCGCGCCAGTGCAAGTACGGTCGCTGGTCTTCAGTTTGGGACCACCCAGTCTAGACATGTTCACTTGCTGTTCGATTGTCAGTGTGTTGTGGAGTGTTTGCAAACACAGCTTCTTGCTTGTGAGGCCAGAGCTGCAAGTACCCGGACATGTGCACATTGCGTGTTCATTTTCTCTCGATCCTCACTGCTGGCTTCGAAGCTTCGAGGGAGCCACTGGACGTGAGGTTTAATGCGGAGAAAGGACATTTGGATTGCAGTTAGAGTGCGGCCGTTCCGTGAACTTGTCTGTGTTGCCAAAACTTCACATTCCACCATTGAGGGAGCATGCCCATCGTGGACGGCGTGGAGATTTTCAGCGTGAGACTGGTCGATGGCTTTACGAAAAGCCTGTGCGTCCAGGCCATCTTTGCACTGATGCACAAGCTGGACTGCTTGGTTGCAAATATTACAACTTCAAGAAGCAGCTACAGTAGCTGCTTCTCGTTTTTGCTCTGTGTGTGTGTGAGACTTCGCATGCGAGGAAGTGACACCGGAGGAGTTGGCCCAGGACGACAGTATGGCACTGTGTGTGTCAACGCTGAAGTATCTTAAGGGCAACTTCAAGAGGCATGATCGGGAGGAAGAGTACTTGTACGATGCTCTTGCATTGACCCAGCGGACTGGAGAGAAACAACAGGCGAGTCCGATGGAGTTGGTCAGTGTGTTCAGCGAGGCGATTCGTTTGAAGAAGAGGTCCCTCGGAGCCAAATCGACTCGTGACCTTCTCAACCTCTGCGTCCAAGATTACAATAAGGTTGTCGGGAAGGCCAGGGCAGGGATCCGTCTAAATCCGTTTAAGCTCTGTGTGGAATTTGGGTGGTAACAAGCAATGAAACAACATGAAACAACGTTTTGATTCAGCCCGAAGTGTGCTCTCAAATTTATTTTGCTTTCTGGATCCGTCGACCAAACGGCCCCCGACACTCATATGTCTTCGTCCTCTTGTGTTTGGTCATGGTGCCGGGTGCTTGACAGGGGCAGAAGATCAAGCAGGAGACCATCAAGATCATCTACAATGTTGTCCGATGCCCCTTGGTCTTCAAGGAAGTCTTGATGACCATGTACAGCGACTACCGACACTTCAATGCAGGCTGGGGCATTTGCTTTGGCACTCCGACTTGCAGATTTGTATAATGGTTTGATTTGTCGTTCTTCCCTATCAGCTCTGACGCTGGACAACCTTGCTGGTGATTTCTACGTCCCTGGGACCAACCTTGCGAAGAGCGACAAGGGGAGATGGCCAGAAATCCTGGTTTCTCAATTGCAGCCAAATGATAGCTGAGCTTCGATTACAATGTTTCAAGTTGTCTGTCTGCGCTTGTATATGTGTGTGTAGAAGCGGGTTGAGGTTGAGGCTCCTTGAATGGAAATTATACTTCTGAGGTTGCTTTCCTTTAGTTACGGGACTCCCTATTGGAGGTCTGGAATGAAGGCTCCTTGGTTGTGTACTCATTGACTCGGGTCCACTTGAAAAACCATAGATATCCTTCCGAACCTTCTTCGTACAGCAGTGATATGTGTTGTCATCTTGTTATGACACGATGTGCCCCAGCCACTTCTAGTTCTCCCTCCAACCCCAACCCCAACCCGCCATCCGTCCCCAAGTTCGATTCCGACCCCAACCCTACCCAACCCTGGCAGCCCGCCACAAGGAGGTGACCGAGACTGCCACAGTCACTTGGGTGAAGCGGGTGACTGCGGCCCACAGAAGCAAGGCCCCCCCTGACGCGAGTGTGCGCACCCAGGCTGGCTTCTTGCAAAGCACCGGTTTGTGCCTGCTGTTTGTGCTTTACCATCACAGCTGCTGCAACTGAATCCTTGTTGGCAGAAGTCAGCGCAACTGGGCAATGATCAGCTGAAAGAGATGATGGAGATGTGCTGTTTGTGGGAGTGGCTGACTCCGATGATGCAGCGAACCTTGGGCAGTGGCAGCCAGAAGCTGATGGATGCCTGGGAGATGGGGAGCCTGGGCTTAATTATCGCATGTATTTCCAGCCTGGCACTTGACCTGTGGACTGACTTTTCTTTGTTAGCTGTCCTGGCTCCAAGTACCTGTGGGTAGTAGACTTGCATCCTAGCCACCATCATGGCAGAAGGGGCACGAGGATCGAACGACGGTGGGAGAAAGCGAATGCCGAGAACATCAGAAGAGAAATTTCCGAAAGGTTACTTCGATTCTGCAACTGCTATTGATTTCATCCAGCTTGGAATATACAGCATTCCACAGATCTACCGTCGCGCAGAAAGCTTGACCAAGTCAGTGCCGGGGCTTCAGTTAAAAACTTACTAGTTCCAGTGTTGTCTGTGTAGTAAAGAAAACTCTTCAAGTTCCAATGAGTGAAATATTACCATTCAGGACTGGGCGTCAGCCCGCAGATTGGGCAGGAGGCTCCAGACTGTCGTTCAAAGCCACGAGATTTCTCGAATGCAACTAGAAGACCGTCGGTGCTGAGACGGATGCCATGACACAAACTGTTTGTTGGGCTTACGAATGAATGTTCAGAGCCGTTGCCAATTCGATGCATTCGCCAGGCAGCCGGGGCTGGGAAAATTCAATGTATTCTCGGAGCCCAACCCCTCGGGTTTCAAATACATGGATTATGCTACAACCACCAACAAGGGAGTAATTCAATGTATTTTGGAGACCCTGAACCCAAGGCCAGAAAATACATTGAAATCCAGGATTCAATGTATTTATTGATAAGCAGAAACCATTCAATGTATTTCTAGGATATAGATCCAGGACCATCAAAATACATTGGTAGTGCCCGCAAAAGAGACAAATACATTGAAATCCAGAATTCAATGTATTTCTGGCGATCAGATGCCAGAGCCCGAAAATACATTGAATTTCTGAATCATAGTAGATTAAAGATTTCGGTCTGTATCTGCCCAGCACCGGTGTAGTCTGTAGTTCTGTGATTTACAGGGTCTCCCTCCAGATGGTGGTCGATTCCAGTAGTATTGCCTGGTTCCAGCAGATCGAAGTCGTCATACTACATAGTTGGGTGTCTGAGATTATGTAGAATTGCCCATCACACCGATCAGTCTCGTCAAATTAGCATGGTTCGACTCCAGATGCTGTAGTTTGCCAGAATGCGAAATGAAAGAGTTCTGCATGTGTGTGTGTGTGTGTCAGAGGGCGCATGTGCATGTGTCAAATGTGACGAGTCACGGTCGAGACTTTGTGGGCACAATTCAAAAGAAGTTAGAAATCGTCTTTGCAACTGAGGACCCTGGATATGGAACTTCGCGGAGTTCTCAGGGTTCGGGATCCAGCGTGGAACCCGGAGAAGATGGGATTCTTTCTCGAAGCTCGGGGAAACATGCAGCATCAGTTCATGGAGAAAGGGCAAGCAACGGTTCAGAATGCTTTGCGTGTGGCAGAGAAGTCAGCCTTTGACTTGTTCCTGAGCCAGTTGCAGCAAGACCAGAGTTTTTTCCGAGCGCGCCTTTTCTATATCAGTCAGCATGATGCATGATGTGTTTGTGTGTGTGTGCGGTGTGTGGTGCTCGAGAAACTTTCCCTGCAGCAACCAAGGGAACTGCTCAGAACCTCCGGTGACTCGGAAAGGAAGCGCCAGGCTGCAGTTTCCATGCTGGAGGCTGGAATTTAAAGGCTCTTCAGTGTCAAGCTGTCTCTTGTAATATCAGTCCTTAGCTGGCCGTTGTTGGTCAACCAGTCCCAAGCTGATTTTGCGAACCAGTACCGAACTGTTTGGCGAATCAGTCCCGAGCTGCTTTGCGAACCAGTCCCGAGCTGTTTTGCGAACCAGTCCCAAGCAGATTTTGCGAACCAGTCCCAAGCCGTTTTGCGAACCAGTCCCAAGCTGTTCTGCGGCCAGTCCCAGACCGTTTTGGGAACCAGTCCCAAGCAGTGTTGTGACAAGTCCCAAGTTGAATTAGCCAACATTATGTCTAGGTTATTTTCTGGCTGCTCTTAATGTGAGAAGACTGACCCTCAGTCTCTGCACAAGTCGGCTTGGCAACACGTGCGACGATTTGGTGACGATGGCTTCCCGGTGTTCAACTTGACACCGAAGAAGCGGCAAGGCTGTGAGCGTGAGTTCGAAAGCCCGCCAATGGAGCCACTTGTGAAACCATGGTTGGCAGAGGCTTTGGCAGGCCTCCAGGGTGGAGTACGGTCCGCGTCCTCGGAGATGATCGTCTACATTGCCAATTTGGTGGCGCAGGGAGTTGTGAGCTCCGCGAAGCAAACTTTTCTTGTGCAGTCACTACAGAGTGCCGCTGCCCATCATCCGAACAGCTTCGTGGGAGTGGTCATTTTGCCAAACCGGGCATGTGATGAGAGCTACCTGTGCAGGAAGCCTGCTTCGAGTCTTCTTGCAATTCAGAGAGAGAGGTAGAGAGAGAAAGACAGAGAGAGAGAGAGAGCTGAGAGAGATAGATAGTCAGACAAAGAAAGAGAGAGAGAGAGAGAGAGAGAGAGAGAGAGAGAGAGAGAGAGAGAGAGAGAGAGAGAGAGAGAGAGAGAGAGAGAGAGAGAGAGAGAGAGAGAGAGAGAGAGAGAGAGGGAGAGAGAGAGAGAGAGTGTGTGTGTGTGTATGTGTGTTTGGGAGTTGAGTGATTGAGTGGGTGGGTGTGAGCAAGTCACAAAATAGCAGTGTTGTGTTTCGTGTGTACAGGCGACGGTTTTTTATTGTTTCTCCGAGGGGGTATTTGCTGTGAAGAGCCTAGGAAGGAAGAGGACGTGAAGGAGGAGACCCAGGAGCCCGAGGAAGCAGAGGATGAGGACGGCGAGAAGGCCATCGACGTGGAGGCCGCGACGTCTCTTCGGGACTTTAAGTACCAACTCCAGGTCCTGTTGCAGGAGCCGGCGAGACAGCTGACGGTCCGATCCTTGACACTCATCTTCGATGAGACGAGCATCTATGGGCAGAGAGCTGCGGTTCACGAGGCTTGGCTGATCACGAGTTCGGCTTCGACTGTCATGCCGCGAAAGAGCTTGTTCAAGCGTCTCATCGTGGAGAAGATCCCAATGTTGCCGCGCAATGTTGTTTGTCTGCATTTTGTGCCCATGTGCAGGTGTGGACTAAATGAAACTTAGTGTCATTGTGGGTGCTCTGAGGACATGCTCAAAGTGGAGGTGGGCCGCAAGATTTCTGCAGACACGGACCGCTTGTCCCGCACGCAGGACATGGCTGCAGTTTGTTTGTCGCAGTGTCTTTCGTGTGACTTGCAATAACAGAGATGATGGCACTGATTGTCATGTGTTTGTAGATCAACACATGAGGAGCTCCGGCAGCACCTCGGCGGAACGGGGGTCATCAAGAAGATTTTGGGGAGCCTTGACATTTCCAAAAGCAAGACTGTGGTGGTCGACTTGTTTGCGCACGATGGATGGATTCCACTTGCTTGTTTGCAGCTGCACATAGAAAACCATTCTATTGCATGCGGCTCCGTTGCGCACACCGAAATCGAGTACAAGTTCACCAAGGAAGGGATTGAACAAGTTTTAGGTGGTTGAGGCCGGTTGAGGTATCATCCCGGATTGGAGAATTTTATCTACAGTCTGTAGACTTGGAAAGGAGGTGCTCCTGCATGACTTCTTCGGCCGGGCCAAGTCGAAGCAGCTCAACATTGCAGGCTTCCCCGATTTCACCGCGGCCTTGACCGACTTGAGCAAAGTGCACACGGAGAGCTCCCGGCCGGACTACGAGTACCTCGTGACCATGCCTGTGGGTGCTGACCTCATCGTGCTTGAGGCTTTGATGGCCAAGTTCGAGAACTCGGCCTTTGCAGGTGAGTTTTCTGCGATCTTGAAAAAGCACGACGAGGAGTTCAACAAGCAGCACAAGAAGGCCACCCTAGCAGATGCCCGCACTGAACTGGAGAACCTTCGAAGGAAGCGCGAGGCCAACACGCCCAGGAAGCTCGAAAAGGCTTACGAGGACATGACCGCTTTCCGTGCGGAGCACAAGCAGCTTCTTGTTAGATTTATTAAAGTGGACGGTCTGTGGGTATTCGATGTGCTCGGGTGTACAGTCTCTCTTCGGTCGTGTTTGAGTTGTTTGGGTTTGAACACGTCAGGCTCTTGGTGTGTTTGAGTTGTTTGGGATTGAACACATCAGGCTCCTCGAGACCACATGTGGTGACGTCGCCCTGTACTACGACTCGGATGACAACACATTGTGGGTGGGGTCGGACCGAATCTGTGCCATCCCTCCAAAGACGGAGTGGTTCGGTTTCGGCTCAGGCAATTTCGTGGATGGGCCTACGGCAAAGGACGTCCTTTCGGATGCCAACGGCCGTTGGTATCGCTACTCCTTGGCTGGAGCCTTGTCTGATGTGACTGTGATCTTTGAATGCGACAGAAAGCTTCCAGAGGAACTCAAGTCGCTCCCCATGTGGAACCAGGCTGGGGTTTCAAGAGTACAAGTAGTGCTGCAATTCACGGAACAAGTACCATTGCTTTGATTTCTAGAGGTTCCGAATAAATTCGTAAACTGTGTAACGCAGGCCGTGACCTTGAAGGAGTTCCTAGTGGCCATGGAGGACAAAGGCGAGATCATTTCGTTTATGGGGCACACGAAGGACAACGATCAGCTGAAGGTCGATGAGAACATCGTTTTCATCATGGATGATGCGAAATCCAGCCCGGCCAAGAAAAGGCGAGTCTCGAAGGCACTGCTGGGGCTTAGACTCGTTCTTTTCAGTTTTAAGAGCACTGCTCAACCCGATGATAATAGTTGTTTTGCGGAACAAAAACCCCCTCCCCTCCCACCCTTCCCAGTTTAATTGGCTATGTTTCGTCGACCGAATCCGAAGCCAATGGTACCACTGTTAGCTTAAAGCCCCCACAGCCTTTACAGCTCATCAACTGTTCATCTCTTGTCGCAGGTGAGGCCTCTGGTTTTCGGTGCACACATGGATGCTGTGAAGCTTCGCTCTGTTCGCAGCCCTTTCAAGCTGACCTGGCGTGTGAGGCCTGCCAGTGAGACCTTCAACTTTCTGAGCCCTTGATTACTCCAGTTCAAGATTCGTGAAGCTGTGCACCCTGCCAGGATGAACAACAATCGGCAGATCACTCCGGTGCGGCCTGTCTTGATCCACATGTCTGAGCTGTCTGTCCAGCCAGGAGTTTTCCGAGCTCTCTGAGCTAGTTCCGGGCTCTCACGAGCCTGCAGTGGGATCGGCAAGCCATCGGGGATAACCTGGGATGCTTGCCCTATAGGGGCTCAAGATTCCAGCAGGCTTAGTGTGGCAGGGGAGGAATGGTTTCGAACTTATCGGGGTCATGACCTTATTGCTGACATGTCTGCAAGTCGACTGTATGGTCTGGAGGAACATACTTAAAACTTAGTTGGGAACGGTTACACAATCCTGAGATCGACTGTGAATCCATTCTTTCACTTGTCTGCCTGTGCGAGTCTTGCTCGGGTGCTGCACAAGTAGGAGCAAAGCCAGGGCCTATGTCGGGCGAAGCGGCTTACTTAGAGGAGTGCTGCTCCCTCTTTCTTGCTCTGGGCCTTCGTGTGTTGTTGGATGCCAGTGTTACCAGGTTGTGAATGACTCCTGTCAAGCAGACTGTATAGGATGCAGTACACAGTGCCAGATTCCTAGGGCTTGAAAGAACTTTTGCTGCGCAAGCTGTCAGTGTCTGAAGACAGTCATTGTGCACACTGCTTATCGCGACAAAACATTGATCAGTGCAAGCCGAGGCGCTCTGTCAGCTGCTGTAGTATCAGATCTCTCCTGTGCACGATTGATGCAATGATCCCATCTGGATGTCAGGGTCTCTCTGAGCTTTTTGGGTTACAGGATAGTGCTGCTACCTGTGGCAGCCTGGCCCCTTAGTTTTCCCGAAGATGGATGTGGCCAGCACTGATACCTCCCCTTCCTTCAACTCGCCTCCCTTTTCTGTGGAAGCCTATGAGAGTGACTTGCAGACACTGCACGCTGCTGCCAGCCAAGTGGAAGCAAAGTGCAAGGCGGGACCCAAGGCAGCATCTGCCACCCTTCGGAAGCTCGATAGGTTCGAAGTGAAAGATAGCGACGATGAGGACGGGGACCTGGGATCAGCCGATGAGCTGGACCTGGAGGAGGGTGAAGAGGAGGAAGAAGAGGAGGACTCAACAATCAAGAAGAGACCTGCCAAAAAAGGGGCGGGTGGCAAAGCCAAGGATAAGAAGAACAAGAAGAAGAAGAGTGGGAGTGACGAGCCAGACAAAAAAAACAACAAGCACAGCAATGACGACGATGAAGAATCCGATGAAGATGAGGCGCCCGTGATGTTATGCTGACTTCATGCAGTTTACATACCTGTACATGTCGCTGTACAACAGTAAGCATATCGCAGCACAGGCACCCAAGAAAGGCCGAGGCCGTGGACGTGGCAGGAAGAACGAATCCAAGGGATCCAGGCGCAAGTCTTCGAAGAAGAAAGAATCAAAGAAGAAACACAATTCGAAGAAAAAGAAGAGCAACAAGGGCAAGCGACGTGCCGCAACGGGCGGCAACCTCCTCGAGACGATGCTAGCACAAGCCCAGGACCGATTGTTCACCTCCGATTCGAGAATCATGTGCATCTGAGAAGTTGAACACTTAGTTTCGTAGCAACCTGTTGCGGGCTAGGATGCGGAACGGACCTTCGGCTCTGGATCGGCGGCTGCTGTGTGGTCTTCCGGAAGCGAGGACTCTTCTATATGCTTTGGGGCTAACCTAAACAACCCTATCAAAATCTAATACATCTGGCTCCCACATCAGGACGGCTCCTCTTCGTCGGACGGCTCAGAATCGAGTGCATCTCGGCAAACACGAACTTCATTACAAGCAATGCCTCGGCTGTGGGATAGTGGGATCATTATAGGGAGGATCTGAGGCTCATTAGGCTTTCGTTGGGATTTCGAGTTATGTTTTTTTGTTTCGGCCGGGTAGTAATAGGAACTTCGTTAACTCCTCACCACTTGCCAACAGTCTGACAATTGTGGTTTCGCAGCTTCCATATTGCAAGCAATGCCTCGGCTGTGGGATAGTGGGATCATTATAGGGAGCATCGGAGCCTGAGGGCTAGGGTTAGGCTTTCGTTGGGATTTCGGTTTCTGAGGTTTAGGGTATCCGGGTATCTTGGTGGCCGGGTAGTAATTTTAGGTGAACTTCGCTAACTCCTCACCAGTTGCCAGCAGTGACAGTTGTGGTTTCGCAGCTTCCCCATTACAAGCAATGCCTCGGATGTGAGATAGTGGGAACACTATACGGAGCATCGGAGCCTCAGGGCTAGGGTTAGGCATTCGTTGGGATTTCGGTTTCTGGGGTATCCGGGTATCTTGGTGGCCGGGTAGTAAAAACAGGTGAACTTCGTTAACTCCTCACCATCTGCCAACAGTGACAATTACAGGGCAACCAATTTCTGCAAGCCTTGGGATGATAGCTATATGATTATTAATCATCATATGGGTTCTGAGGGGGGTTATATACGGTATATACCATAATACTTAAACCCAACAAATCTCCCTGGTACTGTCTGATGTTCTGCAGTCTTATGTTCTTCAAGGTTCCCTAAAGACCCCCAAACCACCCTAAGAATAATAACCCAAACCCCGTGTCAGGGTCGAAAGACCCAGTGACGTGTGGCCCAAAGCCAAAGGCATCGCAAGTGAGTCAGACAGACAAAATATGTGCAAACCCTCGCCACCGACCAGTTAAATTAATCACCCCAGCCCAAACCCCCGACATCCATGTAACAGTTCCGTCATCCCCTCAGGAATATAATGAGGTTTCAGAGGGAGTCAGCTGCAAGCCCAGGAATCACAAGCAGCCGCCGATGATCTTCTGCGCGACAACGGCGCAACTCCTGCCGCTTGCTTGAATCGTGCAAGTGTCCGAGCGCGCGCTTCGTGTTCATAGGGCAGACATACATCAACCCATGTGTTCACGGACATGCTGGCGGAAGGCCGAACTTGATCTACATCTATTTAGATGTATTCACATACAGCTATTATATCGAATGTGTTTGTGCCGGATGTAGAAAGCCATGGTAAACCTTCCAATCTGGTAAACCTTCCAATCTAGTTACTTCGTAAACTCACAAAGCAATAACTACCCAGGTGCCTCCGAACGATGATGGCGCGGACGTGGCTGCATCTGCCTCTCTGACTTCACCGCGGGTGTCAGGGTTCTTTGCAGGTTGAGGGTCTGAGCCCAAACTATTGTGAACTGTTTACTTAGCTGTATGATACCAAACATGTCTCGAAATTTACTCTGTGCATATATGCTTCTGCATGCCGGGCAGCATCTGCTTCGAGGGGTTGTCCATTGTCGAATCTCAGGATCTTGATCCAGTCACCCAGCATTGTGTAGTGATAGAAGCCTCGGGGATGTTTTGAAGTCGAAAATACATGGGTCCCAGTTTCCTTACAGCCCCTGGTCAAAGATAGACTCATACCTTCGACTCGCACCCAGTGAAGCTCAAATCCACATTGACCCGACAATAGATGTAACCCCATGTATTTCTCAGTTCTCAGACCCATAAAGCCGACGACAGCTGCAACCTGTATTTCTCAGACCCACATATCCAAGGATAGCTGCAACCTGTCTTATACTTCTCAGAAACATTATAGGCCGACGATGGTTAACCTCGTATATTTAATTTTCCAGACCCATAAATCCAACGATAGGTCTAATCCCCTTCATCCGAGGATCCTGTAGTTTCCCAGACCCACATAATAGGAAATAATAGCTGTTCTGTATTTCTCAGACACATCAATCCGACGACAGCTGTACCGCCTGCAGACCAACATGTCCGAGGATAGCGCTAGCCTCCTGTAATTCTCAGAGCTACATATCCGAGGCTAGCTGTAACCTGTCTTACTTTTCTCAGATCCACCTGTCCCAGGATAGGGGTAACATCCTGTACTTTCTCAGACCCATAAGGCAGAGGATAGCTTTAACTGTCTGTAGTTTCTCAGACCAGTATATCCGAGGATAGCTGTAACCTCTTGTAGTTTCCCAGACCCATGTATCCGACGATAGCTCTAATCTCCTGTAGTTTCTCAGACCCATATCACCGACAATAGCTCTATTTTTTGTATAGATTCTCAGACCCATATTCCGAGGATAGCTGTAATATCCGGTAGTTTCTCAAACCCATATATTCAAGGATAGCTGTGACCTCCTGTATTTCTCAGACCCATATATCCGAGGATAGCTGTAACCTCCCAACAATAGTTTCTCGGACCAATATCGTATCCGAGGCTAGCGATGACCTGTGCTTTCTGAGACCCATATATCCGGAAATAGCTGCTCTGTATTTCTGTTCTCTGACCCATCAATCCGACGACAGCTGTATAAGTACCCTGTCCTGTAGTTCTCAGACCAATACATCCGAGGATAGCTGTAACCTGTCTTATAGTTCTCAGACCCATAAAGCCGAGGATGGTTTGAACTTTCTGGAGTTTATCAGACTGATTTATCCGAGGATAACTTTAACCTCATGTAGTTTCCCAGACCCATAAATCCGACGAAGGCTCTTATCTCCTGTGATTTCTCAGACCCATATAGCCGATGATAGCTGTATACTCCTGGAGTTTCTCAGACGCATATATGCGAGGATAGCCCCAATATCCTGCAGTTTCTCAGACCCATATAGCCGATGATAGCTGTATACTCCTGGAGTTTCTCAGACGCATATATGCGAGGATAGCCCCAATATCCTGCAGTTTCTCAGACCCATATATCCGAGGATAGCTGTGACTTCCTGTAGTTTCTCAGACCCATATAGCTGTGACTTCCTGTCGTTTCTCGGGCCCATATATCCGAAGATAGCCATGGCTATGACATCCTGTAGTTTCTCAGACCCATATACCCTGTAGTCTCGGTGTTTAACTCCGGCTTTGTATTCTTGGTTAGAGTTGGGCTTGTTTGGGATTCTAGGATTCTTTATGCCCCGTCCCCGCATTGCAAATCCTCCCGAGGCTCCGGATGTCGACCAGCAGCAGCCAGAGCGCAGATTGACGGCTGAAGCAGCCATTGTGAAGGAGGACGTGTGTCCTAAGGTCCGCTTGTAACTTTAGGGTGTGCTGGGTTTACTGCATTCTCTGCAACTTAGCTTGCAGGACGGCGTGCAGATTGGCACTGGGGCCGTCGAAGTCTGCGGGGCGGTCCCCTGGCTTACATGTAGATCGACTTACAAGGTATAAAGGTCATCTGCTGCATCCGACTAGCACTGTAGGAGAAGAATGCTGCCCGTGAAGCAAGACAGCCCGTGCACAAAGCACAAAGAGTATCTTCATGTCGTACTGAACATGAAGACGTTGTCGTGTAAGAAGAGTAGATTACTAGTTCGGTGTATCTGACTGTAGCAACGAGTGTCATGCCGACAAGCAGCTTCAGGAGATGGAGTGCTCGTCGCCAACTGCAGCACTGGAGATTGCGGAGACCCTGCAGGAGTGTTACAACATTGTAATGAGAACATTAAAAGGGGAGGGGCTTATCGTAATTTGCGATGTTTGTCTCTGTTATAATACTTGATCTTCGTCCAGGAGAGGGACGTGGTCATCAGTGACGGTGAAACTGCGAAGCATGCCGGCAAGAACAGAGATGCCTGTTAAGTGTTACACGCACGGCCATGTGTGTCATAACATGTTCTGGTCTAGCAAAAATAAGGTCCGATGCTACGACTTTGCGGCTTGGTGAACACTTGAAGGACACGCCACTGCAGGACTCCCAGCAACATGCATCTGCTGAAGCAATATGAGCCGTGCGGACCCGAACTAAAATCCAGTACTATGTGCCAGTAAGCAGTAGTACTCCAGAACCTGAAGTCATTGAAATCATTCCTGTCACCGCAAATAGTAATAAATAGGTCCGGACCCCTACCGACAAGCCCGACTTGCAGGACCGCAAGAAGATCGAGGACATGGAGTTTGCCGACACCTTGCAGGATCGATGTAATGGTATCATATAGTCTTGATGTTCGACACGAATCTCCTTACGATAACAACCCGCAGGACTACAATGAGACCAAAGGCTTGCCGGCAGACGCTTTGCCGGAGGAAGATGCCGAGACCTTTCAGGAGGAGCGATGTGATAATATCATAGTCTCGACCGAGTCGTGTGTTCTACCGATAGCCACCCGCAGGACAACCAAGAGATCAAGGGCTTGCATGCAGACGCTGTGCCGAAGGAGTTTGCCGAGACCTTTCAGGAGGAGCGATGTGATATTATCATAGTCTCGATCGAGTCTTACTCTCTAATAGCCACCCGCAGGACCACAAAGAGATCAAGGGCTTGCAGGCAGATGCCGTGCCGAAGCAGGTTGCCGAGACCTTTCAGGATCGATGTGATAAGGTCAATAACTGATCAACGTCTCGATTGAGTCCTATTTCCTACCCATAGACACCCGCAGGACCACGAAGGGAACAAGGGCTTGCAGGCAGATGCTGTGCCGAAGGGGGATGCCGAGACCTTTCAGGAGGAGCGATGTGATAAGATCATAGTCTCGACCGAGTCGTGTGTTCTACCGATAGCCACCCGCAGGACTGCGAAGAGAATGCTGTGCCGAAGGAGGTTGCCGAGACCTTTCAGGAGAAGCGATGTGACAAGGTCATACTGTCTCGACGATCCCTAAGCCCTACCGGTAGCCACCCACAGGACCACGACGAGATGGCAGATGCAGCCCGTCACCAAAACCAGTTTGCCGAGACCATGAAGGAGCCTAGCAATAACATAATAATATAGTCTCGACGGCTTACTTACTGATGCTGGGATGTCACTGCAATGAACCGTTTGCAGGACAATCCAGCCGATCAGCCAGAGAAGTTTGGGCGCGTGCACACCCCGGAGGAGCGGAAGGGTTCTGGTTTGGAATAATGTAATCGGTGCAATTATTGTAGCTTGTCGAAGAACAGCCCGCCCGCTTGGCCTAGTGCAGACTGACCGGTCCTTCATGATCTCATCATAGGGCAGTCCAGTCAGCAAGAAGGATGTCCTGGGATTCTGTATGGATCTGTTGGAGGGTCTTACTTGCTACTCTCCAACCGTATGTGAGCCTAAGCATGGATCTTACAGGTAGCATGTGCAAGTGCCTGCGATGGTCTGATTGTGTTGAAGGTCATGTCTGTGCTGAGTGCGGCAGGGAATGTAGGCAGTTGCAAACCAACGGTGATTTGTATTGAGTGTATAGACTTAGAATGTGAATGTCAATTATTGTGTATATATGACATATGCAGGCTAACACGGTGCCAGTGGACCTGCTTTCGCCTGAGTCTGAGGCCAAGGTGACTTTGGCAGCATCGTTGGTTGATTCATTTTTATACCGACCTCCGATAGGGTAGATATTGGATCGACGAAGTCAGGTAGCCGGGCCGACAACCAAAAGACGATTGGACTTTGACAAAGACTCCGGCTTGGACGACACACCTACGCCGAAGAGACGACATCGTGCTGAGATGCTTCATGAGGCATTGAATCTGCAGATGCGGAGCCCAGTCCCAAGCCGGGCTGAGACTTTGAGTCCTCGGCGCACACCGGCGACTCCAGCACGAAGCCCCAAGCTGGCTCCAGCTCCGGATCCTAAGAAGAAGCCCACGGCTGCGAAGTCGAAGACTGGCAAGCGGGGTCCAGGGCGGCCCAAGAAGAGCACTTCGCCCAAGGCCAAAGCCCAGTCAAAGAGTGCAAGCAAGCCGAAGAGTCCGAGCAAGCCTACGAGCCCGCCGAAGAGTGCGAGCAAGTCTACCAGCCCGCCGAAGAGTGCGAGCAAGTCTACCAGCCCGCTGAAGAGTGCGAACAAGTCTACCAGCCCGAGCAAGTCTACCAGCCAGCCGAAGAGTGCGAACAAGTCTACCAGCCCGCTGAAGAGTGCGAGCAAGCCTACGAGCCAGCCGAAGAGTGGGAACAAGTCTACCAGCCCGAAGAGTGCGAGCAAGCCTACCAGCCCGAAGAGTGCGAGCAAGCCTACCAGCCCGAAGAGTGCCAAGAAGCCCAGTCCCAAGCCTAAGAGTGCGACGAAGCCTACCAGCTCGAAGTGTGGCAACAAGCCCAGTCCCAAGCCGAAGAGTGCGACAAAGCCTACCAGCGAGAAGACCAACGAGGTGAAGGCTCGGGGCAAGCGCGGCGAACTCAAGATGACCCGGGCGTGTGTCTATTCCCGGGGCTACCACACGAAGAAGAACATGGGGGGTACGAAGAAGCAGGCCGGAGTTTTTTCAATTGTGACTTTGAAGGGACGGTTTCCAAAGGGCAGGGGTGCTGCAATTAGAGCAATCGGGAATCGAAACCTCACAGCAATCCTATCTTACCTCGTGTCAGGCCAGGGCAGCCGGCCGTCGAGCATGCAAGAAGGTCTTTGGATACTGAGCGCTGTGGTGCATTTGGCAGAGCAGCAGGACTGATCATGTTTGCTTTGCGATGGATGATGAACTGTAGCACGAAACTATGTATAAGGCAACAACCAACATCCCGACAATTTTATCTAACTGTGACGGCCTTGCCACATATCTGTGTGTATACCACACTTAGGGAATGATTGTGTATGGGGGGTTGTGGTGTGAGCAAGATTTTAGGGGCTTTCAGGTTTAACCAAATTTAGTTTGGTTGAAACTCTATATGGTAAGTAAGCCAAGTCTGAGTGCTTAGCATGGTTCGTATAAAGCTAAAATAATACATCCTAGGCTTCGCCTTGGGAAGGGTATTAATGGTTTGGGAGAGGTTCTCTTCTTCAACTACATTCGGATGCCTGATTCCCCCAGGAATCCCGGATCATCGTGCAGCTGGGCATCGGTGCGGCGTTCTCAATGCCACCAGAGCATGGCATTGGATTTTTGGACATGTTTTCTGTAGGTATCGGTCTTAGGCCTGTCATGCTGCTGCATAATTATACACCTCCGGTTTTAGCTGTAACAAGCTGTGCCAATACACCTGGGGCCGTTGTAAGTTTGAGTGGAAGTTAAACTTAGCAGATGGCAGGCATGACTGAAATTAGGAAGGCATGTTGGGCTTTCCAACATCAACATGGAGCAGTGGCAGCGAGCCTTGCGCAAAAAAGAGCAGCCGTGCAAGAGTGCCACTTGTAGACTGGGAGCCCATTTAAGGACCTTTGTTCAGCCCCAAAACCCGAAGACCAGGTTACGTTAATTCGCCATCAACCCTGAGGTAAGTGCTATCGCAGACCGACATTCTATCATGAAACCCTGAGTTCGGGTTATGCTTGTCCAAGATCCTGCTTGTCTTGACGATCCCCTTAAGCTCTAAACTATTACTAAACTGAACTCTCAACCCCAAGCTCTTAGTCTCCGACGCGCTTCTTTGGTATGTCGAAGGAAAGGTCACCCCCGACCTCGTCATCGGATTTGTGCAAAGCACTGGGGGGGGGGTGGCAGAGGGTCCCCTTGAAGGGATCTATAAGGGTTACTATACACTTTCTTTTTGGGTTTCAAGGGTATGGATTGCTTTTAGGGTTTAGGGTTCCTTCTTGGGGGTGGGGGAGGTGCTTTAGAGCTTCCTCTAAGGTTTCCTTTATGAGTGCTGTAGGGGTTCTATGAAGGACCAGGATGTCTAGGGTTTTGGGGTCTGAAGGGGCAGGTCTTTAGATTTGGGGTTTGAGGGAATGCATAGGGTTTGAGGGTTCGTGGATACATTGCATAGGGTCTAAGGTCATTGGGGTGTGGGGCCGTATAGGCTAGTCATGAGATTTCATGGGAGTCCGTACGGCTGGTGCAGGCCAGCCCGAAACGGCAAGGCGTCATCTGTGCGAAGGCGGGTGCCCGTACCTTGACGCCAATAGTCACGAAAAACAATATGACAGTATTCAGAATAGTAAACCATAATACTGATGTTAAAAGAACAGTTTGAATGGTAATCGTGCAAAAAATATCATACTTCAAGAACATAACTGTAGCAAGACTAAGAATAAGAATACGAACAATAACACGAATTTTAATGGTAATACGAATAATGAGAACTAAACCAGCACCTAAGGCTAAGACTAAGCATATAATAATAAGAATAGCAATAATACTGATAATACGAATGATTGTAAGAATGAGAGTAAGAATAGTAATCACAAGAACAAGACCCGTAGTAAACAAAATAAGTATACCATAGTTCCAAAGCCCTGAAGCCCAACCCCAAAGCCTAGATTTCACACTCAGAACCCCAAACCTGAAGCGTTCGGCCTTAGCCCGATCTCTTCAATGGCATATTCAACAGGTCAACAATCCACAACCAGGAAACCTTAAACTACCCTGTCTCCCCCTGCTGAGATACTGGCACGAGGGTTCACCTCGAAGATGCACATGCTCCCGTCGGGGCGAAGCTTGTAGTTGAAGTTGCAGATCCCACCTGTGTAGGGTTTTGGGGTTTGCATCCGGGGCTTAGGGCTACAGGGATTTGGGGTGTAGTGGGGCTTAGGGCTACCGGGATTTGGGGTGTAGGATTTCAGTATTAAAAGGACAGTAGAACTTGCTAAAGCCCTAAGGCCCCATGTCCCGGAACCCTCACGCCCTGAATCTAGAGCCCTAAACCCAACCCTCCCGCAACCTTTAACAGTCCACCGGGGGGTCTCATGTCAACCCCAGACACTTAAATTCCCAGCCCAAATTTCTAATCCTTAAAAGCCCTAAGCTAGGGACCCCAAGAGACACCTAAACAACAACCACAATTTCGGGATATCCAGCAATGATGCGCTCTCTGAACTTCACAACATTTCGCAAGTCTTACAGCCAACAACAATGATATGAACAGACATCCAATAGAACTTTTGAAAACCCTCACACATTGAGAAAAGAATTCGCAAAGTGATGGCCTTACAACCCTGTAAATTCCACACCTTAGGCCCTAAACCCTTAACCAAAACAGCCGAAACCCTGAATCCCATAATAGCTAGCCTAAGACAAACGGTGCCGTTTTTGGTTTAAAGGGGGTTATAAAGGAACCTGAACCCTAAAAACGGGGATAAGGGCCTACTCTGATAGAGACCCCCGAGGCGCCGGCTAAAGCCAACAAGGAACTTCTGAAAGATTTGCAGATGCTCGGCCTGGGCGGGCTGACTCTTAGGGTTTTAGGGTTTAGGGGTTCAGGGGTTTAGGGGTTAGGGTTTAGGGGTTAAGGCTTTACAGTAGAAGCCAGAAAGTTGGAATATCATTACCGTAACCCCTTTAAGGCAAATTATAGGGGATCCTACCATCTATCCATATTCCAACTTTCTGGAGTTCCCTTTACAGGATTCTATATACGAACCCCAAAAAGGAACTACTCTGGGGCCTTTGGGTAGCCCACAGGACCGGCTCCCTCGCCGGCATGCCAAGGCCGCCCCCGGGGTTAGGGTTTAGGGTTTAGGGTTTAGGGAAACGGTTTAGGGGTTAGGGTTTAGGGTTTTAAATGGTTAGGGAGATCTAGGGTTCAGGGCCGGGGTGCTTTCACATGCTGAAGAAAGGGTGCTGTTCAGCTTTGCAGCTGGGTGTAAGAGGTTTAGAGTTTGGGGTTTAGGGTTTAGAGTTTAGAGTTTAGGGTTTAGGGTTTAGAGTTTAGGGTTTAGGGTTTAGAGTTTAGGGTTTAGGGTTTAGAGTTTAGGGTTTAGGATTTAGGGTTTAGGGTGTAAGAGCAACTGTAATTCAACTTGATCGTGGATTGTAGCAGTAGGTTTTGAGCAACATGCCCTAAATTACTGCAGCAGTGTCTTAACCACGAAACCAAGAAATTAGTTGTACATCAGCGTACCCAATCCGTGAACCTCCATCCTTGCACGCGGAATAGCAGCCAGAAAGTTGAACATCGTGATACTGAAGAAACGGAATCCTTGCACTAACCATCCTGATCCCTTACTCCATGTTCCAGCTCTCTGGAGTTTACTGCAAGCCCAACCCCTGAGGCCCGAAATACAGAAATGTCGAAAGTCTAGAAGGAATACCTACTTTGAGCTACTTATAATTGAAGCCGAATCTTTCAAACGGGGGATTTATGTAGGATAATTATTACTTCCTTATTATGGCTATAGTATAACATACCCCCAAACCATGTTCTAAGTATTAAGGCCCCTATATTAAAGCGCCTGGGTCTTGCCCACCCTCCACGATCTGATTGCACGGGGTTTTTGTTTAGCTGACCCATGGCACATGGGTCTCCTTCTGGAGGTTCTGTGGGCTCTATACTCGGAGGATCATGGGACTTAGCAGGTAAGGTTATAAGTACCTTAACTGGGGTTATAAGTAGTTATAGGTCTAGGTATCGTTATACCTTACTTATAACCCTAGTTACTAAGTCCCATGATCCTCTAAATAAGGGCTCTATCAGGGTTCGGTTCGAAGGTTTATGGGGCTTGATTCTATTGTGGAGGGTGTCTTGGTTTTGGGGCATCGTATACGGTGTGTTGTCGGGACAGGGCCTGCGGTTGAAGCATCGGACCAGAACCGCAAACTTGCTTAGTTTAGCCCCGGACCCATAGCCCGGACGCCATGCATCTCAACGCACCTAAATCTCCACATGATCGAATCCTTAAAAGAGCCCTTGTGCAAGCCCTCAACGTCCCCGACCTGACTGTGAAAGCCCCGTGCCCAGAAGACTCAAGCCCAACCACCGAAACCCTAACCTCTCAAACCCCAGTACTGTAATGTAGGAGCCTGAACAAGGTTTGCGGGTATAGTGTATATGTATACATAAATATATATAGATGACAAGTAGGAGCCCCCAAACCAGTAATGGTATTCAATTTGTCCCTATAATCAACATCCCCTAAACCCTAAACCTCCCTAAACCCTACACCCCAATCCTAAATCCTAAATCCCATTACCGTGATCTCTGTCTTTTCCAGGCCAGTTGCCGGAACGCTGCGAAGATCTTGGTCTACCAGGCGAACATGCGGCCAGACCTGACGGTTGGGAGTTTGGAAGTTTTTCGGTGGTTTAGGGTTCAGGGCTTCGGGTTCAGGGTCTAGGGTTTATCGGGTTTAGGGGTTTAGGGCTTACGACTTAAGTTGAGGGCTTTGCCCCTAAAACCTCACAAACCCTAAACCCTAAGGTTCAGCGTTTAGCCCTAACCCCCCAAATCCTTTCGGATTTGGGAGTTTGGGGTGCTTCGTTGGGCCATCTCCGGGAGGGGGGGCGCCTGAGTCTTGAAAGGACGCTTTGGAGACAAAGACTCTCCAGGAATCCTCAAACCATCCTAACCCCTATGTAAAGCCCAAACCTTGAACCATGCACCCTAGAAGGATCCGAATTCGGCGCAGAGCGTCGATAGAAGGGTTGAATGCAGTCTGCTGCTGAGGAGGTCCAGTTTCATGTGGAGGGCATGTGGAGCCGAACAAAACCGAAACTCTATCTGCCCATGGTCTATCCCATGCTAGTTTTGGACACGTCAATCTGCTGCAGGTCATGGTTGCAATTGCCCAAGCTTCCTCTGCAGTAGAAGCCCCAAAGTTGGAAACCCAATAACCTCGATCCTTAAGAGTACTATATAGGGAATCCCAACACTATTTGGCATTGATCCGGATTGAAACTTGATGGGTTTTACTGCACTTGGGGATGATGGGACTCAGTAAGCAGGGCCTTAACTGGGGTTATAAGTAGTGTTTAGTATAGTTAGCTTGCTTAAAACCCTAAGTCCCATGATCCTCTAAGTAGACCATCACGAAGACCGAAGATCACAAACGGCCTGGCCTGATTTTGGGGTATGGGTTGGGAAGGCATCTCGGGCTTTTGGCTTTAGGTTTTTGGGTTGGGGTTTAGGATCTCCAAAAAATTTCGGAATCCATTATCATGACGGTCGTGTGAGTGAACCCTCTTGCTTGATGTGCAATAGCAATATGCCAGAAACCCTAGAATCAAAACCTTAGTCTAAAGAAGCCCAAACCCTAAGCCCCAAGCACCATAATTACCCTGAAACCCCAAAACCAAACTCCTAAACCCTTGTCTCAGAGCTCGGCATAAGCTTCAAGACTATACTGGTACCGGATGCCGGCCCAATCCTCGGGGTAAGCTGCGAGATGCGTCGGGTAGCAAGTAAGGTTTAGGGTTTAAGGTGTGGGGTTTGGGGTGTTTTGGATGTATTTTTAACATTTTAGGCTTTGCGGTTCTTTTTTTGCTTTAAGGGCCTCTTTCCATTCTGCAGGTGCGTTTTGGGTTTCGGGTTCGGGGCTTCAGGCCTCGTGTTCTCCGGATATTAAAAGCAGAGCCCGTGTCACAACTAATGTTGGAACCTGATTAAGAAACCTTGAGCCCTAATCGGGGTTCCTTACATGAACCCTACTATTTTGGGGATTATAGGCTCAGGGCTTCTTAGTCAGGTTCCTAAATTTGGCATCCTAACATTAACTCAGCATGGCAGGGCCTGTCCGAGTAAGTCAGTTGAACCCCTGAGCACGGCGACTGTTTCTTACGCACCCTGCCCACCTATGACCCAGATGGGCGCAGCATGTTCATACTTAGGTCGGCAAGATACATGGGAATTAAGGGGATTCGTTAAGTGTTCAGCCACTGCTTGCAAGGCTCTGGCGCCTGGAGCATGGGAGAAAGTAAAAGAAGGCAAGACAAGTACAGCTCACGGTGGAGGTTCCGATAGGGGCCTCTGCGAACAAAAAAAGCTCTCAACCCTAAACCCCTAAACCCTAAACCCGGTGTGAAGTGCGTTGGCTTCTACGGTGGCTTTAAAATCGTGGCAGGCCATGACCAGGGATCCGCCTGGTTATACTTGGAGGATCATGGGACTTACCATGAGGCTCGGGGGACTTAGTAACTGGTTACTTTAGGGACGTATAAGTACCATAACCCCAATTAGGGCCCCTTCTAGGGTACTTATAAGTCTACCTACTACCTACTAAGTCCCCCGACCCTCCAAGTAGCAAGTAAGGTTATGGGTATCTTAACGGGGTTATAAGTAGCTATAAGTATAGCTACCCTACCTTATAACCCTAGTTGCTAAGTCCCATGACCCTCTAAATATACCCCCCCCCAAACCTATATAGAACCCTTAATGGTATCCCTTATAGACCCCTAGGAACCCTTTAAAGGAACCCTGGTTGCTATATAAGTCCCATGATCCTTTAAGCATGGGAGCTTCCCGAAGGTAGGGGATCTGTCTCTTTGGGGACATCTATGGGGGTTTCCGAAAGTTAAGGTTCCTTTAGGAAGCTACTGTGCGTACAATAGGGGTTCCCGTAAAGGGCTCTATATGGAGCTTCCGAAATTAGGGGGTACCTTACTTTGGAGTCTTTATAATAAGGATCCTACATTTTAGGGTACTACATTCGGGTTTCCCCTATGCTTTTGGCCCCCACTTTCAATGAATCTCAACCGCGCACATGTTGCGAAATATCTTGCGCAACCCTGAACCCTAAACCTTAAACCAACTCAAGCCCCCTGCACCCTGACCCTTGAACGCCTCATCCTAAGGCCTCGAAAACCCCCAAAACCAAAAACCTCTAATCTAGGAGCCTGATTAAGAAACCCTGGGTCTCTATTAGGCTCCTTATATGAATCCTGCTGTTTGAGGGTTATAGGGCCAGGGTTTCCTAATCAGGTTCCGACATTTGAGACGACATCTGTGTGAAGCCAAAACCTGTGTCTGCGCTCTTTTTGTTTCCCTTCAGGTTGCAGCATGAAACAGGGCTGTGCCCAAGACATGTCCTTAGCTGGGCATGTTTTTTCATGGTGGCGTTCCTACAGGGTTTGGGGTTGAGAGTTTAGGATTTATCCTTAGCTTGGCAGTTGTCACGTTGGGGTGCTGACTGGCGTTGGTACTATACTCAAAATCCTATAACTGTGCATAGCTGCATGCCAGTAAAGACTTGTGTGGACGACATGTGAGTATGGCCCTGTTCATGTTTAGAAGTAATGTAGGAATCTGATTAAGAAACCTTGGGCCTTTATTTAGGTTCCTGATTTGAATCCTACTATTTGGGGTTATAGGCCCAGAGTTTCTGAATCAGGTTCTTACATTATGCACGAAGCTCAGGAACTTCAGTCTACCCAGAGGTCCCATAGTAGTTCTTATAGGATTCTTTACATGAAGCCCAAAAAAGAACTACTTTGGGGCCTCTGGGTAGTTGTTCAAGTTCCTAGCTTCTGCATCTCTGCACACATACAGCAGCACGCAAACGTGTGGGCTCCATTCAGCGCTCTTGCCTCTCAGAACCTGAATCCTGCTGTACATCCTGCGAAATTCCTCAACCCCAAACCGTATACCTTAAACCCTAAGCCCGTAACCCAAAACCGTATGCCCCTGAACGCCCTAAGACTTTGAAGCTCAAACTGGCTACCCTGAGCCCCCCCCCCTGGGGGTTCAGGGCAGAAGGTGCTTTTGATTCGTTTGCAGGATAGATCAGCACCACTGGCTTTTGAAAAATCTCCTCCCCTAGACTTTGTAGACCCTGAAGTACGAAAGCAAGAATCCCACTGCCCGCCCAACCCTAGATCCTAAATTCTAAACTAAACCCCAAACCAAGACAAAAAATGCTACTGTCTCCTTGGTGTCGAAACGCACAGGCGCAGAACCCGGTTTGCGAACGCCGTTAGTCCTTTCGCAGCAGTTTGGGTAGGACATACCTAAACCTAGAGTAACCAAGGTACCTTTAGAAAGGCAAATGTACCCATGTAGATTGGTTACTCAGGGTTCACGGTGTCGATTTAGTTCCTGCGGCTTGCAGTTTAAGGGGGTCTGACTGTATGAGTCTGCATTTGTAGCATGGACGTCGCTGATGTGTCGACATGAAAGACGAACCGTCCTCCCGGGCTGCGCAGGTTCAAATTCGATACTCCCAACCCCTTTTCTTCTCATTGAGGCCCCTGTTCTACTGACGGTTTAGGGGTTTCGGCTGAGGTTTTGCCTTTTTTTGGTGTAGGACTTTAGGGTTGTAAAGGGTTCACAGTTTTTTTTCAGGCTTGTAGTGGGCGTTTCTATAGAAGCGGCCTGAAAATTAGCAGACGGGTTTTTGGGGCTCGGGTTTCCATGGCGACACCTGCCTACTCATGTCGAAGCCCTGAACAGTAAGTCGGCAACTATGCGCAACTCAGCCTTCGTAACACCAGCCCTAAACCCTATCCTGACGGCTCCACTTATACAAATCGCACCTGCTCTTGGGCCTACATTTCAGATTCATACCTGATACCTAGTTCGGACCATGTGGAGATGCAGAGTAATTACACCCGAAACCCTATCGCTATAGACCCTAGCCGGTGCCTCATCTTCTGCATCGGTCAGCCCCAGCGCGCCTTGGAGGTGGCAGCTAGTCACAAGAGAGAGTTTCGGGTTAGGGGTTTAGGGTTTAGGGTTTTTTAGGGTTTAGGGTTTAGCTCTACCTAGACCCTCCTAGGAATAAAAGCGTGCCCTTTTTGGTTTAAAGGGGGCTTATAAGGGAACCTGAACCCCCCAAAAAGGGAATAAGGGCCTACTCTATGTCCTAGCTACGTAGTTACTGGGGTTTCGAGAGTCTCCTAAGGAAGCTGACAACTCGAAGGGAGCGAAACACCAGAACAGCCCATGTAGCCGGTATACGATAACCGTTAAATTTAGGGTTTAGGGGTTTAGGGTTTAGGGCACTTCGTGCCAGGTGCCCTTCAACTAGTACATACTGTGAGGCAGCCGTGCTCAGAGTGAGTGTTAGATGGCATCAAGCAACATGGATCTTGTGAAGCTGTCCAAGCCAAAGGTACCAAGCACCTCTGTAACCTCAAACATCCTGGTAGCTACATTGTACATGCAACCCTAAGTACGTATACATACATACGGTTGATGATATAAATCCTGCATGACCCATAGTAAGGAACATACCATAATTCCCATAGTTAGGGTCCTTAAGGTAATGCAGGATTTATATCATCCACCGTAGTATTAGGCCTGGTTTCACTTCATTGTTAGATATGCAAGAAGCCTTGAGTAGATGGGCTCGGGGTCTTGGAGCCCTGAACCCTATAAAAATACCCTAAACCCCTAAACCCCAAAACCCTAAGCCCTAAACCCCTAAACCCCAAAACCCTAAGCTCTAAACCCCTAAACCCCAAAACCCTAAGCCCTAAACCCCTAAACCCCAAAACCCTAAGCCCTAAACCCCTAAACCCTAGATCATTGGGTTCGGGATAGCACCCGGATCTAGGGTTCGGGGTATAGGTTTTAGGATTCAATCGCTCGGGTTTAGGGTTCCTTCAATGGTTCCTTTAAGGGTTAAGGATTTAGGGGTTAGGATTTAGGGTTCCTTTAAGCCCCAAACCGCGGAGCCCGAGACACTCACACACCAAAACATGGAAAACAAGAGAACTTGATAAGCATACCCTAACTCTAAGGCTCGAAGGACTCATTTTGTTTTTTAAGGCTTTTGGGCCCAAAGACCATACTGTATAAGGCTTTGGGGCTAATTTGAGCCTTAGGGTAAACTCCCAGCATCCACGGTTAACCAAACTCAAGCCTCCGAAGAAAGACCCACAGAAACAATTTAAAGCCGACAGCCCGTGTAACGCCTTAATGCTGAATCCATGTATCCTGAACTCTGTGCATTAATTAATCAAAATCTACGCTATAAACAAACCTTCATCTGGACTTAAGTGTTTGACTGTTGAATTAATGCTAATGTACACCAGGGAGCCATAAGTCCCCGCAGAAGAACCTGGATAGAGCCCTGATAGACACCTTATTAGTCTAACTACAAATGACCCCCTAAACCCTAAACCTGCCCCCCTAAACCCCTAAAGCCCTAAATCCTCACCCTCAAGCCGGATCTCTGCGCCGCCACTCTCGGATATCATCCTCATCGACCAGCTGGTCCTGCGCAATGCACCAATGCTGATGTAGGGGCCTTGATGATTAGGATAGGGTCTTGAGGCCGTAGTTTTAATAAGGAGCCCCCAAACTAGTATTGGTATTTATCCAGGCCCCGAAAGTATCTCTTTCCTTCGGAGGGGTCGGTCTTGGCTACGAGTGGCTAGACGTACCTGTTTCGGGCTGAGGGTTTAGAGGTTACAGGGCTCGACAATATACGTACCTTGAATTCCAGACGGATCCTGATTCAGTCTGAGGTAGGAGTAAGGGTTTAGGGTGTAGGGTTTAGGACCCTGCTAATGAGCTTCCGATCGTGAAGGGCACAGAAGGTCCAGGCTGATGGTCGGCCGTAGAAGGTTTGGAGTTCAGGGTTTAGGGTTTAAGGGTAAACCCCAATTACCCAATATATCTTGAATACCCAACAAGTTGGTAACCATTAACTAGGTTGCCCACCCAAAGCAGGCTACGATCCAGAGTCCTTATATAAACACTAAACTCTAAGTCTAAGCCCTGAACCTTTCAACCGTAAACCCTAGCTTGAACCCTAAACCCTAGCCTATACCCGTGCGCCCGGGCTAAAAGTTTTGGTTTGTGATGGCAGGGTTGGGGTTTGCAGCCTCGGATGCCCGAATATGGCTCCATTGCCTATGTAGTATATGCATTCATCGCGTTGTAGCTTTTGGGAACATGGAACCATTGGGCCAGTCGGTGTAGCGAGCAGAAGTGCACACTCAAGACCGAGGGTCGCGAGCGTCGACGACTTTGTCCCAAGCGCAGCGAATCGCGCGGCAGCAGACTTTGTACATGGTGTCGCCGACCTCAGCGCTTCTTAAGGTTCAAAGCTTAGGGCTTAGAGATTAGGGTTTAGGTGGTTGGGATGATGGGTTCTGGAATTGATGCTGTTTCGACTGTTCCCCTCTCTGGGTTATAGACTCCCAAAGTACTACTAACCAATAGTGATCACCCTCCTGTTCCACCTCGTCCGACTGCTACCACGACTACCTCTATTGCCACTACTAGCGTGATTCTGGGTTATCCTGGTGGTAGTACTAGTGGCAGTAGCAGTAGCAGTAGCTGTATACCAGTAGCAGTAGCAGCAGTAGCAGCAGTAGCAGCGGTAGCAGCGGTAGCAGCGGTAGCAGCGGTAGCAGTGTAGCAATACTCAGTAGCAGTAGTAGTCGTAGTAGTGGTAGTAGTAGTAGTAGTCGTCGTCGTCGTGGTGGTGGTGGTGGTGGTAGTAGTAGTAGTAGGAGCGGCAGCAACAGTAGTGGTGGTATATTGAGGGTCCCTGTTTTGCTGAGACAATCGAGCCCAACCTGGAAGCTGGTTGACACCTGTGAAAACACCATGAAACCCTCTTGTCAAGGCCTCGTGGCATCCCAGGGTTACGTGCTTAGGGTCCGGGAAACACACCACCCCCATGCGAATGTCGCTGCGCCTGTTGCTTAGCGACCTTCTTCAGGTTGTCTGGGCTGACCTGAAACTAATTTTGTACAATTGCAGAGGGTGTGGTTGGGGCGTTGTAAGGCTAGGTCTCGTACAGCTTAGCTTTTCTATACTCGACTATGTCTGCCGTCAAATTTTATTGACACTTGTCTGGAAGCTTCCTACATGTCGCGATGATATAGGTGCCCCATAGTTAGAAGTGTTTTTGCTGCAAAGTCTACTCTAAGTATAACCCATCATACTAAGCAACCCTGAAGGATGGTGTTACTAAGTGTTCAGGCTTCCGTGTTACTTGAGCTGCTGCATCTCAGGGCGCAGACGCGAAAGTTGAGAGTCCGAAAGGATTCAAAGTTGGGGCCCAGGCCTCTACCTTCCAACTTGATACGGTTGATGATATAAATCCTGCATTACCCATGATAGGGAAAATACCATAGTTCCCATAGTCTCGGTCTAGGGTCCTGCACTGAAGGCAATGCAGGGTTTATATTTATGTCATCAACCGTAGGAGCTTTTACAATGAACCCCAAACCACGAGGGCTTGTAGGGTTCAGGGCTAGGGGCTTGGACCTGCGCGCGAGGCTTTGGGTTGCGGGCTTTTTGAAGACTGCATCATCGAGCTTTAATTCTTCCAGGTTTATAAGGCTTATGGGGTGGGAACATACTTTGCATGTATTATGCATGGAGATGGAGTGCTGCATTGATCGGTGACGAAGAAGATGGTGGCAACGGAGATTGTCATACTGCGTCCTTCTAGGCGGAAGATGCACGCATTCGTTTTGCTCGTGCAATGCTGTTCAGGCTGTATTCCAAAACCCCTAAACGTGCACTCAAATTATGCACACCTCTAGTACATCATTGAACCCTGGCCAGAAGCCACAACAACAAGGCCAACGCAACGACAAATTTCTCATATCAATACGCTGGCACTGGCACCTGCAACACCTAGAAACCTCATTGAAGCCCTACATCCAAAGCCTTACACCCTTTGAGACCCAAACCGGCTACAGCCGGAAATCCTGAGTATCCTCAGGCTCGAGGCAGCATAAGAAGCGAAGAAACTATGGTGTTTGGGCCCAACAGCTATAACGCTAAGGGTCCATGTACCCGGAATGATATACATATATATATATATACTTTGGCCATGAAGTACCTATACTGGGACTACTTTCAGGCCAAAGTATCTAGAATCTGGGCACATGGCCCCTGGGAGTAGAAAGAGTCCTTCGAGCCTCAGGGCAAAAGACCTAAACACAGTCAACCTCCAACTTGGGGCCAGCGACACGAGAACATGACACAGATCCCGCTTCGACGACAATGCAGCTCGACAAGCAATGCCTGGGAGAGTTTTGGGTTCCGGTTGAGGGTTTTGGGGTCTAGGGTCCAGGGGTGTAGGGTTTAGGGGTTCAGGGGTTTGGGTTTTAGGGCTAAGGTTTACGGACCCTACATCGAACCTAAGAGAGAGCCTTAAGTCCTAGAGGGGGCCCTGTTCCCTAGCATGTGAGGCTGAATAGTTACCCCAAGGTTCAAAACAGCCCCCAAACTTCATGTAGTATGGTCTTCGGGCCTGAAAGCCTTGTAAGTCTCGGAGCCTGAGAGTTCAGCTCAGACTAGCTTTACGTGCGCATGTGTGTGTGTGTGTGTGTGTGTGTGTCTGTGTGTATGTGTCTGTGTGTGTGTGTGTGTCTGTGTGTGTGTCTGTGTGTGTGTGTCTGTGTCTGTGTCTGTGTCTGTGTCTGTGTCTGTGTCTGTGTCTGTGTCTGTGTGTGTGTGTGTGTGTGTGTGTCAGTGTGTGTGTGTGTGTGTGTGTCAGTGTGTGTGTGTGTGTGTCTGTGTCAGTGTGTGTGTGTGTGTGTGGAATTCCTGTTTCTAAGGAAGACATCTTTTCCGACAGTTCTGTAATGCATATACGAGAATGCAGGGGATGCAGGGGGCCGCAGGCTTACCATCGGAGCTGCGGCCAACGAAGACCTCCGATGGTAAGTGTGAAAACGTACCTGCTGAAAACAACCATATCTCTTCTGAAGATTTTCCGTGGAGATTCTGAATGCAAGCTTCTGAAGATTTTCTGTGGAGATTCTGAATGCAAGCTTCTGAAGACTTTCTGTGGAGATTCTGCATGCAAGCACAATTCGAAGCGTGAAGAAGAAGATGACGATTCGAGACAACCAGCTCAGACTGGGTATGTGTGTGATTCCCGGTAGTAATTCTGCCAAAGCGCTGCCGGCCCCTCGGTCTGCGGGGGAATGATGAATATTCCCTGAGTCCCTGTCTTCTTTCTGAATAGTGGACTTCAGTCTACATCTAACGCTGAAAATTACCGAGCGATGAGATGTGAATGCTCCCAGCTGATGAAAATATCCAGACGCGGAAAACATATGAAGTCCTCTG
>CAJNDT010006087.1:0-200000 GCA_905221615.1 Symbiodinium sp. CCMP2592 | reverse complement strand
TTACAAAATGATATATGTATTAGAAACTCCGAACCAAGGAAGGGCTCACGGTGAAAGCTGGATTTGCTATGGTGCAAGCCTGAATGCCGCACTCGTGAGCAATATTGGTCCTTACCAGTGCTGCTGCTCGGCTCAATAGAAACTTGGAACCAAACAGTGCCCATTCTGAAACCCTTTTACGGCCAATGTAGCTAATAGGGGACATGGACCTTCATAAACTCTTGTATAGAAAAACCCCACCGGGCCCAAATAAGACCTCGATGAATCCCTCACAGGCAGGCACTGGCATCTTCATATGCAAATCTCCGCAGCCGGTGTCGCAGGTATTCTCATGCTGCCTGAAGACGGGAATACAGATCTTCCAGGTGCGGGACTTCACGCTTACGTATACAGTTGAGAGAATGGTGTTTAGGGCTTGTAAGGTTGAGAAGTTGAGGTAAATTGCGTTTACGGCAACGATCTTGTGACGAGCTCCTGGGGGCTATGGTCCTTGAGGCATAGTGACCCCTACGGTAGGGGGTTAAGGGACTGTAATTCCTTAAACAAGCCTTATATTATGTCCTTGTTATAGGCCCCCTACCCTAGGGGTCCTTATGATTGAGGCTCAAGGCTTCGGGGGCTCAGGGACGCTAAGGGGGGTTTTAGAGTTTAGGGTTTGGGGTTTACGGTTTAAGGAGCCTTCCGACGAAATCTGTGCAGCAAGATGCTCCCCGACGAGGGTCAGGCAGTTCAGGAGATCAGTTTGGAAAGAGGCTTTGTAAACCCTAAACCCTAAAACCCCAATCCCCAAACTGCGCGGCTCTTCGAAGAGTCTTCCCTCAGAGCCCTGAGTAGCATGCGCTTGTTTAATCGTCGCCCACATCGGATCGACTGTGGCGTTTTCTACTTGCAGAGGGCACGACTAGCATCCCCGCCCTTCGACGAATCAGAGGGTTTAGTATACTGGCCTTAATAGTTAGAGTAGGGCTCCTTCAAAGGGGTCCTATAAGGGTCACAATGGGGTTATTATAAGGCTGCTATAATATATAGGGGCCTTCATTATTAGAACGGGGTTTTGGGGCCCATTATACTATGAGTATAATAAGGAACCCTAAGAATATGGGTAATTATTTAAGCCCCTATTTTAGCAGGAGCCGTTGGATGGCATCGGGACGTACGAGGTCAAATGCTTCAGGGCTTTTAACCCTCCGTAGTAGGCAAAATAATGGACCGTTATGCTACATTAGGGTTTAGGGTGCCCAGTCTGTAGCACGGCACAGGGCTTCGAATCTACCAACTTCAATACTTAGCATCTGAACTGCCACCAAACTCGCAGCTGAGATGCCACTGTTCCATCTTGGCCATGAAAGTCGGTAAGTGTTCCTTGACGTACCTTGGCAGTCCGTTCCCAAAGTGTGCTAGGTACTACAGTAGGGTGTAGGATTTCTGTGTTAGGAATCGGTATTATGACACGTACCTACGACCCCTCTGGGGGGTTCCAGATCCATTAAAAATTCCGCTCTGGAAGCACCACCCTGCTCCATAAGGCTCCATGGACCTACATAGTATTAGGCCTTCAAGGGGGTCCCAAGAAAAAACGTAGTTACTACAATAAGGCCTGAGTATATAGTATGCAAGAGGCCGGTAAAGACAATACTATACAGGCACTTTAATGCCTAAGTATATACTTTAGGTACATGGGCCCTTAGGGTTATAAGACAGTTTGTCATCTTTATGCGCTCAGCCACAGTGCACACTGTTCTGCAACGATGGTTTCCGCTTGAGCTCGTGTGTAGAGAGCCTATAGAGTTTTGAGCGAATAAGTCGTGGAATGCATCCAGGCGCATGAAATTAGACTAGTGGTTAATTATACTATATAAAGTGGAACCCTGAGGACCAACATTATTGATACTTATAACTCATAAAAGCATCGAAATTTCGCAAATACTAAGCTGGGAAGACTGTTGTAGTCTCCTCAAGTGCTCGGACTTGTCACGAACCCTTGGGGAAACTCCGGCCTTTTCCCACCTCGACGTCATATTTGTGCATTAGCTGCTACAGGGACTGAGACTCAAGGTACTGAGCCTCAAGATCTCATTTCGAAACCCTTACCCCTATATAATATAGGGACCTTAATAATTAGAATAAGGTTTGGGGGCATATTATACTAGAACTATATTATACTAGAACTATAATAAGGATACCCCCCCACAAAATAGTATAGGTAACAATTTATACGGCCTCTATAGTAGACCTTGTTTGGGGACTCAGGAGAAGGTCCTCGCCCAGGGTTTAAAATTTGGCAATGCCTTGGGTTACAAGAGCTCACAGCACGTAGGGGACGTGTAGCCCTAGCTACTTAGAGGATCCTAGTTCATGGTTGGGATAAGATTAAAAATGTACATTTGTATTCTTTTTGGGCTTAAATATCCATAAAAATGTAAAATGTTACCCAACTATGACAGAGGGTCATGGGACTCAGTAACTAGGGATATAAGTAGGGTATAACTATGCTTATAACTACGTATAACCCCAATAGTCCAATGATCCTCCAAGTATGTCTTGCTTATGACGTGGTCTGAGGTTTCAAATACTGTATATAGGACAAGCCCATGGTGGGTCATCCGAAACCTTAAACCCCTAAGTGCCTAAACCTGAAACCCTGAACCCGACCTACGGATCCAGCAGCCTACTCGTTAAAGGTTGTGCCAAAGAATTACGGCGTCATCACCTACTACTTCCAAGGGTTTGGAGGTACTGGTAGACCCTAAACCCCAAAAATCCTGTAAGCTCCGATAAAACCCCTAAACTCCAAACTCACTCACTCACTCGCGTTGCGGACAATCCGGAGCGTCTAAGCATGCAAACCCAAAAAATGATCACTTCTGTAGCGATCACAGGGAAACAAACCTAAGAAACGGCTGTCCCCTAATCCCTAAAACCCTTTATGAACCAGACGTATGTAAACGAAGGGGCCCAATGGAGGGAAGCTTTGCCAGGCACTGCTGCTGCAGCCCCTCTTTGTCCTGGCTCGCGGTTTCTGTCAGGTTTTAGGGTTTACCCTTTTTCCAAGCACCATTATCCCTAACACAAGCAGCGGCAGGGTTCAGGGTCTAGGGTTTGCAAGGGGGCATTTGGAATGGGATTAGGTCTAGCTTTGAGGGTTGTATGGGGAAGATCGCTATGTGTGGGCTCATCTAAGCGTTGCTACAAGGCGTTATGCAAGGGTTCCGGTGTGGGCTTGCGGGTTTTTTGAAAGTTATAGGATCCGTCGCCCGCTGCCGACAAGCAGAACTTCCTCAAGCGGAGTCAGGCCGTGCCTTGGCACAAAAAAGTTAGAGGATGCGTTAACTTACGGTTGATGATACAAACCCTGCATTACCTTGATGACCCTGGACTATGGGAATTTGGGTTTGCAGGAGTTTCCGAAAATTGGGGTACGTTATTTTGGTGTCCTTATGATAAGGATCCGACTATTTAGGGTACTATATTGGGGTCCCCTTTTTCGGAAACCACCATATTCCTTATTCTGGGTACTGCAGGACTTATATCATGAACCGTAGTCTGCTCCAAGGAAAGCTCAATCCTTGAGCCCGTCCTTGGCATAGCGGTGTTGGATCAGAGCTTCCTGCTGCAAACCCATCTCTTCGTACTTCGGGTACTCGGGGTACGGAATCTGGAGTTGGTACCTGCACCAAGCTGCTACAGTTTCGGATTTCCGGTTTCGGGTCTTTGGGACGTGGGTTAGTAGGAGCTTGGGCGTAGCGTTGCTACATATATGTGTATGAAGTTGGCACCTGGACCAAACTCGTATGGGAACTTTCGAAAATAGCGGACCCAAAAATATCGTACCCTAAATAGTAGGATCCTTATGATAATAAGGACCCCAAAATGAGGTACCCCTAATTTTCGGAAACGTGTTAAGCAATTAGACTTTTGGCTGGCAGTCGTGTATAATGAATGCTGCGAAAGCTCGCTAAAATAATTAGGGTTTAGGGTTTACCCTGAACCGAAACACTAAACCCTCAAAACTTAAATACAAACTCTTAACCCACAGCCGCAGTGGGCACGCGTCGTCGAACTTGCCGTTCTCAATCTTCAGGACGTCGCCGGGGTCGAAGTCACCCGGAAGTAGCTCCCGAGCACCTCCACTATAGGGCTTAGGGTTTAGAGTTTCGGGTTACGGAGTTTAGAGTTTAGAGTTTAGCTTAGACAAGTCTATAACAGAAACCCCTGAAGACCCTGACCCTAAACCGGGCCCTTAAACCCGAAACCTAAAACCCTTCAGTTATAAAACCCCTAAGCCCTAGATACCCAAAACTTCCTACAGCCGAAGCTTCTTTCGACCATAATCCTTGGGCCCTAGGCCTCAACGTAACCCTAAACCCCTAAACCCTAAACCCCTAAACCCTAAACCCTAAACCCTAAACCCTAAACCCAAAAACCCACAACGTCTTTATGGACTTCGAGCTCGTCAAGGGCTCCTTAAAGGGATCTATAGGGTTCCTTAAAGGGATCTATAGGGTTCCTTAAAGGAATCTATGGGGTTTAGGGTTTAGGGTTTACTTAGAGGATCCTCCAACAAAAAAACACCGAAACTCTCCTAAAAGTTCGTCGGCTTAAGCGGCCTGTATGGTTTAGGCGTTGAGGGTTTAGTAAGGATTAAATTAGATAACGTTTAGGGCTTCGGTCTAAAGAGCCATTCGGGCTTAGGGCTTAGTAAGGTTTAGGGCTTATTAGGGTTCAAAGTTTGTTCGTTTTTTTTGATAAGTCGGGCTTCAGGCTCCAACTCGTTCCAAGCCGGGAAGGGTGCCGTGGAATACGTACTCAGGGAACCTCAGGCAGGCCTTGGGGATCCCTGATATGGGGGCCTTTATAATCAGCATAGGGTTTGGGGACCCATTATACTATAAGTATAATAAGGAACCACCACAATAGTACAGGTAATTTTCTAGGCCCCTATAGTAAGCTTTAGGGCTGAGGCTGAGGCTTTTAGGTTTAGGGTCAAGGTCAAGGGTTCTACGGCTCTACGGTTGATGATATAAATCCTGCATGACCCATTAATAAGGAATATACTATAATTCCCATGGTTTAGGGCCATTAAGGTAATGCAGGATGTATATCATCAACCGTATGACAGCCTGTGACACCAGCCCATGAAGGATCCGGAAGTTGAAGGGTTTGTAGTTAGGGCCAGACCTCCAACTTGATGTGACCGCTGAACTCACCCATCTTAGGCTCTCAGAAAGAAAGGCTGAGGATTTGGATTCAGGATTTTGGGGTGTGGGTTTGGGGGTTCTGAATCTCAGCACCCGCACAGACTTTACCCAAACAGCAAGATCCTCCTTACAAGGTCCCGACGTTTTCGGAGAACCCGGAACAGCTTAACCGCATCTTAGAAATCCTATTGTAAAACCCGGTAGGTTGTGGCTACGGATGTCCTGGAAATCGAGTGACTTGGGCCATCAACTCACAGCTGAAACGATCTGCCGTAGGTATTTCTTTCGGTATCGGGGATAACTACGGGTTTTGGTTTAGCTCCGGCCGCAACTGAGATGTCAGAGTCAGAATGAAGTTGGAAGCTTGCGATCTCGACTTCAGGAGTTGGTATCTATGCCTGGATACTGACTTGCATCGCCTCCTGGAGAATGCTGGTTTATGGTCAAGCTCCAACTGCTGCTGCTACTAACTACAAGTACTACGTATTACTACTACCACTACTACTACTACTACTACTACTACTACTACTACTACTACTACTACTACTACTACTACTACTACTACTACTACTACTACTACTACTACTACTAAGACGACTACTATTCCTACTATGACATGAAAATGAAGTAACCTAGAAAATAACTACCCTAGCAGAATAAGGCAGGCCCCCACCAGAATCCCTCACGCACACACTCACACACGCAGAGACAAAGGGGTTCCATATATCCGTATAGCATACACCTTGGCCCTGGAACTAACTCACATGCGAACCCCATCAAGGCATAGGAATATACTGTATACTGTGTAGATGGACACAATGATGAACCCCGTAAGCTCCTGCTAAAAGCCACTAACAAACCCTGAGAAGTACATTAGTAAGCCCCATAAAGCCTAGGCATAAGAAGTTCGATATAAACCCTCAGAGCCACGAGCAAACCCTTGGGAGAATTGGTATCAGTAACCTTACATATTCACCTTAGAAACGACCTTTTGAAATCCTTCGTTAGAATACCCTAACAAGGGAAGAGCCCCACCTGACATGTAGTTCGATCGGTCAGAGACCTGGCTCGTGACGCTGCCGTCCCTGGCCAACTTTCTCTCGGGTTTTGGGGTTTATGGATCTGAGGGTTCAAGGGTTTGTGGTTTACGGCTCTAAGGGTTTAGGCGGTTTGGGGTATAGGGTTTAAGAAAGTTCAGTGGAAGAAGATCGCGGTGATGGCGGCGGCGGTCGTGGTGGTGGTCGTCGCAGCAGCAGGGGCAGCAGGGGCAGCAGGAGGAGTAGTAGTAGTAGTAGTAGTAGTAGTAGTAGTAGTAGTCGTAGTAGTAGCAGCAGGGGCAGCAGGAGTAGTAGTAGTAGTAGTAGTAGTAGTAGTAGTAGTAGTAGTGGTAGAAGAAGTAGGCGGCGTAGGCAAGGTGCGAGCAGGAGGATCCAGGACTAGGGGGAGGAGCTTGGCATTTTTTGAATTGAATAGTGAGTATCCTCTTGAGTCTCCATCTTCCGCGTTAACAAGACGTCTGACTTGAATATAATATCAGTAGCAACTAGGTTTATTTCTCCAAACGACGTTTCCGTGCCTGAAGCCTCCTGAAAACGTGAACTTACATGCTGCCCAAGGTCCGGTTCATCTGCAGAGGGCCGTCCCAGACCTGCATGGAGTTTAGCAATCTGCAAAATCAGACTCGCACTGGAGGGCTCTAGAACTGGAAACCCCGAAACCATGCTCGCGGCTTACATCTGTAAGAGAGGCTCAGGCGGAACTAACCTACGTCATGGGACCCGATTGTCGGGTCTGGCATGACCAGATAAACCAGACAAACTTGTAAGATGCAAGCATGTCAATGCTTTCTCTTGGCATCATTAGACCCTGTAATGTGCCGAGCCACTTGCACCCTCCGGCACTTGCAGTCCACAAGCACACGACCAACTCACGAGAAACCAGATAAAGTTTAGGGTTTAATTAGACGGCTTGCCGTAAGGGCTGTCTTTAGTAGGAAGGGTTGGCACAAGGGTGCCGGGAAGGTTCATATGAGACCTTTCAACAACCTTCGAGCGCCCTGTGCAGAAAAAAACATCAAGCCCTGTGTAATATCCGACAGAGAGCATGGATTCCCGCAGCACTGATTTTTACAATGGCTGGGACTGGTTATGCCAATGTGGGTTAAAACGTAGGAGCGCTGGCACATTCGGGTCTTTACAAGACCTTCGTTTCTCAGGGTCACAGATAGTGGAGCCTCTTTCTTAGAAAGCTTCCATCCAGACACATACGTAACCTGTTTCAGTGGCTCGTGGTTCGTCCACAAGCCCTCCATTCCTAGATCCTTCAGTTATTACAAGCTCTAAGTACAAAACCTGAAACTACAAGCAGTCTAGACTCTCAACCCCGGAACCCATCCCCCACGAACCAACCTCGCTGCTTGAAGGATCAGCGAACTCTGTTCGTAGGCTGTCAGTAGGCGAGTAAGTGATGCATTCCGAGTCCCCTAATTCCGCCCTACTTGGGTTGCAGTACTTAGGAACCCTACTATAGGGGACGAAAGACTTACCTGTACTATTTTGGGGGGTCCCTTATTATAGGTATAGTATAGTGGGCTTCACCACCCTATTCTATTTATCAAGGCCCTATATCAGAGTACCCTTATAGTATCCCTTATCGGCCCCTTTGAAGGAAACCTTATTCTAGTTATTTGAGGCCCCAAAATGACCCTTCCAGTCCCCCCGACACTCTCAACTCTGATGAGGCGCCATCACCATCAGGGCGGCAAACTGGGAGCAAAACATGTTCTTGAACTTTTCTGTCTCCTCCGAAAGCAGGACTAGTTCATGGTTGGGATAGGACTAAACATGCAAAGCTTTATTCCTTATTGGGCTCATATCATACATATCCTGCATTACCTTCAGGACCCTAAACTATGGGATTTATGTCATATTCCTTTTCATGGGTAACGCAGGATTTTTATCATCAACCGTAGGTACCCGAGCCCACTAACTCCAGGAGTACCTAAAGATATACCATGAATGAGAGATCTTCTAACTTAAGCTCGCTTGCTTCATAGCACGTTTTGCCACCCCCTCCGACATTATAGGTTTATCGGGGCTTATACTGCTTTCTGGACAATTTTCTGCATTATCTGGAATTGTGCAGAATCTCAAACCTCGGATGAAGACGCGAGGGTCTATTAGCTTATAAGCCCAAGCATTTCGGAAGTCGGATTCGTCGTGTAGCTTCGGATTGTGGGCTCTATGGACTTGCCTCGTGTCGTCGACGGGAACTCTTGCGGCTCAACGTCTTGAGGGTTTCAAAGTCTCTTCTGAAGTCGTGTCTCACACCGATAAACCTTTGGTGTTACAACTTGTACAAAGGATCGCACGACTTGGGGTCTACATATCCGCACGCTGCACCTCTGTGCCCTATCATGTTGACAATTCCTCCAATACAACGTGTGTGTGAGACAGAGAGTCACGGCGGTCTTTTCAACTACAAATTCGTCGAGGAATTACGCCTGAAACATAAACCCAAAACGTTGAACACCCCCAAAGCCTAAACCCTAAACTCTCTGGGTATTTGGGCTTACGGATGGCAGGGTTCAGCTGTGAGGCTTTGGGTTTGGGTTCTGGCTTGGGGCTCCCAATCCGAAACCCTCCGCCCCTTTCAAGGGTTTAGGGTTTAGGGTTTAGGGTTTAGGGTTTAGGGGACCTCCGCAATACCAATGCAGCCCAGACCTAAACCACATTGCTGCATGTTTTGTCTGACTTGGGTTTTGCGGTTGCCTAAGACATACTCTTGGAAGGACCCCACCAAGGAGCCCTAATGTGGCGAACTACCATGTCCAAGCCCAAGCATGAATTCACTCACCTGTGGACGTACGACTTACCCCTAGGGTCCGTAACCAAACAACACAAAGTAGTCCCTGTCTAGGCACTTTCGCAGCAAAGTATACTAGGTAAACCCTACACCCTAAACCCCTAAAAGTTTGGCCCTAAACCCTTAAACCGACCGTTACGACCACGAGGCCCCGAGATTAGACTTCTTTTTACTGCGCTCACACACACCTGGAACTAGCCTGATTTCTGCAGGTAAGGGTTTGCGGTTTAGGGGGTTCTTTTCTGCTCAGGTTCACGCATGAGCCTGATATGGAAAGCCCTAACAATTGGACTTGAGGAACCTACAATATACTGCTCAAGTTACAAGAATAAGGGAACATGAATAATAGTGTTGGCAATTAACTGGGCCCTTTGTGATGAAACAACATTATAGACCTAAAATATAAGGCCAAAAAGTTTAAAATTCACCCGTTCACTATCTAAGTTGGAGGGTTTTAGTGCTTTTCGGTTTGGGGTTTCTATAGGGTTGTGCACATAGCTGTGTTTGCGCGTTGCCATTTGGGCTTGGGTAAGCGCAGGCCGGACAATGCAAGCCTCCATCAATGTCAACGATTTACAATGACCAAGACTCCCAAGACATCGAGACTGCGAACGCTACAGAAACAGCAAGACTAAGCATTGAGTTCCCGTCATGGACAATGAGGGCTGTACCCTGATAACTCCATATATCACCACAGAGCCCCTTTTTCAGGGTCCAGGGTTTCTGGTTTAGGGTGTTGGGGGTCCTTGACTAAGGAGTATCTCTAAAGATCATCGCGAGATGCCCTCTGGTCCAGGAACAGCCTGTGATCGAAGAGCGATAGGGTTGATGATGTTAAAAATCTGCATGACCCTAGACTATGGGAAGTATGGTATATTCTTTATTACGGGTAATGCAGGGTTTATACCATCAGCCCTAATTAAGCCCTAAACCCTAAACCTTTACACCCTGATTTTTTTGGGGGATTCCACGGCGGAAGCACCTCCCGGGTAGACTTCGTCCACGCCCTGTAGAACTTTCCCAGGAGCGACTCCTTAGGGCGTGGAATCCCCTGGGTTTTAGGGTGTAGGTTTTAGGGTTTACTTAAAGGCTCGTGGGACTTAGTAAGTCAGGTTATAAGTAGGTTGTAATTAGCATATCCCCACTGTAACCCTGGCCATAATCTACTTACTATGTCCCACGATCCTTTAAGTAGGGACCAGGGACGTTTAAATTGCTCTTCGAAAGCTTAGGGCCTAGGGTTGAAAGCGAGTTTTGGGGTGGGGTTAAGGAAGAGACTTGGTCTTGAGGGGCCACCGAAAAGGCTTTTGAGGAGCCTCAAACATCGTAGCATTGGTAACCTATTGGTTGAGCTGTGCACTTCAAAGGGTTGGAACGCCACAATGAAACAATGCGCGTTGTTCATAATGTAGGGGCCTCAACAATTAGAGTAGGGCTTGGGGGAAAGTATACGCCAAATACATAAGGAACCCCAAAACCTCATTCTAAGTACTAGTGTTGCCATTGCGCACTCAGTCGCCCTAAGCCTGACACCCGGCCAGTCCAACCCTACAAAAGTAAGTCAAATCGGAAACACTTTCCCGGCAAGGACTATAAAGCCTTGACAAATATACAATAATGCCCCAGGACATCTGCGGCCCCTCAACCAGAAACCCTGAACCCCAGACCCAACAACGCGCAACCACAACGGAACACACAATGCATTACTCTGGCCCTCTTACTGAAATGAAGCAAAAACCAGCCACCGAAATAAAGGATCAGAACCCAGCCTCCCCCCATCCCAATTTCGAGAACAAAGCTATACATTAAGAATCCCGAAGTGAAACCTTAAACTAAGCCTTAAACCCTAGGCGCGAAGCCCCCTAAACTCTAAACTTTGAACCGCTAAGCCCTTTGGAGTGCTCATACGAACTCAGGAAGGAGTCACTCGTGGTGAACATCTTCAGGTAGTCCTGAGACCAATCCCTCTATACTCGCTATATATATATATATATATATATATATATATATATACATGTATATACTGTATATATATATATACACATTATATATATATATATATATATATATGAGATCTGAATATGTATGTATGGTCAAAGTAACGGTTGGAGGAGCAGCAAGCCCCCTAGAGACCCAGACAGCTTGCTGGGCTCCCAGGAACTGTTCGTTGCTTATGGGCTTGTGTGGATTTGTAGGGCTGGAGGGTTGGAGGCTTCAGGGATTCAAGGATCTCGATTTGAAGGCAATGAAGGGATAGGAGTGCGGGGGGGTGGGGGTGCAAGTCACCCAGAAGCATGACTCACTTCGCCATACCTTGGGAGTTGAGAGGGGCTGGGGTGCAAGTCGAGGTATGCCATGGCAAGAAGTATCCCCAACCCCCACATCACTTTGGGACCCTTTTGAAGCTGCTAGGTGTCGAGTTTACATTGAGAATCAGCCTGGGGACTGCTGCTGTCCTGACGAGGGCTTTCCATGTCCAAACTAGGGCAGCTGCATGCATGCGTGCCTGCATACATGCATGCGTGCTTACAGCTTACATACATGCAGTGCGTAGTGTGTGATGTGTGTGTGTGTGTGTGTATGTGCATATATGTGTATGTATGTATGTATGTCTGTACATATAAGAAAATATGTGTGTGTATATATATGTATATATATATATAAGCACATACATACACACGCACACAGGCAAGTGTGTGTGTATGTATGTCTGCATGTATGTATGAATGTATGTACGTATGTACGTATGTATGTATGTATGTATGTGTATATTTGTGTGTATATATCTATATCTATATATATATATATATATATATATATAATATGTGCAGATGCATATGCCGGCGTACAGACACACGAGGACATACATTCATTGATACATTCATTGATACATGCGTGCATACATACAGACAGATACCCTAACCCTAGACCATACATGCACCAATTCTGTTATCGTCACGAAGATTGGGCCTCCTTCGTTTGGACTTCTGGACGGACTGCTTGCTACAGTGTAGCCACAGACTCCAACATCCCTTAAGTAAGTTATAGTAGGATCCCTGGTCAATATCCCGTAGTTAAGTTATAGCAGGATCCCGAATTTGATTAAGGAGTATTCCTTAATTAAGGGATATTGGAATCCTAGCGTAGCCCTCTCCGGTGTTTCCACTCTCTCTCTCTGCCTTTCTCGCGCTCTCCCCCAGCCGCCGGAGTACACTTCCAACAAGGAATATACCTGAAGCTAAAGAGGCATCCCTATAACATCCTATAACATTCGGGGAATCACGCCTAGAGCAAAAAGGGTGAGGACATGCTACAGCTGAGTTGTTGAAGTCTAATCAGATGCTATTCCTTGTTGGCCCCAATCGTCTCACCCCCATACAGACGGGGGGCTACTCTGCGGGAGTGAAAGCAGGAGGACATCGTAAGAAGGTCATCCATTTGAGCATCGTCCAGGGGCTGCTTCCTGGAGCAAAGAACCCTAAGGCCTGAAGCCTGAAGCCTAGCTTCGGTTTAGGGTTCAGGGTTTAGGGGTTTAGGGTGTAGGGGAAAGGGTCGACTTCGCTTCGGACGCCAGGGTCTTCGGAGTTCGGTTTCAGGCTGTGCTGAGAACCAGACCTCTTCAACTAGCTTAGTTAGGATGGCTGAGCTGATGCAGGGACGGTGAAAAAAGGATCTACTTCTTTAGGTAGGCTTTCGGATCTAGGCATGGAGCTCGGTAGCCAAAAAATGCCAGAGGCCCCGGCGTCCCCCTGTATCCGCCGTACCCCATGGTGGCCGGAACGAAGCATGTTTCATTGCGTGCTACCCTGAAGCTTTAAGGAACCCTCACAAACGCCCCGATACCTGCATCAGGGAAACCCTGCCCTCAATTTCCCATACGGCTGGATGGTAGTTTCCGAAAATAGGGGACCCCATTATAGTACCCTAAATAGTAGGTAGGATCCTTATAAAAAGGACCCCAAAACATGGAACCCCTGATTTTCGGAAAATCTACATAAAGGAACCGTTATTATAGTACCCCGTCTATGAAACATTTAAAAGGAGCCCTACGGTAGCCTTATCCCCTGAATTTCGGAAATTCCCAGAGGGCCCCGAGCCGTAGGGTAACCTGAAAGCCTCGGAAGCCTTTTAAGCAAGGAAGCATATATGAGAGTTTCTGAAAATTAGGGGTACCTTATTTGAGGGTCCTTATAATAAGGGTCCTACTATGTAGGGTTCTGTTAGGGTCCCCTATTTTCGGAAACTCCGATAAACTCCTACCTCAGATTGGATCAGGATCCTTCTGCAATTCAAGGTATGTTGCTGAATGAAGTGGCTTTGGAGGGGCTTTCATAGTTACCTATAACATTATGCATTATGGGGAGTATGGGGGTTCCTCAATTGTCACTATAGTTTTAGTGTATTGGGCCCCAAACCCCTTTGGAACTACTGAGGCCCCTGTAGTATTCAAGCTTGGAATGTCCCTGGGACTTAGGGTAGCACATTCGGATCGACTCGTTGCTGGGTTCCCCGCCGCTGACAGCATTGTTTTTTAGCTTGAAAGCTCAGGGTTCGGAGTTCTAGAGCAGAAGGTCTTGGGCGGATGGACATTAGGATGCAATATCCACCCCAAAAAAGGCGAAAAAGCACTCTGCTGTCTTAGGGAGTTTTGGATTCGGACAGTCTAGGCTCGAGGCAAGGGTAGACCTTGGCTCTTTCAGGGTGCTCGACATTCGCGCTCCCTTGAGGGTAGCTCTTCTCACGACCCTGAACGGGGAACCCCGTCGAAGTTTGCTTGCAAACCCGGGAGCAACAAGCCCGCCTTAGCAGGATTGACGGATAACATCACGGTAGACACAAAGTATTCAATCCACCCAAACCACCTAAACCCTAAACTCCAAAACTCCTAAACCCACACCTGTTGGTAAATGAAGAAGTTGGGCTTGGAGCTAAGCCGGGTCTAAACACTACCTCAATCCCCAAACCACGCAACCCTATACTGCCTATACTCCAGAGCCTGAAAACACAAAACCTCCAAAACTCCAAACCTCTAAAAGCTAAACCTCTAAAACCTTGACCTCTAAACCCTAAACCCCTAAACCCTAGATCCCAAACGCCAGAACAAGGCAAGCACAGAGGAGCCTGGGTTTGATATAGACGCGGGTGCCCTCCGGCCAACCATGCGTCAACTTCATGTACATGTCGATGTAGTGAAAGCCCTTCCTTTCCCCAAAGGGTCCAAAGTACTGATATAGTAGAGTGTAGGGTTGCTGTATTAGGAGTTGCTATCATGATTGCAGGAAGTATTCCCCATAACAGTACATAGGACCCTCTGGGTTCGTCAGATACTTGTAACAGAAAACCGTAAGAAGGTAGGTTGTTTGGGGGCAAGGTAAGCCCAAGGGTCCTCACACCCCCAAGAAGGGGAAATTGGGCTGTATGGTTGTAGCACACCTCTTCCAAAACAATTTTGTGGCGCTATGAGGAGTTGCAGAAAGTAAACTCCATTTCATACCACATAGACCTCTTGTAGTTGGAGCGTTGCCGTTAACATACTGTACAGATCCGTTACGTTACATCCGGTCCCCCTACTGTCAGAAATCCGCACGAGTCCTGACCCTACACCCTAAACCTCCAAACCCACTAGCAGGTGCCGATTTCCACAGACCCCCAAAATTGTGGATAATCAGGGCTAGATATTTTCCTGCCCGGAAGTTAAAAACTTATCCCAAATCGATACCTAGAAACCCTTGTAGTGCCCCTCATAGATCCCTTCTAGGTCCCTTAAGGAACCCCTGGAGTACCCGCAAAGGGAACCATCCGCAACCCTCAAAAAGCCGTACCACGGAATCGGAGTCCAGGCCAGATCGCAAACCAAACTTAAAACCTTCAACCCGAAACCCTCCTTTAAAGTTTCCTTTATACATGTTCCTGGTTGGCTTCCTTTAGTCAGCCCGAAACCCTCGACCACTAAACCTGATAAACCCCAAACCTTATGAACTCTACACACCAAATCCTAAACCGAGAGCCCAAAACCAGAAACCTTATCAACCCTAAACTCCTAAGATCCTAAACCTATATAAACCCCAAACACTAAACGAACCCAAAAAAAACTGTATATGAAAAGCGAGTGCCGCAAAACCCTGCAGTATTTTGACAGTCGAGGCTCTTCGATTCGGCTGTCTCCTCAGTGACGGTTTAGGGTTGTGGGTTCAGGGTTTAGGAGTTAAGGGTTTAGGGTTGTGGGGTTAAGCTTAGGGCTTTAGGGTTCGCGGGTTTAGGGTTGAGGGTGTAGGGTTGAGAGATAGAGTATCAGGAACGAAGGTTTTGAGATTCAGAGGCTGTAGGGTTTGGGGTGTATGCGTGGTCATGAGGTCTAGGGTTTAGGCTTCGGGTTTAGGGTTTGCATGCTATTTGGGGTGTATACTCTGAGGCTTGAGTGTGAACAGTAGGCTTCGTGTTCAGGTTTTCAAACTTGGAGCTTGAAGTTGAGGATGTCGGGTAATTAGGCTGTTCAGTAACCCATTGGGAAAAAGGTATATACTTTTTTGGGCTTCTTATTTTATTCTAGGAACCCAGAAACCTGAAAGTAAAACAGTGTACTACTGAACAGCTTGGTTAATGTAGGAACCTGATTAGGAAATCCTGCGTCTTTACGAGGATTCCTTATATCAATCCTACTATTTGGGGGTTATAGGCCCAGGGTTTCTTAATCAGGTTCCTACATTGTTCCAGGACCCCTCCCCGAAGCTTGTAATAGAGCCCTTATGGCCCTTAATAGTTGGTATTTGGGGGATCTTAGAGGGGGTTTGGGGGTCGGGCCGTGTAGGTCCGCGACTGCTGAAGGTTTTAGCTCTTCCATCTGGATCAAGGCAAGGACCGGCAGCCCATGCTACAAAGACCCGGCGAAAACAGATGTAACGCCCGTACATACTCCCATACACATATACTCCCAATATGGAACGCATGGACACGCGGATCTGGGCGTTTTGTGGGTATGAAGCTCTCATGGGCGAGATTGAGGGCCCCTTCGCCGAGAAGACTTCAGGATCTCAGCCACAGAGAAAGCATCACAAACCTCAAACAGTCAAGAGTACAGGGTATAGGGATATGGGGCACTTCCACCAGAGCTGTTCCTGAAGCCTTAAGCTCACATACCTAAACTCTAGCATATCAGGGCCCAAGACATCCGTCTTCCTGGGATTGAAGAGCCTGAATATAATCGGAAACCCTCAGCCCTAAACGCCAAAACCCAATCTCTGAAAAATGAACCCGAAGGTAATACAGAGGCCGGAACCCAAAGCCGTAATGTCTTGCTAGATTGCTCCGCCTAGCTGGCCAAGATTCCATGTCTTTCAGAGCGTGGTTGCTCACCTGACATTCATGGCAGGATTCGTGGCCGTAGTGGCCTTCAGAACGACCCTAAGAATCCAAGTACTGCTGGTTCGGCATAGGATGTTCCTAAATAAAACGGCTCCTAACCCCTGGGTCTGAAAGTGGCTTGGGGCTTTGTAGTGGCTGAGTACCCCAGCCCTCGAACAAGTTAACCTCTTCAACTATGGTAGGAAAAAAGGCTACTAAGATACTAAGCTTTTGTAGAGATTCAATGGGTTTGGGTTTGGGGATGAAAGGAGCTCAAGGTTTGGAGTTTCGTTCAGGGATTAGGGTTATAAGCTTTCCGGCCAGCGACGCATTGGAAATCAGCAAAACAATTATTAGGGTTGGGGGTTGGGGGTTCAGGGATTTAAGGGGTTTGGGTTTGGGTTTTAAGGCTTTAGGGGGTTCGGCTTAGGGCTTAGGGGTTCAGAAGCTTTGATTTGATTTACGTTTCTTGTAATTAGATTATCTAGATATACTTCCGTGTAGACTACAACAAGGGCCCAGATGGCACGCATACTACTCATGCACTCGGACTGACAGGTGCACAATGGCCAAAGCAAAAATCAAGCGCGGTGCAATGCCCGCCAGACCGGGCTCAAACCTAAATCCGAATCCCTACATAAAAGGCCCCCTTGAGTGTTATTCAAGGGGTAAGTAAATTAAGCTCCAAATGAATCATTCCCGGTGAAGTGTAAACAATCGTAAGCAGAATAGAGTATGACATCAAGAAAGTACTTGGATGTGCCAGCTAAGCACCTAAAACAACGCCGCAGAGTCACTGGTTCAGGGTTTAGGGATTTAGGGGTTGAATGGCCTCCAGCAGGCCGAGAACAGAAGTCTCACCGGCAAATTGCGGAATGTAATGCAGCGAACCTCACTGTGCACGCAAGTATGCCCTCGCCGGGTGCTTCACCGGGAAGGGGGAGAGGGCTGAGTAGTGTAAATAACTAAATACACACAGACGGTACGTATACAGGAATCCTCTGTTAGCTCATAATTATATTACATTTCGCATGGGGAGGGATCTGTCATCCTATAGGTCCAACAAATCATTAGGGGTGTTGAGGCTTTACCCAGTCCATGTGCTCTGTCCTTTAGAGATCGGAGATCGTACCCTGAAGCCTCCAAACACGTCTGATCTGTTCAGTTTGAGCCTTCAAGGTAGAACCTCGATTCCTAAGCTAGATCAAGGATTTAGAGCTGCTGCATCCGTGTTTGGCACATGAGGGTTTGACTAGCTTTGCAAGCATCGGTAGCAACGAGGGTTGCAAACGTCCTACACGCTGACCCTGAACCTCAAACTACACATTGGTCTTCATCGTTGGTGTCCGTCGAAATTCATTTTTTGGTTTAACCTGTTTAATATAGGATCCTATCAGGTAACCCCAACAAGGAACTACGATGGAGACTACAGGTAACCCCCCCAAAACCTCAAAACCTTAAACCCTTAAAGTCCGAAGCACTGTAAGCCTCACTTACCCCCGACATGAAGATCGAAGTCGAGGGCCTGGTTATTCCAAGGGGAAGAGGAGGGATCCTTAATGGGACCCCTAGGTATACACCCTTAATATAGCTATTATATACCCATGATATAGCCCATTATAAGGTAGGGGTCCCCATTAAGGGTCCTTCCATTCCCCTTTGAGTTATGGCTCTTCCAAGCTGGTCGCCGTCGCTGCCTGGTTTGGACCAAACCACCATCGCCTTTGATTCTAGGGCAAGAGTTTAGGGGTTAAGGGTTTAGGGTTGGGGCAATGTAGAGACAATTAATTCTCAAGAGGGCAGGTCTCTAAATCAGAGTGCCTAGCCGAATCACCCAAAGACTACTTAAAGGCCATGGGACTTAGTAAGTAAGGTTATAGGTAGGTTACAGTTAAGATAGCCCCACTTAGGGGACTTATAACCCCAGTTATAACCTACTTACTAAGTCCCATGATCCTTTAAGTATGTCCCTCCGACCCCAATCTCCTACCCGGAAACTCAACGATGGGGTCCATGGTGAGCAGGTCATAACGTCCGGACCCCGAACACTGAACGACTCAAAGTGAAAGCAATAAGCCACCGAACCCAGACGCTTGGGCTGCTTGGGGAGGGAGGGGAAGGAGCATCTTTGGATGTCTTGCGTGGCCTTTGCGAACAGCTTGGGGATGAATAGCATCCCACGATTGTATACTCACGGGTGTAGTTCATACCTCTGTGCTTGCAGCCCTCACTCCAAACCTGCGCGCCCAGCTTGGCAAACCTACTGCCTAAACGCTGTACGGTTTCTGTAATTTAAGGAGTTCTTTCAGGCATGTAAAGGACTTTGCTTGGGTTTGATAGGCTGACTATTGCATAGATACCCATACGGTAACGTGATCAAAGTTCCTGAATCGATACTTTCGGGCCACCAACCTACTTGGAGGATCATGGGACTTAGTAAGTAAGGTTATAAGTACCACTTAAGTACCTTAGTTGGGGTTTTAAGTATAGTCACCTTACTTATACCCCTAGTTACTAAGTCCCATGATCCTTCAAGTATCAACCCTTTGGGCACATTCACCCTTTCGGGTAAGATCGAAGCCTGAGTAATTAGACGAGAGGGCTGGGAGATTGGGGCAAAGGGTTTGCCGCTTGTTTCGGGTTCGGGCCTTGAGGTTTACCGGGTTCGGATGTACAGTTCATTCGTGCTTTTTCAGCCCGCACACACCGGCCCAGTTGGTTTCATAACCCCTACTTAAAGGATCATGGGACTTAGTAACTAGGGTCCTAAGTAAGGTAACTATACTGATAACCCCAATTAAGGTACTTGTAACCTCACTTACGAAGTCCCATGGTCCTCTAAGTACACCCTAAACCAAAAAGAACCACTCGATCGGAGCTTCGCGAACCTTGCCAACAAGCCAAACAGTCCGGGAAAAGCACCCTCTGCTTTCGAAGACAAGGAAGCATTTCGGAGGGTTAGATGTCAGACTGGGCGCATGGGTTCTGATGTAACGACGAGGTCTCAAAAAGTAGAGAAGTATGATAGAAAACTCCCCCCCCCATTACACCTCGACCGCAAGACTCCGCAAGACTTGGCCCCACAGTGAAATTCGAGAAACGACGTGCATAACATTGGCTCCGGAAAACCTGAGTGCCGCATACCAATGCGGAGTTTGGGTTTTGGGGCGGAGTCCAGGGTTCTGGTGCAATTCAGGCCGGAAGCTTTCCGAGATCTCACTTGTCTTACGCGGTTGAGGGCTCAGGGCCCAGAGTTTAGGGCTCACGGTTTAGAGTTCATGGCTCAGGGTTGAGGGGGTCAAGTTTAGGGTTTACGGGATAGGGTCCAGCAGCAGTTGCTCAGTTTGTGGCGTCTCCACTACTACATGATATAGGGCTTCTGTTGTCAGCATCCTGAATAGGAGCCACAAACATCTAGAGGACGCCAAAGCCCGAATAGAAGCCACCTTCTCTTACCTAAAGTCTCCATTGTCGTTTCTTGGTCGGGTTACCTTATAAGATCCTTTATGTAAAATTGCATAAACCCGAAAGGGAGCTACAAAAGAGACGGCAGAAAAGCTGTAATTATGCCCTTACAGAGAACCCTTTTATAGCACCTTTGGCTATCTGTGACCGGATGAACGCCTCCTATAGATGCATTCCTTTCGGCTGCTCATACACTAGATTATGAAGCGATTTCAACAGAACAACATTACTCCAAGGGTAAAAGGAGGGACCCTTAATAAGGACCCCTAGGTATATACCCCCAATATAGCCATTATATACCCATTATATAGCCCATTCTAGGGTAGGGGTCACCATTAAGGGTCCCTCCTTTTCTCCTTTGAATTACAAATCAAGGTGAGCCCGGTATCCTCAAGTTCGCACATCGGGACCTGCGAAATTCAACAGCGAAAACCTGAGCAGAATTCCGAAACGTAGCGGAAGCGAGGGCTTGGATTGATCCCTTGTTCGGAACCCTAAACCCTATACCCTGAACCCTATACTATACCCGACACCCTATACCCTAACCGTATACCCTCTAAACCCTAAACCGTATACCCTAAACCCTATAATTACCCGAAACCGTGAACATAGAGTCGAAGGTTTCATGGGTGGCCCCCGGATGTGGGTGCGGCTTTTCCGGCAGCCCTTCATCTGGGGGCCTTAATAATTACCAATACTACTTTGGAGTTTCTTATTGTAATCATATATAATTATAGTAAGGAACCCCAAAATAGTATTGGTAATAGTACCATTGGCCCCCCCAAAAAAATATTTCCGTAGTCCCTAAACCCAAATCGCTAGATTCGTCGAAGCAACGACATCTGGATCTGGGACAGCCTGAGTCACTGCGCAGCACTGACAGTGCAGGCCGACAAACCCAGCCCCCAAACTCCAAACCCCGAAAAGGTTTTAGGCTTACCAGAGGACCCCCCAATGGCCCTTTAATGGAGCCCTTATGGTGTACCTCGGGTATATTAGAGGTAGCTGTGGGGTCTAAGTTGGGGCGAATTTCGAGAAAGCTGGAAAGTTCTAGAGCTGAAACCATGCAGCAATAAATTAACCCCGGAACCCTCACACACAAAGAAAGGGTTCCTGGAAACCCTCAGTCATCTGGATCAAGGGGCGGGGAAGTGGCGCTGAGTCCCTAAACCCTTACCCAAAGGGTCCAAAGGACCCAATAAGAAGGTACTTGGGTTTAGGATAGTAGCTATGTAGCTCTACGTTTGCGAGAGTATGTAAGTATTGGGTACTTGGACCCTTACGGTTATACACCGGCCACTCAACCCTGATCTCGAAGAGCAAATCCCTCTCTCTACCCCAATTCGTGGCCCGACCCCAAACCCTTCTGAGGCTCAACAGCGCTTCGATTTTGAGAGGTTTCCGGGCTTATGAAGCCCTAAACTTGGTCCTAAACCCTAAACCTTCACCGTTACATTGCATAGACATGAAGCTAGACCCCCCGACTACCCTAATATACCCTAAGTGCTGACTATTACGGACCATGTTAAAGGGCACACCGGGGGGTCCTGGAAGATGCCCCTAAACACTAAACCCTGGGAACCCGAAACTCCTAAACATAGACATGAACCCAGACCGCCGGGAGGATCCAGAAAGTAGATCCCTTAATGGGGGGTCCCTATAACGTAACCTTAGTAGTATGATCTACTTTCTAGATCCTCCCGGGGGTTTGGGAAGAGGTCCCGAGTTTAGGCAAAGGAGCATGTCGGTGGAGAAGAAGAATACCAAGTCTCCGGTCTTCAAACTGGGCTTAGGGCTCAGGGTGAGGGCTTTAGGGTTTTAGGGGTTAGGGGTTTAGGGCTTCGGGGTTTAGGTTAGGGTTGTGGGTTCAAGGCTGTTGGGGTTTAGGTTAGGGTTGAGGGTTCAAGTTCGAGGCGTTGGGGTTTAGGGTTTCGGGTACCAGGGCCTGCTTGGGCCTCTGCTTGGGTCCATAGAACCCATATGGGAGCTTCCGAAAATTAGGGGTACCTTTTTTTGGGTGTCCTCGTAATAAGGGTCCTACTACAGTATTCAGGGTACTATTATATTAGGATCCCGTATTTTCGGAAACTCCCATACATGTAGGGATCCTACGGATTCGACTAGGTAGGGGCTAGCTCGCACAGTTCTGAGGGTTCCCCTAATTTGGGGCACTATACTACCAAGGGTACTTTATAGGGACCCCCATTAAAGGATCTACTTTTTGGATCCTCCCGGGAGTCTGGGATGCTTAGCATTGCCAAATCTCGGATGCCTCGGTTTGGAGCCTGCAACCCTCACTCTGCCTCACACCCGATGATGGGCTTTGAAGTAGCAACGGGGAAAGCACACATACAACTCTATTTCATAAGGGCTCCTTTAAGGGAAGGGTGCACACCTAAGTAATAAAGTAGGGTACTCCAGAAACCAGCACCGACTGCATAACAAATTCACAGCACCCCTTAATCTGAGGGTCGCAAAATCCGAGCAGCAACCCTTGCACCCCGAAAACAGAGCTGCCAAGTCACGTTGGGGTGCTTCTGGCATTGAGGGTTAAGGTTCTCTTGTTTTGGGGTGGTACTTCAAAGTTCGAGGGTTTAGGATTTAGTAGCGACGTTGTCTCTTTGTTCTCCAAAAGCCAACTGACAGGTCAACTAGTGCCGTCACCCTAGACCCTCCAACTACCCTCTATTAGACCCTAAATGCCCCTTATTTGGGACCATATACCCCTAATTGAGGGTACAAGGAGGGTCCTGGACACTGCCATTCATTCATAGAACACCAACCCTTAAGCCCCAAACCTGCAGGACAGTGCCTGACCCCCACACACCACTCCAGCCTAACACCGTAATGGGGACCTTACTGTGGGTCCAAATATCAAAGCCCCTCTGACCTGGACCCCTAATTTCAGCAAGCCCCCAGCAAAACTACCAAATTTGCAGCCTATGACCAGGACCCCTGATTACACGAAGCCCCAGCAGAACTACCAAACCCTAAACCCTACCAAATCTGCAGCAGTGCACTGGTGATGTCCTCGCACAGGGTCATCCCAGTCCTGTGGGCTGATGGATTTCATGGATTTTGTAGGCCTGGACCCCAAATAGCCTAGACCTACCTACCTGTTTAAGGACTTGTATAAGGACATCATCAATAAGGAACCCTAACAACAAGGCTTTATGGGGTCCACGTTGGGGTTTAGGGATTTCGGGCTCTGGGTTTTGTAGGTGGGGTCGTGTAGATCTTTATAAAGTTGGGAAGGTTTATTTCTACGCAGGGATACAGACTTGTCCAAGCACCACATCAGGTAGGTACTTGGGCTTGGGTTATCGATGATCTTACTTCCAGGTGACTACCTATGGATGATAACCAGGTATTTGAAAATTGGACCGGCTCGATGGGGTTGGGATACAGGAGTTTATTGCTTCAAGCTTCCCGCCAAAACGGCCTTCGTTTAAGGGGCTAAACTATCGAGTGTTTTGTACCCTGAACTCTAGACCTTATAAACCATAGCCGTCAATCGCCGCCCAACGCATGGGAGCTAGTTTAGACCCTGGGCATCGTCAAAGCTTTCCAAATTCCGGTAAGCAACGGCGCAAGAGTTCGGGGTTTCGACTTATAAAGGAAATCATATTCAGGAACCCTAAAAAGGTAGGTTATTTGGGGTCCAGGTAAGACCTATACACTGCCTCAACTTATAGATACCCTACACCCTGAAAGCCCAAAACCCGGATAGGATCCTCAGGCATAGCAGGGTGGTCACAGGCCTCTAGTGATCATATACTCCCCCAAAGAATAGCTTACATGGTGACCACATCAGAACGAAAGCCTTTATCAGAAAGCTATATAGATCCCCTTATAGATATCTTATATCGAAACTGTAGTTCTAACTGAGCTACATTGCCAGCTACGTAATGAATGGGTCCCTTGGACGCTTGTGAGATGGTTGGGAAGTAAGCCTATAAGGACTCGGACACCCAAATCCTGAAATCGCTAGACCTTGGAGTTTAGGGTTTACGGCCTAGGTTTTAGGGGTTCAGGGTTTATAAGCCTACTTGCGACCAGGCAGCAACGCAAGTTGCATTCTGGCAAGAATCGACGAACCTGGGCAAGGACGGGGAGCTTTCACATTGGTTCGCGTTGTTTCGGCGCTGAGAACTAGAGTCACTAAATTGAGCCCGGTGCACTGTAGCCTCCTCAGTGAACACTGAACCAAAGCTCGGCTGCAGAAGAGTTCCGCAAACGAGAATATATAGAAGTAGAGTGATTAGATCTTCACCCTCAACTTTCGTTGCAAATACGAAGGGCCATGAAGAATCATGATTGTTACACGGTGGCCAGACCACCATCGAGAACTTCAATGTTCGTCTTGTTTCCAGCCATGAGGCCTTGACTCTTAGAGTAGCCCCAAGGGTCCAAAGGACCCAGTAATTAGGTACTCGGCTTTAGGATAGTAGATATGTAGGTTGGGTTTTGGGGGGAGTATATGACTATTGGGAACTTGGACCCTTGGGGTAGGGCTTTGGGCTCCTGGAATTATAGCAAAGCTGGAGTAAGAAACTCAAACGAACCATACAGATAAGTGTTCAGGCTTCTATGTTAGCCCATCGTGCGAGCTTCTTGCTGTTTAACACGGGACCTTAAGGCGCGATCTGCTAGACCGACAAAGGACACCCACTACTCAACTGTGACTTGTCCTGTTCCGCATCGAATTGCGACCATCATGCTTCCTTAAACTGCCGCAGCTGCCGCTTCCACGAGATTTCCACCGACATTATGTGTTTGTCCTTGCTTTGGTCACTCACGTAGCCTGTGCCCTGACCCTGCCATGCGAGGGAAAACGGAGCCCTAGTTAATTGAGCAGAGCGACGTAAAGGATAGGTTTCATGGGATATAGACCCCTTTCAAACCTTAAGACCTATTAGCACAGGCTTTGGAGCTTTCAGGAATGAACCCCGAAACAAGGAAGGAAGGCAAGCCACCGGTGTCGCAGGTTGGCATCTTCCTGCACGAGCAAAGATTTCTCTGGAACAGGCTCGCATCTCTAGGCGCTACGCCATGGGTTGTACTACAAGTCAGGTAGGGAAAATAAGTAGTTCTACAGGGCTTCTTCTTGTAAGGTTTAGGTTCTAGGCTGTATCTTAGGGGCCTTAAGAACTAGAATAAGGGCTTTTCGGTACGCTATGCTACAATTTGTGTTAAGGAACCCTGATGAACAACTCTCTAATACAACGGCCTAAACCAAAGGTCTTGGGTTGGATTGTACGGTACTTGTTGCAGGGAACATTACAGAAAAGTGTTTCTATTCAGGCTCTTATGTTTGGCTGAAAAGGATCCTCATGCAGAGCAGGGAACTTCGTGGTGAGATCCTTGGAGTACAAATCCAGGACTCTCGGGAAGCAAAGAAGCTTTCACACGTGCTCCAAGTCTTGATATACATTAAACCCCCCTTACACTCTGACTCTCAAGGTGCATGTTGATATAATGCCTACACTGATGTTGTGACTATAAGGATTATATTAGGGCCCTATCATATTCCTATTATTTTCCTATTACAGGGCAGGGGCAGCTTCTAACCAAGACCCTAAACCGAAACCCCCTGGCCTGCGTGCGAATCGCCTGGGCGACTGCCAGCAAAGCGATAGCGAAAATCATGGAGGGTAGCTCCTGTCAAAGGGGACAAGGAGGGACCCTTAATGGGGACCCTTTACAGGGATCTATAGGGATTCTATAAGGATATAGGCTTTAAGGTTTAGGGGTTTAGGGGGGTTTTGGGGGTTTAGGGGAAAAGGAGGGACCCTTAATGGGGACCCCTACCCTATAGTGGGCTATATAATGGCTATATAATCGCTTTATTAAGCGTAATATGCTTAGGGGTCCCCATTAAGGTCCCTCCTTTTACCCTTGGATCCTGAGTGTCCAGGGCTTTCTAAGGAATAAGTTGGGGTGAGGTTAATTAAGGGATTCAGTTTCGGGCTGAACTGCGGGGTTCGGGTTTATGAGGTTTAGGATTAAGGTTTGGGGTTTTGGGTGTCGCGATCTAACTAACCACAAAAGACAAAGCATGCAAACTCAAAGGAGGCACAGTTGGATTGAAGAGACAACGGCAGGTCCGCGATTTGAGAATCCTTTTCCAAACGACCCAGACGATACCGAATATCTTTGCGCATCAAAAAATACTCGAGGTGTTAAATTTACAGTAAAGCATAAACCCATGAGCACACCAATAAATACGTAGAAATATTTATATATACAGATGCAGTGCACATAGATATACATATTGCATGCAAACTCAGTACATACGGAATTATGGACAAAGATGTCTTGGATTGTTCGGATCGATAGACCCAAACCTTGAGCCACAGCTTCAATGCGCAGCTCTCAGAGGTGGATTTCGCACGGCAATATAAGGCGTTTAGCAAATAGAAATGCTTCTCGCAAGTGTTAAAGCTTTAGTGCCCTGACTACACTAGGGTTTGAGGTATGCTTACAGAGACTACAAAGCGAGATCAATACTTGCTACCCTGTATTAGGGTGATAGGTTTCGGGCATGCTTCCCGGCAGTAGCTTGCCAGAGCTTACCAGGTTCAGCGTCTGAGGTCAGAAGGTCGATGAGCCTTCAGTTTTGTCAGGGTGTAGCCCTCTCTAGCCTGTTTCGCTTCAGGCCTGCAGGTGTAGAGGGTCTGATTAATGCTTTAGGGGTTGACGGCTTGAGGCTGGAGCCTCGCATGGTTCGTTCGAGTTTAAAGTGTTAGGATTTAGGATTGCGGTCGAATGGAGCATGGACAAAAGAGATGCTGCGCAAAATCAAAGCCAATCCTCAACCGCCATAATAGACTCCATGCATGTATGCATGTTTGCATGCCTGTAAGCAAGTACATATGTATGCATGTATGTATGCGTGTATGTAAGTATGTACAAAGGTACATAGGTACATACATACTGACACACACATACATACATACATACGTACATGCAGACATATAAACGAAACACGTACATACATTCATCATGCATGCATGCATGCATGCATACATACCCTATGTAGGTATGTATGTATGCATATGTACATTCGTGCATATGTACATATGAGAGTATGCCGCTAGCAGGATCTCCCCCTTCATATAGTATAGGATGATGTGAGATACTACAGTAGAACATACTGTGCTTAAACAGGATAGAACATAATATCATGCAAGGAGCATTGATAAACCACTGCATAACACAATGCAGCGAAATATAATGCAGCGAAATACAATCAACATAGAACAACATAACACAGCATAGAAGAAACTCGCATGATAAGGTAGTTAACCGGTAATGTTGTGTAGTACGACATGGTATAACGTGAAAACACAATATAACAAGCTGCATCTTGATAGTCCATAGTAGTGCTTCAGACAATGTGATTTCATTATAGCGTAGTAAAACACATACATATATAGATGTGCGTGTACATAAATACATCTTATCATCTAATATCATGTACTGTAGTGTGTGTGATGAAGAACGAAATGCTCCGTGGTACTATGCTGTGTTAAAGTATGTTACAGGATGCAGTGTCAATAAAATAAGTCACAGTCCAGTCTAGATTCTGCTCTGGGCTATCCTATTCGGTTCTAGTTGGCTCGATCTTGTCACCTTCCATACAATAGTAAGCTTTACGATACCTCTGTACTCAGTTATATGCTGCGCTATACTTCTGTCTCCTCTATTTGATAATACGTTGCTGCACTGTGCCATAAGATATTAGTTCATATCATGTTATGTTATACTTTACTATATGGTATCAGATTGCATTCTTCCATTCCAGCATAGTCTAGCCTGTTCTTTTTGAACCTGGAGTTTCTTGTGAGTTATGAAATACATGAGAACAAACCGCACCAAAGTGTTATAAAGTATCATGTTGTATTTATGCTGATAAACCAATACCAGTATATATGATATTGAAAAAAGCTACCGCTCTGGTGCACTCTAAGGTTTTGTGCTGTGCTGTATTATGCTATAAGGCACTGTTTCATGTTGCATTACGTTAAACCATGACGAATTCTGGTCCGCTGTGTTATAGAATGTTACGGTGAATTGTACTACACTTTTGTGTATTACAATACAGTACATGATGCATTGCATTATGTTATCTTATACTGTAGTGAGTTATACGTTATTGCAAGGTAAAGTACGGTACAGCATAGGACAGTGTGGGATGGCATGGTACAGAATAATTTATGTTATGATATATCATATTGCATTCATCTTGCAATGCTAAGCTACATGTGTACCAGGAAACATAATATATGTGCGTACGCATGTGCACATGTTAGGTCTTGATACACAGCAAGGCACATTACATCGTATTACACTATGTTATCTGAAACTTATCATCTTGCCTTAGAGTCGATTAAAATCAAACAACTGCTGCTGATGATTGTTGGGATATATTAGGTTATACTATGTTGCATTGGGTATACAAGTAGAAAACTATATTATGCGACACTGCACTGTCTTATTTTATAGTATATGATATTTTGTTCTCTACAAATTGTTACGGTATTGATTTTTTTCTCCTAATGAGTACATGTCCGTATACACCTACATACATACATACATACATACATACACACATGCATATGTGCATGCATACATACATGCATAGATATACAGATACAAGATATACAAATGTATGAATGTATACATATGATGACAGACCGAAACCCCAAAACTATAACCCCAAAACCTGGGTTCTTTACGTAGTCTGCAGCATACGTTACAGTGAAGCTCCAAGCTACGTCGACGATATGTCTTCCTACCAGTGGCGGGCAAGAGCTTGGGGGTGGCCGTCAAGGACAAGCAGGGCTTGGGGTGTTGAACAAATCCAGACTGTCGACCCGAAGTGAGTACCCCCAGTGGTAGGGTCCTTGATATCAAGACCCCAAAGCTGCAATCACCCTAAACCCTAAACCCTTAACCCCCAAAGCTTCAATCATGAACTGAAGCTGGAACCCTTAGAGTTCGACCCCTCACGTCTCCCTAAACCCCGAACCCTCAACCCTGAGCCCCAAATCCCAAAACCCTAAACCCTAAAACGTAAACCCTAAACACCAAACCCTAAACCGTAAACCCTAAACCCTAAACCCTACACCCTAAACCCTAAACCTCAAACCACGACATCGGGCACCGAGCAAAGATCTCCCCCTTGTGAACTAGAAGCGATGTCCTAGGTCTGGGTCAGGGAAACTTGGATTTTTGGAGGCTTTTACAGGCGGTTTCGGGTTTAGGGTTTGGGTCAAGGACATTTGGAGTTGTATGGGGCTCTTATAGGGGTTTCGGGTTTAGGGTTTAAACCTAGGAACATGCTGGAAGGGTCCAAGTAATTCTTATTTATGGTTTTGTGTACCTAGAAAGGCCCAACGGTCCTGTAGTAGGGAGTACTTGGACCCTTAGGGTTGGAGCTACTTAGAGGATCATGGGACTTAGTCACTAGGGTTGAAAGTTAGGTGACTATACTTCCAACTACTTACAACCCCAATTAAGGTACTTATATCCCTAGTTACTGAGTCCCCTGGTCCTCCAAGTAGGGCCTTTGAGTTTCAGGTTTCGGCTCGGGTTTCGGAGATTTCTGCTTGGGGTTTGGGGCTTGAGGATATTCGGCAATATATGGGTCTAAGTGGTCTAAGTCGAGGATTTACAGGCTTAAGGTTCAGGGTTTTGGGGCGTCCATGGTTGTCGGCGTAGGCCACTGGGTCGCAATACAGGTGAGTAGTGTAGGGGCTTTAATAATAATTCGAGTCGGGTTTTGGGTCCCACTATACTATACGATAAGTATGATAAGGAGCTCCCCAAATAGACTAGGTACTTATTTAGGCTTCTATATTAATGTATTGTCAGCCCAGCACAGTGGCCAAGTGTTGTCAAGACAGGCATCGAGGCTTTGAAGTTCACGGCTTTGGGGTTTAGGGTTGTGGGTTTAGGGTTTAGGGTTGTGGTCGAGAGCTTCTTCAATCCTTTCCACACTCGTCTATGTACAAACCACTATTTAATTCAGGATACACCTTAAGGCCAATATCTACATGCCACGTTACTCAAGAACGAAGCCGAGTACAACGAGTGGGTGACAGGTAGACCCGCAAAGTTAGCAAGGCAAAGCAACTCTGGAGACCCCCAGTCTCATAAGGCTAACGTAGAAGCCAGAATAAATACAAATGCCATTCCTAAGGGCTCTTTGTTACAACCAGGTGGAAAATTCCGAATCCTTGTTCCGGTGATGAAATCCTTACAGAAACGCCGCAAGGTCCGAACCCCTCAACGCCTGAACCGTCTACTGCCTTGCTTGCTCCTACTTGGGGCGTAAGAATCACGTTCTGGGAGCCTGTGTGCATATATATATACACACACCTATGTATATTCTATGAATAAGTGAACCTGAGCTCTAAACCCTAAAATTAAGGGGGTCCTTCTTCATTAGAACCGGCATTCGGCAAAAGAGCATCATACTCGTACTGTAATACAGCACCCTAAGGAAGACTATTTCAGAATTGTACGAAAAAAAATATTTCTAGCTATCCTGGCCCGTATAGCAGGCTCTAAACCCCTAAATCTGCTACTTCAGCTCTGCCCAGCTGCGAATACTCAAACTCGCCAACGATCAACTCCTGCCTCGGCTTTGGGTTTTGGGTCCAGGGTTTATTGAGGGTCTCGGATCGAGGGTCTGATCTCCGCAATATACAAAGCACCAAGCTTTAGTTAGCTTCATGACTGATGCCCCTATGGTAGACCCCAATCCGCAAACACATAAGACAAGGTTTTGTGATAGTAGAAGCCAGAAAGTTGGAACATGGCTTTAGGAGGATTAGTGCTAGGATCCCTTACACTTTACCTGAAGGGCATGAGGCCAATGATGTTCCAACTTTCTGGCTTCTACTGTATAGGGTTTGGGGTATATTTGGGTCTATTTTGGGTCCAGGATTGTGAGTCCTATTGATTTTTAGGGTTCAGGGTCTGTAGTGTCGAGGGTGCAGGGTTATGTGAGGACTTGAAGGTTGAAAGCTTAGGGTGTTCGGTTTAGAGTATAAGGCTTTGCTTTAGGGCTTAGGATTTGGGCATTGCGCTTGGATTTGTGCGGTTTCTCAGAAATAGGAGATATTCATGGGTCATTGTTGGCAGGAGCCTACAATGTAGAATGAAGAGATTGGGTCGGGCTGAGGATGCGCTAAACCCCAGGCCAGAAACTCGCATATTGAACACCGTAACCCCAGAACCAAGAACCCCGAATTTCACCAACAACTCTTGCTGTTCCTTATTCCGCTCGGTCCGCTTAACTACATCACACAATTAATGTAGGCGCCTGAATAATTGCCAGTACAATTTTGATGTTCCTTAATATAAGTAAAGTATCATGGGCCCCAAAACCCTATTCTAATTATTAAGGCCCCTAAAATATTACATAGTAGGAGTTTGCTAGGATGGAGCCTAAGGTCGCGCATACAGCCTGAAGACAAAAATCCTAAACCCTAAACCCTAAACCCTAAACCCAAACCCTAAACCCTAAACCCTAAACCCTAAACCCTGAACCCTGAAAGGGTTCCGATTCCACATGCTCCAATCCCCAGCATGCCCGAAGCCCGAAACACTCCACTCAGGAAGTGGGTCCTGGCTCTGCGGCTTCTTATGTTGAAAAATACTGCGGAACCTCGAGGAATAATAGTGGTGAGTAATGTAGAGACCTTATTGATTAAAATAGAGTTTTGGGGCCCATTATATGATCATTACAACAAGGAGCCCTCAAAATATGTAGTATAGGTAATTATTCAAGCCCCTATATTATTCAGGCCGCAACCCTATCTTCGGCCACGAGGTTTCCAGTATCGCCTAGAATGCAGTCATATGATCACGAAACGTCAGGGGAGATGCCTTACAAAAGTGGGTTGCGCGCTCTAAACCCTAAAACCGAAACCCCTAAACCCTAAGCTACCCTAAACCCTGAACTACCCTATAAACCCTAAACCCTACACCACACATAGTTATAGTGAATAATCGTGAGAATAGGAGGCCATTGGAGAAAAGCTTGAGCCGTTCAACATTCCTCTAGTCCAAGGATCATCGGACTTACTAAGTAAGGTTCCCTGACGATGTATAGGACTTAGTAAGTAAGGACATAAGTACCTTAATTGGGGTTATAAGTACATATAAGTATAGGTACCTTATAACCCGAGTTATTAAGTCTCATGATCCTCCAGGTAGCCCAGGGCCCCCGGCAGCACCCAGTGCTCATCCAGACCATCCGGCGCCAAGCGCATGGCTTGGTCCTTGCTCTCCACCTTTTCGGCTTGGGGTATAGGGCTTAAAGGTTTAGGGTTTTTAAGTTTAGGGTTTTAGGGTTTAGGGTAGCATGTGCTATAGGCTATAGGGGCCGTGAGAGTTAGAATAGGGTTTGGGGGGGTGTCTTATCTATCAGTGCAATAAGGAGCCCTAAGAAAAACTAATGGTAGTTATTCAGGCTTCTACATTAACGATTGCTTTCAAAGCACTCTAGCAGCTTAGGGCAGGGTTTCGGGGCTTAGGGCTTGGGGTTTAGGGCTTTGGGGCGTTAGTTTAAGGCTTTAGGCTTTAGGGCTTGGGGTTTAGGGTTTTAGGGTTTTGGGTTTGGGGTTTCGGGGCTTAGGGCTTGCGGGTTTGGGGATTCCGGGATCGATCTGGGGTGCAGGATTCTGGAGTTTCAGGTTTCAGGCGTAGCTCGCCAATGAGGCTCCGTGTTGGATCCGCAACCAAGAAACAATGTACTCAACGCATGGGTCGCACTCGAGGGTTCAGCATGTAGACCTGGTCTGTACCTAGAGGCTCATACCCTACCCCTTTGTTGATTACCTACTGTTCTAAACAACAGATTACAACTAAAGAAGTAGGTATACCCCCGAGAAAAGGGTAGGGTATGAGCCTACAGGTACGATGAAGGTGTTAGGGCGTAGAGTTTTGGAATAGGGGTTCCTTTAAAGGGCCATTATAAGGCTTTAGTATAGGGGCCTTCATAATTACAATAGGATTTTGGGCCCAATACACTCCAAGTATCATCTTGATAGGGAACCCCCCAAAAATAGTAGAGGCAATTAATTGAGGTACCTATATTAGGGGGCTTCCATTTGGGGTGAGGGATCAAAAAAAAATTAAATAAGGATCAAAAAAAAATTAAATGGAAAGATCAAAAAAAAATTAAAATAAGGATCAAAAAAAAATTAAATCACTCAAAATACAGCATTTCCTGGGGCAGAGGCATCAAAAAAAATTAAAATAAGGATCAAAAAGAAATTAAATCACTTAAAATACAGCAATTCCTGAATTTTTCCAAGGGAAAACAATGTTTTTTCCTATGGATTTTCTTTTGTTTCCTTAGGATCTGTTTGGTTTTTCCTCTGGAAAACACGATATTCCTGCGGATTCCGTGGTATTTCCCTAAGTTGTCCTTGAATTTTTCGTAGGGAAAAGCATATTTTCCTATTACCTATGGCGTTCGTGTCATTTGTTCAGGTTTTCAGAAGGACAACATATGGTTGTTCCTCGGGAAGATCAAATTTTCCTTACAATTTCACATTTAGGACGGATTTCCTGTTGTAGCTGTTGCTGGTGTTCCGCTTCATCATCTGTCTTAAACACGCCCCTCATTTGGCGATTCTGGTTCAGGATGTATCTACAAGGGCGGAGACGCCCTCATTTGCTGGGTTTCAAAAAAAGGCATATGCTTCAAAGCAACCCTGCACGGCTTAAAACAGCGGGGGGGTTGGGGGGGGCGCAGCCCCCCCCATTTGCAGAGACAACGTTCACATGATGGGCTTCGAAAACACTCTTTGAATCAAGCTTGCACGTCTCGAAAAGCGCGGCGGCGGGTGTTTTGTTCTTCCGTGCCTGTTCGTGTCTCTTCTTCCGTTAGCATTCTAACCTATATATATATATAACATAGTAAACCAGAAGAACGACATAAGATGGTTCGACAACACAAAAATGGTGTGACATTTTCTGACATAACAGAACCTTGCTTCTTATAGCATATAATAGCATACTAAAAATACAACAATGCAATATAACAGAAGATGACATAGAACAAAACAACATCTTAGTTTATAGTGTAGTACATTGTAACATAGTACAATACAGCGTGTATATTTACAACATAATATGTAGTATATTTTATAACATTAGGTTACATTATGTTATATTATGTTACGGTACATTACGATATTATGGTAAATTCGATTGGACTATGTAGTATCCTGTTGCTTGTATCTTTGTTTCTGTGATTCTTTCATATTCTTTCTCTTTCGTCTTTTCCAACTTTGCTTTTTTATTCTGGACTTCTTTCTTTCGTTCGCTCGTTCATGTCTTTTCTTTCTTTCTGTTGTTCTTTCTTTGTTCATCTCATACTCCCTTCCTTTCTTTCTTGCTTTCTTTCTGGTTTGATTTACTTCGTTCTTTCTTTGGTTCGTTCTTGCTTTCGTTCTTTCTTTCGTTTTTACTTCCGTTTTTTCGTTCTCTCTCTCGTTCTATCTTTCTTTCTTTCTGTTTTCCTTTCTTTCGTCCTCTTTAGATACAGCAATTTTTGAATTTTTCCCAGGGGAAACACTGTTTTCATACGGATTCGTTTTCATTTCCTGAGGATTTGCTTGGTTTTTGCTCGGGAAAACACGATTTTTCTACGGATTCCGTGGTATTTCCTTAAGTTTCGTTCTTTAGTTCTTGCTTTCGTTCTTCCTCTTGTTTTTGCTTTCGTTCTTTCGTTCTCTCTCTCGTTCTTTCTTTCTTTCTGTCTTTCTTTCTTGCTTTTTAGATACAGCAATTCTTGAATTTTTCCAATGGAAAACACTGCTTTCCTAGGGATTTTCTTTCGTTTCCTAAGGATTTGCTTGGTTTTTCCTGTGGAAAACACGATTTTCCTACGACTATTTCTGTTTTTTCTTTATTAATGTATGGCCTTCCGTCTTTCTTTATTTCTCTGTTTTTGTTATTTGGTTATTTCTTCATTGTTTGTTTTGTTTTTGTTTCTAACTCTCTTTGGTTCTTTCCTTGTGTTTTCTTTTTTCTTTCCTTATAGCTTTCTTTATTTACTTAGTTCTCTATTTTTGTTTTCTTTCTTTACTTATAGCTTTCTTTATTTTCTTATTTCTCTATTTCTTGCATGGCTTTCTTTCTTCCTTTCTTTATTTCTTTCTTTTTGTTCTTTCTTTCTTTCTTTCGTTATTTCTTTATTTCTTTGTTTCGTTCTTTCTTTCGTTCTTTCTTTCTTCCTTGCTTTCTTTCTTCCTTCCTTTCTTTCTTTCTTTCGTTCTTTCTTTCTTTCTTTCCTTCTCTCTCTCTCTCTGTCTTTCTTTCCTTCCTTTTTCGCCTTCCTTTCGCGGATACCCGTTTAATTTTTTTTGATCCTTATTTAATTTTTTTTGATCCTTATTTAATTTTTTTTGATCCTTATTTAATTTTTTTTAACCCCTATCCCGGGCTTCCACTTGGAAGCTAGACCAAAAGGTTCTTGACAACTCATGCCAAAGCAACGTCCTGTCCAAACGCCCAATGCGTCAACGTGTCACGATCAAGTTCTTGCACGTTGCCAATGTGGTCTTGCGCATTAGCAAGAACAAGCAGCATAACACGGCTGAGAAAACTCAATGCACCCAGTTGAGCCATGATCTTGCTGGAGTCGTTGGGTTTGTCGCCCCCCAAGGTCGAAGGCGCATGACCTCATCGAGCAGGCGCCTGATCAGGTAGGGCCGCGGGTTATGCTCCCGAGTCCAATCACGAAGGGCCCTGAGCTGCCACTCATCCAGGTCCAGCATCACTCGCACCCAGTTCCCAAAGCCGTCTTCGTCCGGTAGGCTACTCTTGATGCAGTCTGGCCAGATTCAAGAGCCCTTCCAGGGCCGGATTCAAGTGCGCCATACCCTTGTCATGACCCGGGCCAGCAGAACAAGGCAGTAGGGGAAAAAAACGGCTAGAATCTTCGGAAGGGAACCGAAGTATCCCTAGAAGGGGCTGGATACAAGGGAAAGGAGAACTTCTGAAGTCCCATGTTTAACCGTAAACCCTAAACTGCTCAACCCTGCAGCACTGCAGGAGGCCTTCATAAACCCTGGAACCGGAACCCGGTGAAATCTATGCATCCTGATCTCATGAAAACTAATCGTTGACCCTTAAATAAAGCCCTCAGCTTCATGTCAGTTGAGGCCGGGACAATCTCACAAGAGCTGAAGTTTTTTTTCTTTTTGAGGGCCTGCCCCCGAAATCTTAAAACCTAAACGCTCAACCCCCAACCCTGAACCCTAAACCCCAAACCCCAATTAGTCCCTAAACCCTGAATTTGGAGGCCCGGACTATGTGCGTGTTCTTGCCGAAGGTGCCTATGGCGGGCCTCAGCTGCTCTTTCGGGTTCCACTACGAGGTTTAGGGTGTAGGGTTTAGGCTCAGGGACTGGCAGCTAGGATTTTGGGTTCTAGGGGGTTCTTCTTCTATTAATTACCCTATACACAGCTTGCAGTACCCCGGTGGCAAGTACACAAACAAATAAACATACTCATTCATGTATATATATATATATGTATGTATGTACGTATGTATGTATGTATGTATGTATGTATGTGTGTATGTATGTATGTACGTATGTAATGTAATGTAATGTATGTATACACATGTACATATATATATATATATACACACACGCATGTGTATATACACGTGTATATACACATACATATATACACACACACATACATACATATTTACATGCATATACATATACATATACATACATGCATGAAACTCTAACCCTCAATCCTACACCCTCATCCCTAAACCCTAGAAGCCAAAGGAAACATGCCGAACCGTCACCGCACATGTACCCTATCCCCAAAAGCCCTGCACCCTCTGCCGGATCCATGGATTTTACGCACCGCATTTAGGCTCAAGGGTTTGGGGACTCGTTCAGGGACTGAGGGTGTGGGCTCAGGCTAGGGCTGTAGGATTCAAGTGATTATAATGGTTCAATTGAGATGGGACAGGCGCCTAACTTGTTAATTATCGCGGGCCCCCCACTTGCGACAACTTCCGCAACTCCGTCTCCGGTTGACAACAACCCGAAACAAACAAACCTCAACAGCCCCTAAATCCTGAACCCTTAACCCTACACCCCGAAACCCTAAACTCCTAAACCCTAAACCTTCAAAACTTCGGAGATGGAGCCAGTGGAGCTCCGCGTCAAGGAGTCTGAGACGCGCTGAAGATCCTCCACGTGCAGGATCTGCCAGCTGCTGAAGAAACAGCGGTAGTTGGGCTGTACCTCGAAGGGCGTCAGCTGCACGGGACGAAGACGAGTCTGCATTCCGTAAGCTGCCTCCGCCACGCTGCTGAGTTGCGCAGTGGGCCGAAGGGCCTTCCCATTGCGGCGGCACCTGCACCCTTCGCAGATCTCGACGATATGTGGCAGAAGGCATGTCTGCAGATCTTCCAGCTTACTTGAAATGTTGTCAGCAGGAACCACTGAAATTGGTGTTTGAACAATGCCGGGGCAAGTTTAAATATATTACAATAGATGAACTGACGGCGTTCACCCCCGCGTCCTGCAGGAAACACGCAGTTTTCGAGGTTTTTATTTGGGTTTCAAGGAGTTTTCCGTCTAGAGGCCTTTAGCACCAAACCATAAACCCTAAACCGAATGAACTAACTGTCAGCTAATTCTGATATCAGAAGACCTTGGGAAGATCAGAGGGTTTAGGGACTGAGGGTTTACCAGGACCCTTTCGAAGGGCCCTTTAATGTAGCCATATGTAGCCCTTATGATCCAAAATAGTGGGTATTTGGGGTATATTAGAGGCTAGTTGTGGGGTTAGGGTTTAGGGTTCAGAGTTGAGTCTTTTGGAGTTTAGGGGTTTAAGCTTTTAGAGGGTTAGGGTTAAGGGGTTTCGAGTTTCAGGGTTTGGGATTTTCGGGTTTAGGGTTCAGGGGTCTTGAGTTTAGCCATGTCGGTAAGAAAGCCTGATAGCTTCCTTTGTATCAAGGACGTTCAGTCCAGCGAAAAGCACTGCTACATCCCAACGAACCAAGCGCACCTGGCACTACCTGTACCCATCCCCGGTAGGGGTGTGTAATTATATTCGGTATATGGCATACATTAAGGCACTGCATGTGGGTCATCGAGGTTGAAGGCAGCGAAAGGCCCCGAAGCCTTATCCACCAAACCCCTAGGCCCTTAAACCAAAACCCTCAACCCTGAAGCCTAAACCCTAAACCTCACGAAGCCCCTAAACACTGAACCCCAAGAACTGAACCACAAACGGTTCAGGGTTCAGGGGCCTTACTACTTAGAATAAGCTTTAGGGGTACTTCTTTTGCCACATGTATGTACGGAGCCATCTTTCCTTTTTGATACTTAACGCTACCTTTGTGGCAGGACTCTAGGAGGAATGCGATTATTGACTATTCCGACCCCTATATAAACTCAGCTCGAGACTTGAGAATGCAGGGGTATTTCCTCGGCGCACAAGAAGGATGCTGTCTCGCTCAGGTTTCGGAGCCGATTTTAAGATCCCGGGCTCGGGCTTCGTGGCATCTGGATTAATATAGGTGCCCTAGTAGTCACCTATACTATTTTGGGGATTCCCTATTATGATTGTAGTAAGTAATATAATCTAGCTCCAAACCCTATTCTGATTATTAAGGTTCCTGCATGTGGGTTTTAAGCGCGAGGCGTTCAGATCTACGGGGCCTCCAAGGAACTCTAGGTGTTTGTTAGTGCACGGCTTGAGTGCTTTTGAATCCGGGCACTGCCAATCCAAACTACTATAAGGGCTACTATGAGGGTTCTTTCAGAGCTACAAAACGGGCTACGATAAGGGTGCCCTCAACCCTAAACCCTACTATAAGGGCTACTATAAGGGTACCCTCAACCCTAAACGCTACTATAAGGGCTACTATAGTGAAACCTAGCCTCGGCGTTTGTATCGAAGTGCGAAGTGCAGGGTCCTGAGCTTGCAGGTACCTCCAAGAGAACTGCACGATCCCAAGACCACACATCCTTGACGCTAAACCCTCGCATCCTGCCACTAAACCCTCAACCCCAAACTGAACCCTAAACCCTCAACCCCAAACTGAACCCTAAACCCGAAACCCCAAACTGAACCCTCAAACCCCAAACCCCAAATGCTACACCCTGAACTCTACGATCCTCACCGAGCTTCTCTACTCGGCAACCTTTGGCTCTCGGCCTCAAAACCCTACCCCAGCTCCGTGTCTTACTGGTGAGGGGGCCTTAATAAGTAGACTACGGTTTTGGGTTACTTTCAGGATCGTTTTGCTGGGCATTCAAGGGCAGCTGGACCCTTTTCCCGGCACCTCAGGTGCAAGCCCCGAGCCGCAAATCCAAACCCTATGTAAGTAACCCTCCGGCAAAGCACAGGCTTTTCGTTGTTCAGGGTTTAGGGGTTTGGGGGTTTGAGTTTACGGATTCGGGCTTAAGGGTTTAGGGTTCGATTTTAGCTAGGACTGCGTAAGTCAAAATCGCTAGACTTCAGCACATCTCTCGGCTTCGGGCGCTTCTGAGAAAAACTCGTAGTGCTCAGGCAACAAGGCCAGCAAACCTTCGCATGGATGCGGCGCTGAGACCCCAAAGGTCATATTCAAGGAAGATACCTCAAACCATGTCATATTCAGGGAACATAGCTCAAAGCATATATGTGCTCAGCATCCGTTTGGCCCTAACTAAACGGACAGGCCACCGCCTGGCCTAACCAGACTTGGGAAAATCGAACCAAAGGTCGTGACAAAGCGCGGGGTAAAAGCTGCCATTCAACATCGCCGGGAACAATAACCTGATTGCTTTGGGAGTTAGGATTAGGGGGACCCTTGGGGATATAGACCCTCTCAATAAGGCCCCTTTTAAGAGAGCCAGAAGTAGGGTTCAGAAGGGGTACCCTTTAAGGGGTCTCCCTAATAATACTACCTATACTTCGGTGTAACACAAAAGCAAGAGCTTACTAGTGAAGCGATCAGGAAAGTGCTCTCAAAGGTTTGCTTGGTGAAGTCTTCTGCATCATAGTAGTTTGAGGGCTGTGGGCTCTGGGTTTAGGGTTTGGGACTTCCCCACGCCGCAGAACGGCCCAGCTTTGTGCAGAATGCTCTTCGGATTAGGTCGCGGTAGCAAAACCTCCCCCCACAAACCCTACCCTGCTTCTAAGGACGCTGCCAAGCTCTTCAGCGAGTTTGCGCAGCTTTCCCTGACGGCGAGGGTGGCTACACATCTTCAAAACCCATCGCAGAGGTTGGTTTCGCATTTGGGACATATGTTCGGGTTTAGGATGATTTAGGGCTCCATGAAGGGTTGCACTCAGGGCTACTGCCAGGTACCTTAGGCTTGCTATGGGCACTGGTATGCAGATATGGTTCCAAAGTCCTACAAAGTGAAGCATCTGCACGCTCGGTGTTTGCAAGTATGTACGAGCAAAACTTTTTGTTACCCTTCATAGAGCATAGTTGCGTGAGGGCGTCAAAGGGGGGGCGTTTAAAGGCTACATCAGCCTTGTAAAATCAACTGGGGTTTAAATCCACTGACATCAGGAACGAACTTGTTGGCTTGACCGTGGATCGTGAACCGCGAAACAGCATGAAGCCAGACTCCCTTGCCTCCTATGATCGACAGGATTCCACAGTCTGGCCAGCGGCAAGTCCTAAAAGCTCCCTTGAGCACAATTCCTCCCAAAGTTCGATGCGAACAAAGATGCTCCAAGATGTAGTTGCGCATAGGCTCCATACTAGTTCCTTTTGGGGATTACCTTTTAGGAGTCTAAGTATGATCCCCAAAAAGGAACTACTATTCAGCCTCTAGGCAGTTATGGGAGTTTCCGAATCTAGGGGACCTTAATTAATATAGCATCCTAAAGAGTAGGATCCTTGTTATAAGGCCCCGGGACCTCCTACATCAAGCGTGCCAGTGCGTGGACCGGGCTGCACCACCACGAAATCGTGTAAAGTCGAGACAACCTCGTCGCCTTAAAAAAAACCCTTCACAAACCAAATTAGCCCAGAACCACACTATCCCTGAACCCCGAAATAGACCTGCTCCAGGAATATAAAAAAACATGCAGTCTGCAAAAAAGGCAGCTGCCTTGGGATTTGTGCAGCCCCAGGATACTGCAGCTGGGGCATCGAGCCGTACGTTCTAAAGTTTAGGGTTTAAGGTGATACTATCGACTCCTTGCTAGTCAGAATATGGGGCTTTGGGTACATTAGAGTATTCTTACGAGAAGGAACTCTTGGTCTGAACAGCCAGGGACACGAGCTCCAGATCTTGCATGATCTCTACATAAACGCAGCATAATATACGCCAACACCCAACTCTACTGATATCAGAGCCACAATGAGAAAGAACCCTGTACTACACAACCCTTATGAAGGGTCCCCTTCCTGCCTTGTTGCGGAGGATGTCCTGCCAGTCGCCACAAAACACCAATAACACCAAACCCTAAAACCCTAAAACCCTGAACCCTGAAGACTAAACCCTTAACCGACCCTGAACCTTAAACCCGCAACACCGAAGAGAAGATATAGGGCTTCTCTCCACGTAAGTACCAGTAGTTTCTATTGGACTTATGTGTTACCAAGGCACTAAGAAATGCATGGTCGGGCTAAGGGTTTAAGGGCTCCGTTTAGTAAGGTGTTAATAGTGTGCAGTACATGGCTTTTCTACGGTCCATGTGCCTATACGGGTGTTTCCGAAAATTAGGGGTACCTTATTTCGAAGGCCCCTTATTAATGAGGATCCTACTGTTTAGGGGACTATTCTAAGGATCCCCTACTTTCGAAAGCTCCCATATAGTAACTCATTTCCAGACTGTGGCCTGACAGGGGCTCCCATAAAGGTACTTCAGGCTTCAAGCTTGTCCTTTGAGTGTAGATGGACCCTTAGGCATGTTGAGACAAAGGGGCTTGGAGTGGTGGGGGTTCTATGCTAAGCAAGGAAGACCTACCGATTAGTGATGCCGAGCCTCAGCAGCAAACCCGAGGTGCTACATGCAACCCTAGGATTTCCACCAAGGTTCTTCTTAAAGGATCCAATTTAAGTTACCATGATACGGAAACCAAATTATTAACTGCGGATCCCTATTATGGTAACTGAAGCTGACATCCTCTAACAAGAACCCAGGGTTTAGGGTTTCAGGTGAATGAAGTTTTATGTAAGCGTCGAGCCTGAACCCAAACATCTGACACTGAAGAAGCCCATGACAACTCACATAGTCCAACCACTGACAAAGTTGATGTATGAGCAAATACCGTAGGGGCGTCATTAGCAGGGCCTTTCAGGTATATCTCAGTATTGTCATAAAGCAGGAACTCAAAAGAATGGTCTTACTGATGTGTCACGCTTCTACATTACCTACTACCTCAAACTGGGAACCCTCAGGCCCCCTAAACCCTGTTTAGGGTTTAGGTTTTTGGGTTTTCAAAACATAGTGGCTCAGTGTTAGTATCGTACCTAAATCTCAGGGAACAGGCTGGAGACAAACGCACTTCGACAGAAGGCCCCCAGAGATTTGTTGCATGAGTCCTCTCGTAGACCCACGCCCAAACAAAGCCTGAGCCTCAAACCATTTCCTCCAAAAAAGTTCAAAGCTCTAAACCCTAATCCCTAAACCCTAACCTCAACCCGCAAACCCGAACCCCTGCACCCCTGAACCCAAACCTGCTGCAGCCAAGACACCACCACGGAAGGCGCGCAAGTGAGCAGCTTCCATCCTTGCGGAACCCTGGTTGAACGTAGGGGCCTTGAGGATAGGTTTGGGGTTTACGGTGGGCTACACGTACAATTTGAATAAACCAAGCATATAGGGGGTTGCTCTAAGCTTAAGATTTTGGGGTTTAAACGTGTGTCGGTTTCGGTTTTATGTCCTAGGGCAGAGTTTAGTGTGGAACTTCAGCCAAATCCTGTGGCCTCAAGGTAAGCATGTCTGTGCGGATAAAGGTCTAGGACCCCTTAAAGATCCATATAATCATACAGTATCGACGTTGAATTTGGCCTTAACGTATTCCCCATATAGGTACTGAAGGGCCTCAGCATACATGAAATGTGTACATGGCATTACATGGCACATGAAATGTTGGGGATACACGCTTTATTCAAACATCAACTCCGTGACCCGGCAAACCTCTGAAACCCCGAAAAAGGCTACTTGCGCCACCGATGAGTCTGGCCGGAAGAAGCCTCGTTGACGCAGCTCATCAGCATTTTCTGCCTGAGCCCCGGCTTCAGGGCATGTAACATGTAACAATGAGGGCCATGCAAGCAGCACACCAGTACACATGCATGTGTCTGGCATTCATTCTGCAAGCAAGTAACAAACCCATATGCCCTATGCAAACAGCATATACATTGGCTTAAAACACTCCCTATATATAGGTACTTCGGGGCTAAAGCATATGCTATTCGGGTACATGGGCCCATAAGGACATTTGTCTAAGTCGCTTAGAACACTCCATACATATATATATATATGCCATATATATATATATATATGTATAGGTACTTCGGGGCAAACGCATATGCTATTCGGGTACATGGGCCCATAAGGACATTTGTCTAAGTCGTTTCTACCACATGGACTACTGGCTCAAGATCAACTCGTGGTGTACTATACGGGTTACGATAAGAAGTGTTGAGGAGGTTGTCCAAGAGATTGGGTTGTACTAAACACCACAAAATCAACAGAACGTAGGAGTCAATTGATTTCGTAAAACAAACGCACTAAGGAGTCAATTGATTCATTAGGACAAAATTGTCGAAAATGCGTATAGGATTATACTAACAGTTTCTTGAGAAACAGTCTAAAAACGGAGCAAAATCAGTACAGATTTCTACGATTGCGGCAGCTCGGCGGCCAGGATGCGGAGAGGAAGTTTCGAGGAAACTTCCTCTAAACTTCTGCCACGTGCGGTGGAAGTTTGTCCGGGCGGGAAAGGAAGTTTGGTGGAAGTTTGGTGCTGTGTCGTGCCGACATTTCCGCACGAAAACACTACAAACAATGACAAAAATCGTACACAAAAATTCTTTCGCAGACATATACATAAAGGCATTTACACACAGACAGTTTTTACAGCTCGGTGTACATATATACATATGTATACATACGCAGGTATATTGAGTGTCAGAAAGTACACAAAGAAAGATTCGAAGAACAAATAGAGGAGCAGCCTCTAATCATCACCGCCAACACCACTGTCATCGTCAACATGCTGCCCGTTGTTGTTGCTGGTGGTGTTTTGTTGTTGGTGGTGTTGTTGGTAGTGTTGCTGTTGCTGTTGCTGTTGTTGTGGTTGGTGTTGTTGTTGTTGATGCTTCGAGCAGGTACGGGTACAGTTCGAGGAATTTGCCCTGGTTTAGAGGTTTAAGCTCCGAATGGTTATAAGCTATTTCGATTGAGGGCTTAGGCTTGCTCGGTTCTGGATTTTAGGGCTTTGTAGCAGGTGACAGCATATATGCTGCCGATAGCAAACTAACAAAGTTGAGAGAGTTCGTTGTGGATGGTGTAAAGACTTTGGAGGGGGGCGGCACGGCCAATTGCATAATAAAGAAGAATCAAGCTTCACGGCGCTACATTTTAACCCGTAAACCCTGAACCTAAAAGCCGTAAACTCTCTCTCTGAATAGTCGCACAGTCAAAGCTTTTCATTTTGCATGCTGTCGGGCTCTAGCCGTGAGTCTGAAACTGGAGACGCAATGCCACGCGATACCTGGCCATCATCTTGAGCACCGCCTGTGTCGGCCCCAAACCCTTAACACTTGCTTTTCCCATGGTTTGTACTCTTCGTTGCTGGTCTTCTCAGCTGAACACCCACACCATGCCGGGTGAGATAAACTTGGCGAGCATTGCACTGTGTTGCAAAAAATGGCTCTTTTCCGTGATAGCCATCATTGTCTGCCCCATCGATTCATCCAGGTGTTGGGCAACCTGGCTTTGCATGTACAACAAGCCATTGACAGCCGCCTCGAATCTTGTAGCATCGTCTCCCAGCGACACATCACCTTTGTGTTCAATCAGGATATCTTCAATGAGCTTGTAGAGCTTGAGGAGCAAACTGATGTCTGCATGCAGGGCCAGGCGGGCCAGGTGCGGGTTCTTGAAATGTTCCCAAACGGCATAAAAAAGAGCTGCCAGATACTTGATTTCAGCACCCTTGCCTCTCAACTTCGCCGGGCCTGTAGCTTTCAAGAACATTTTCATGGAGTTGACGTATCTGAAGCGAATCGGTGTTCCCTGCAGTCGACACTCCTGCTTCAATCGCTCCCACAAGGATTGGATGTTGCGCTCCGGTGAACCGCCCAGCATGTGAAAGCATAAAAGTCTCAGCAAAGCGCCATACAGATATTGATCTGTGCCTAAGTATTTGTTGTGGAGCCAATCGTAGGCAACATTGACCCCTGTCACAAAGGGTAGCCGAAATAATGGACATGATGACCGGTCGGGCTGGGCTGTCCAAGTCGCAGGGGTATGGCAAGTGGCCCTCCATCCAGCCGTCGATCTAAAGTCCCGCCAGGACAAAGCTCCGCGTTTGACGGTTTTGCATAATGCGCAAGGTCCTGTCGCTGCCTGAGAGTTTGGTAAGTCCAGCCAAGACAGATAATAGTCTAAATCACCACAAATATTGTATAGAACTCCGTACCAACCATCGGCAAGTGGTGTCCCGCCCTTGTCGGCCTCCTCAGTGCCAGCCTTATACTCCTTATACCTGCGAGAAAGCACAGCCGAAGCATTGATTAGGTTTGTACGTGTATAGGTGCCACTTAAAAACCTGTCTACAAAACAAATCACAAAGCTTTCAACATCAAGATCGGCGGAAAGGCTTGCGATTGTCGTAGTCGCGAGTTGGCCACGTCCCTAACCAAATTTGCTTGAAAGACCAACGAAGAATTTCGAAAATCGATGCGCAGTGGCATGGCTGTCTCGTCCGACCTCTCGCAATTTGTTGAACATGCAGAACAGAAACATCATAAGGTCAGCAGTGTTGCCCTCACCAAGCAGTTAATAGAAGCTGTCAGGGGAACACCATCTCCGCGCAAAGCAAACGGTATTCACCTTCTGAAAAAAAAGGGGTCACGAAGTCATTCCCGGCACGACGGCAGGATGTCCTTCCATGGTTTTCGAGAAGTCTTCGCCAACTTCTTCTCTTTTGACAATGCACTTTGCCCACGTCGGCTTGTAGCCATTGTATATTTATGCTTATAACAGGCATGCATCGAGACATGATATCGCCATAGACTTTGTTCGGGAAAGCACCTTCGCACCCAGCACTGGCCAAGGTTTCAATCTCTGCTTGTATCCCGGGGTGGTTCGAGGATGCTTCCAAATCCAAGAGGCCCCAACTTCAACAGCAACCTAGCTTCGTCGGCTTTCTTGGCTTTGCTCTTGCTTTCGGCCTCGGGAATCGAGGACGCCGCTTATGAACTCTGGGCTCTTGCCCATGTGCTCCAAGAACAACTTGACCGTGGATTTAAAACCCAATCTAGACGAGCTCGTGTGCTCCAAGCCGAAAGCACTGTACAACTGGTTGACCATGCTGCGAGGAAGGCTCAGCAGTGTGTGGTCGGCCACATAAAGCCGCAACGACGAAATGGTTTTGTGCTGGGAAACCACAGTCAAGCGATCGAGGCCAGTAACTGCGAGTGATGCTGCTAAGGCAGTCGCTTTAAGTAACAACACAAGCCAAGACAAGCTTCTCCGCAAAACCACTTGAAATACAACAGCCCCTTCCTGCCTTGCTCGTTCAACTCCAGCACTCTGGTCTTCCAATCCGACTCAGCCGTGCACTCGTTCTGGGCCAAAGCCACCTTGAGCTTCAAGCCTTCCGGACTGGTTTCCAGGGCCACTTGCTGCTTCGCCCGTCGGCGGACCTGGACGACAAGTTATTCGACAATCATCGACGCATGAGGCCCGAAGGCAAGAATCACCGGCACACAGCCCAAGAGCGCAATCGAACAAGACAAATGATGCGGCAGGCCTCCAGCAAATCACCCCCAAACTTCATGAGAGAACTCTCGGTCAAAATGGGCAGCAGGCGTGCAACACTGGTTGACAAGAGAGCCGGGCTCACATCCGAAAGCTTGGCCATGTTCTGCTTCAAAAGCAGCTGCTTCGGTTTCCGAACAAGAAGTTCTCATAGAGAATGAGAAACATGACCAAGGCCATCGACACATGCTGCTGCAAAGATGTGTTGCATCATTCCAACGAGAGTCAAGCCAAAAGCAGCAGCAGAAGCTTTCATATCGGCACCATTGGAATCGGTATCATCATTCGAGGAATACGAAGATTTTCTGCGGCGGCGATTGTCCTTCTTGTCCTTACTCTTCGGATTCTTCCTCTCCTTGCCTCTATGGTCTGCCGGAACGCGGCGGGTTCTAGAAACCCCAGAGCTTCTGGGCCCGAAATCGACCTGAGGTTCCGGGAAAAGAGGGTCGCAGCTTGTGCGCATAATCGGAAAAATCACATGTCTGGAGTCTCGATTTTGGGCGCATTCATCACACTGTGCTGGGGGTTGTAGACATTTTACAATCAAAACCTAACTCGGTCATCGCAAGTAATGGTATTTCTGCTCAACGGGTACGCATTGCATATTTTTAGCTACTGGGTTGTGTTTTGCATATTTTCGTTTGACACACTAAACAAAGTCGCTGCAGAGGTTGTTTAATTCGCTTTGTTTTCGACAGCGAGTTGAACATAAATATGGAGTGAAAATTTTCACGCCTGTCAGCCCTCGGCTCGTGCCTACATGATGTGCTTTTCGACAGAACAGACGTCCTATCCATACCAAAACCTGCCGCAATGGTTACAAGGCACATTTAGGGCTTGTGGGTTTTATGAGTTTTAAGGCTTAGGGTTGCAAGTTTTCAGCTCGGGGAGTAGGGTTTAACGTATATGGTTGAACACCACTAGAATTCTCAACTCCCTATAAAACTTCAGCCGCAGAGCCACAGGTTCCACGTTTAGGGTTTAAGGTTGAGACAGTTACAGGTTCAGGGTACTAGAAGGCGAAACTTTGAAGATTTTAGGTGCGCGGCCGCCCCAGAGACTCCGAAACCCCTTATAAAACCCTAAACCCTAATCCCTATAAACCTTAAACCCTGAATCCTAAACCCTAAACCCTAAACTTTAAGTAAGCTGCAGCTAAGGAGTATACCTTACATCATATTAGGATTCCTGCTCCTTAACTGTATAAGGGGTTCTGAGGTCTGTGGGGCCTCGCCAGCCTTGACAGCAACGGGACAGTGGCGTGACAGTGGCGGGACGGTGGCGGTATGGTGCTGTGGCTGGGGGTGTGGTGGTGTGGTGGTGTGGTGGTGTGGTGGTGTGGTGGTGTGGTGGTGTGGTGCTGTGGTGCTGTGGTGGTGTTGTGGTGTGGTGGTGTGGTGGTGTGGTGCTGTGGTGATGTGGTGCTGTGGTGCTGTCTTGGTGTGGTGTGGTGGTGTGGGGTGTGGGGTGTGGGGTGTGTGGTGTGTGGTGTGTGGTGTGTGTGTGTGTTGTGTGTGGTAGTGTGTGTGCGTGTGCAAAGGGTGTGTGGTGGTGTGTGGTGGTGATGTGGGGGTGGTGTGGTGGTGGTGTGGTAGTTTGGTGGTGGTGGTGCGGTGGTGCAGGTGGTATGTGGGAGTTTGTGGAGGTGTGTGGAGGTGGGGGAGAGGTGTGAGTGGTGTGTGGGGGGGGGTGTGGTGGTGTGTGGGTGTGTGGGGGTGTGTGAGGTGTGTGCTGTGTGTGTGGGTGTGTGTGGTGGGGTGGTGGGGTTGTGTGGGGGTGTGTGGGGGTGTGGGGGGCGGGACAGTGGCGGGACAGCACGGGACAGCGGCGGGACAGTGGCGGGACAGTGGCGGGACAGTGGCGGGACCGTGGAGGGACAGTGGCGGGACAGTGGAGGGACAGTGGAGGGACACGGGAGGGACAGTGGAGGGACACGGGAGGGACACGGGAGGGACACGGGAGGGACATGGGAGGGACAGTGGAGGGACACGGGAGGGACACGGGAGGGACACGGGAGGGACACGGGACGGACACGGGAGGGACAGGAAAGACGGGGGGGTGGGGGCGGATGTGGGGGGGGAGGGACACGGGAGAAACACGGGAGGGACTTTGCGCCGCTGTCCGCCGGTTAAGGGTTAAGCTTGGTTAGGGGTAAAAGCGATTTAGGGTTTAGGGTGAAGGGTTAAGGCTTAAAGGTTTAGGCTTGAGGGTTCGGTTTAGGGTTAGGGTAAAGAAGTCCTCCAGTCCACGGGCTCTCGAGCAGTGCGGGCAGCGACTTAGAGCCACAAAGGCCCGAGAGACAGCATGGACATCTGTCGGGCCTTTGTGGCTCTAAGTCGCTGCCTGTGTCCATGCTGTCTCTCGGGCCTTGGTGGCTCTAAGTCGCTGCCCGCACTGCTCGAGAGCCCGTGGACTGGAGGACTGCTTTACCCTTAATCCTAAACCTAACCTTTAAGCCTAAACCTCTAACCCTTAACCCTAACCAAGCTTTACTCTTAACCCTTAACCTTAACCAAGCTTAACCCAGCAGCCTCCAGCCTCGCCAGCTGCGGCGCAAAGGATGCGGGAGAAAGGGACACGCAACGCAGAACGCAGGGGGCGCGGGAGGGACAGGGGAGGGACACGAGGGACACGGCAGGACACGGGAGGGACAGGGGAGGGACACGGCAGCGACACGGGACACGGAAGGACACAGCAGGACAGGCGGGAGGGACACGGACGCGGCGAGAGGGAAAATAGCCTAAACCCTAAACCCTCAAGCCCAGCATACATAGAAAGTGTTTGGTCTAACGTGCATGGCCATATAAATTCCTGTGTCATTGCGTTGCTTTCAATTTTTGATACACAGAAGAAAACACAGGTACGAAAGCTTGAGAAAAATGTGCTTCTCAAAGCCGGCAAAAACTCCGGACCCGAACCCTAAACAGTTTCTTTGAACCCTAATCCCTAAACCCCCTAATCCCCAAATCGATCAAATCAAAAATCACCGGTGAAACTCGGCTTTGTTCACTTGACAAAACGATGCACAGACACACTTTGTTTCCTATCGCATTGTTGTGCTATGTTTTGGCTTTGGGCCCTCCGAAGATCAGAAAGAGAAACACAACTTTTGATAGCACCCCCAGCCCCACTATTAAATTGTAGTCGCCAACGAGTTTCTGGTTTTGCACTATCCCAATGGATCCCGAACTGAGCAGATTTTTTTTCAAACTCAAAGTTCGATCGCAGCCCTCCGAAATTGGCACTTTGGGGGTCGACCGAACTTTGAATTCAGAAACGACGAAAATGAGCTTTCAGAGCTAAACCCCCCCCCCCCCCCAACCCCTGAAATGGTTTTAGAACCCGCCGCGAACAGGCAAGACCATACTTGCCTCCCCGTCCCATGACCCTTTGGCGGCACGATACCAGGCCCCAGCAGAAATCTGGGACATCGGCGGGTGTCAGCATGAGAGCGTCTTTCAAGTGCACGAACCGACCGAGTCCAGGGCAGCAGTTGCTTTGGCAGCAGAACATGCGAGCACACAAATACACAGACTGAAGAAGCGAGACTCGGACCTTGTTTTGTCCATCCCCTGAATCGTACGAACTGTCGCCTAAAGCTGCATGTTGCAGCCTATCGCGACATACCACAAGGAACAAGCAGGACCTCTGCCAAGCTAGAGTCAGCTGTGGCCAGTAGAGCCGCGATCGGTGGTCTTTCGGGGTTCAGGGTGTCAAGCTTAGGGTTTGGGGCGTAGGGTTTTAAGGTTTTCGTGAGTTAGAGCTGCACGATTTAAAGGTTTCCGGATTACGGTCCAGGGGCAGCCAATCCTATAACCACATTAGTCAAAATAGGTACGAAGTAAAGCGTAAGAGCTGATCCGGCACATAGAGATGTCGATCATGTAGCCGACGATCTGGAGGTGATGGTGCACCCTTCCTTTGCTCATGTTCGAGTTCTGGTTTGTATTTTGCAGGCACCACCGAGTTTTGTTCAGGGTTTAGGGCTTGGCTTTGGCTGTATAGTAGAGTTTCATCGCAAAGCTTGCAGTTCGGGGGTTTAGGTATGGTTTGCAAGGTCTGGGGTTTAAGGCTCAGGGTGCTTAGGGTGCTTAGGGTTCAAAGTTTAAGAGGGTGCTTAGGGTTTATAAATTAATAGTTAGCACGAGCCAGCCCGACGCCAGCATGACAGCGTAAACCGCAAACCCACTCCATCCAAACATACCCCAGAGAACGATCCTGGCTACCAGGCCGATACATGGACGGGAATGGGAAACCAATCGTTAGAATTAGAACAATCGGTTGGTTGCAGAGGTCTGAAAGGCCCGCTTGCTGGACGAGGACTTGGCGGTATCTTCCTTCGACCCTGCGTTTTTTTGAAGGCTTGTGTGCGAGAAAAGCTTGCTGTCTGAATCACGACGATGGCCGGGGAGGCTCCTAAGGAGGCTCCAGAGGACGGGGCTCAGAGCAGGGCCAGCCTAGGAAGGCCACGGTGCCTAAGGCTGGTGCCAAGAGCAAGGCCAAGGCAGCTCCCAAGAGCAAGGCGAAGGCAGTTCCTAAGAGCAAGGCGACGGCAGCTCCCAAGAGCAAGACCCGTCCACCTGTTGAAACAGCGATTGTCGTCAGAAGCTGCTCGCACCCGTCGCACAGGTGCCCGTCAATCGGCACAGCTTTGCTAAAACGCTTTACGGGTACGTTCCGGACCCTTTCACTTCACACAGATATTCGCACTTCACTTTTCCTCGGGCGCACGGCTGTCTTGGGTGCGTCCCTTGAGCCTAAACACCACAGTGGAACATTTGTTCCATACTATACAAAATCATGTGGTAAACAGCTCATCTACAGGATTACAGGGCAACACACTCCTAAGCGAAATGTTTGTTACCCCCTCTTCGTGCATCCTCTTTCGCCTTTTCTTTCCTAGAGGTGCAACGAACCCAAAACAGTCGCTCATTCCTCCTTTTGAAACACTCGTTGTGCACTCGCTTTTTGTCGTGGTGTGAGACGAGTGAAACAGAGCTACTCCTACTGGCCGCTCTCAAACTCGTTCACCTCTTTGGCCTTTCAGCCTCAAAAGAACTCGTGGTGGCCCAAAGCCACAAAACTCTTCAAACTCTTTAAACTCTCCTCGTGAAGAAACTCTTCGGCTTCTCGTGGTGCAGTTGTCGTACAACTTTTAGAAAACTCTTTCCTCGTTTGGGAACGAAGTTCCCCCTCTGGGCTTTTCAGCCTTCAGATTTCCTTTTTCTTTATAGACCTCCGGTTTGGTCTTTCTTTCTTCTCTTTTCTCCTTTTCTCCTTTAGCCGCTCTTTTGCTGGGCTTTCTTTCCTTTGCCCTTCTCCGCATTGTCGGTGCGGTACTTTTTCTTGTTTGTCTCCAACCTGTTCGCGTATGCTCTTCGAATTATCAACTCGTTCTTCTTGTACCAGGATTGGAACTGTTCCTTACTCATTTCTTCCCTTTGCATCTTTGGGGCATACTGCCCTGAGGCAGTATAATTGTAATCAGCATCCCAACACGTTTCGGAACCATGTCCGAAACGCGAACATACTGCGCAAACCATTGCCTGGCCTTGCGCATCAGGATCTTCGTTGATTCGGCTTTCCTCTTTAAGCACCTGGAGCTCATCTTCGAGGGCCTTGTTGTTCTTTCCAAGCTCCTTGATAGTCTCGCGCATTTTCTTGCGCTCCTCTTTCATCTTCTCTGCATCCTCATTCGGTGGGCCTTGCGTTGACCCAGCACTGCTTTTGCGCTTCTTCAGCTTTCGAACTTCTTCATTCAATTCTCCAATCTCTTTGTCCTTTGCCTCTTTTAGCTCTGTGATCTCTTTATCCTTTTTGTCTATCTCCTCTTTGATCTCCCTTTCTTTTGTCTCTTGGAGCTCTTTAATCTCTTTGATCCTCTTGCGCTCCATCTCTTTCAGCTTTTGCTCAGCTTCGCCCTGAAGTAGTCCACCCGCTGGAACCTGCAGTTCCTTCCTTTTCGCTTTCAACTCCTCCAGTGCAGCATGGAGTTTCGGTCTTACTTGGTCCATCTCTTTTTGCAGGGCGGACTCCGCGTCCATTATCAATGTAGCCTCATTTTCCTGTTCCTCCTCTTCGGCTCCCAGCTTGTCCAGTTGTTTCTCTATGGACTCTTTGGCAACGAACGCTTCGTCCGCTACCCGCTTCAGCTCCTCCTTTACCTCTATCTCTTTTGCAATCAACCTGTCTCTTTCTTCCTCCTTGAGCTTCTTCTGCTTCTGCTTGTACGTGTACAAATCACTATAAATAGTGAATTTCTTTCTCTTTTCATCCACTTTCTCCTGCAGAACCCTCATCTGCCCAAGCAGGTCCTGCACTTTCTTCTCCTCTTCCAGCACTGACTTCTTTGCCAGCTTGTCCATAATCTCTTTGTACTCATCATCACTCGACTCAGAGTCTTTTCTCTTTCTCTTCTCGCCTCTCTTTTTCTCTTCCTCCTTTTCGGAGCTTTGCTCTTCCTCTTCTTTCTCCGAACTCACTTTCTCCTCGCTCTCAGAGGCTTCATGCTCCTCTTCTTCTTTCTCTTTCTTTTTCTCTTCTTCTTCTTTTGTTTCCTTCGCCTTCTCTGCGGCTTCGTTTGCCCTTTCCTTCTGGCCCCTTCGCCTCTCGGAAGCATCCAAGGCTTTCTGCCTCAGTTCGCTCACTCTATCTTCCATAACCTGTGCCTGGCTTCCTTCGGCACTTCCTTTGCTTCCTTGTGCCTCTCCAGCCAATTCCTCGGCTGTTTTCTTGAACTCTTCAGGCACTTTAACCTCCGTCGTTGCAGCTTCTGACGGGGCCGCCTCTTTAGGCTCAAACTGTTGGTTGAGGCGTTGCACTTCGGGCCATAGGGCATCCAGGGTTAACCTCCTCTCTCGCTCCTTTTTGAGCTCTCTTTCGCAGAGGGTTACGGACTCTATGCTTCGGCATTCGTCCTTGATCATCGTCTTGAGGGCCGCGTCGTCGGCCATCTTTTTCACTTCTCTTTTTCCTTCTACTTCTAAACGGCAGCGGCGGAACAAAGCATGCATTCAGCACTTCCAACCAGACTCTTCCACAGGCTACCGTTGCAAACCATGATAACAACCATTGTCATCATCATCACCATCATCACCAAACCAAAGTTTCCACCTTCACTGCTTCTACTGCTTTGCTCTCTTAGTCCATCACACTGCTGAACCATCATCATCATCACAAGTCTTCTCAGATACTTCGTAGGGATCTTGAAGTCACTTGCTATCCTGACCTCTTCACTCTCTTCTCCAGTTTTCACACCGATTCTCTCCAAACACTTTACAACAGCGTTCCTCGACAAAGCCTTTGTTCCTACATCTGCAGGGTTCTCCTTCCCAGCTATCGCTTTCACTTGAAGACCTACAGAAGTAAGCCTTTGAACCCAAAGCAGTCCTGCATCAATGTGCCTCGTTCTTCCTAGGCCTTTCTTCATGAGAATAGACCTAGCACTGCTAGAATCCATCCTAATCACCATCTCCGGCCTAATCCCTAGAACTCTGTGCAACAGGTTCTGTAGAAAAACTCCTTCACTCAAACCTCCAACAGCTGCCACCAGTTCGCTTTCGCAGCTGCTCAAAGCCGTCGCTTTTTGCTTTCTCGCGTGAAAGTAAACGATGTTACTGTTCACGAAAATCAACACGCAGCTCGTTGACTGCCTATTCTCACGATCGGTCGCCCAGTCGGCGTCGGTCACTACCTCGATCAAACTCTTCGCCGTAAAAACATCTTTGTAGGCATTCTCAGTTCTCTTATCACTTGGATCTAGAAAACTCTTTCCAGGATATGCCTCTTTGTGTTCTATCACGTAGTGGGCTGTCGCTTTCACATACTTTGCCACGTGCCTAAGCACTGCTAAGTCTCCTCGCGTTGGCGCTGCCAACTTCCCAGACAACCACTTCGTAGCGAATCCCAAATCAGGTCTCTCCGGTGTCATATACAATAGGATTCCTACACAGGATCTATACAGATGATGTTCATCTGCATCCAAGGGCGTGTCGTCCTTCAACGATCTTCCGTAATCCATTGGAAACGGCAACTTCTTTGGCAGGGCTTTTCCCAAACCTAAAATCTCTTCCAACTTCTCAAGGTACTTGCCGTCCATCCTGATCTCAATTCCTTCTTTCGTTCCTGAGAACGTCCTCTTCAAGAAAGTACACTTTCCTTCTCCAACCTTCACTGGTCCTTCCAGCTTTATCTTCAACTTGTGCTTCAGCAGCAGATCAACCACCGCTTGGTTCTCCTTTGGTTTTCCAAACACTTCCAAATCATCCACATGTGTACTCATCAGCGTTCCACCTTCTCCTGGGGTCTCTGAGAACTTGTAGAAGAAACTTGGTAACCCCACATCGGAAACCATCTTCTCTTTCTCCAGGATTTCTCGTAGGTGCTCAAACCAATCACTGCTTCCTGTTCGTTGTCCCGGCAGGGTGTACTGCAGCTGGTACCACTTTCCTCCTAAACTCACAACCGTGTACTCCTTCTGTGGCACCTGAAGGTACGCGTCCGAAATGTCTATCGAGATCATCTCGTAGTCTCTTGAACTCGCACACAAAGCTGATAACAGCTTGATGCTCGAACCAATACTCGTGGGTGAGTATAGCGCTGAGAGATCGTAGTCCGTCAGCCACTTGTACTCCCGCGCCACTAGGCGGGCTCGCCTCTTCCATTGGAGGTCCCTATGCCTCCAATCCAACACGTACTTTGTACTGAGTCTCTTTGGTTCTTCTCCATTCGGTCCTTTCTTCAACTCTCCATTCTCATCCAGTTCCACTTCTTTGAGAACTTTCATCTCCAATAGTCTCTCGATTTCCGTTCTCTCCGCTTTCAGGTCCACCTTTTCCAAATCTTCATCTTCCAACTTTGGTGGCCCATCATCATACTCGTGAGACCAAGTAACCATTAGGTCCTCTTCTGTCTCACACACCTTCTCGTTCCACTTGCTCTGGAACTCTCGACTTTCTTCCAGTAACAGCTGTGTCTCGTCGAGATCAACATACTCATCTCCATGCTCTTCGGGATCCTCGCTTTTGGCGAATCTCCGAATGTGGTATTCCACTCGTGCCGCGCTTCCTCGTGCTTCGTCTCCAAGTCTCGGAACCTTTTCAACTCTTTCTTCTACCTCTCCAGTTCCTTCGTCTACTCTTGGTTCTTTCTTTGGTGACCCTTCTCCTTCTTCTTCTGCATTCCTCTTTGCAACTTCTCTTTGAAACTCTTCCAATGTCATTTCATCGGGCACCAATTCATCTTCCGCCTTTCTCTTTGTTCTCACCTCTCCTGGATCATCATCATCGTCATCGCTCTCGTCGTCCATTGCTTCTGGCGTTGCTCCAGACAGCGACGAACTCTTACTAGAAGAACTTGAGCTTCCTTGGCGGTCGCTTTGCGGCGAAGGCTCGCTTCTCTTTTCTTCTTCTACCCTTTTGTCAGCTTCCACCGCCAATCTTGGCAGTCCTGGCCCATCATCAATAGGCACAATTCTCTTCTTCTTAAACCTCAAAGCCTTCAGCTGATGATCCCATGGAGCTCCAACCGAAAGTTGCAAAAGCTCCGGCTGATATGCCTCAGCACATCTTCTCATTGTCCTCGCTTTAATCACTCCTCTACCTGTGCCAATCAGGTTCAGATTGCTCGCGTAGTCCTTTCCAAGAAAGACTCCTTTCTCCCAAGGTTCTCCTTTCTCCTTGGTCTTTGGCACTGCTTTTCCAAACACTGCTGACCCGAACGGGGCCAACTTCCCTTTGTACGTTCGGTCCACTGTCGCTTCAAACGCAGTTCTGCCATCTCTTCCAACATGAAACCTGTTGTGCAGCCATGCTGCATGTCTGTACGCCCAGCTATAAAGCGGGACATCAGATCCGATGGCTGTTCCACTTCTTTGTTCAACCGTTGCCAACAACGTCTTTGCAAGGTTCCTCACAGTTTGGATATACCTTTCCACAGGCAACCCTTGATGCTCATCAGGCGTGGCATCTTGCAACTCCGTCTTCAAACCTTGTCTCGTTCTTGCCACTTGAACTCCTCTCCTGATGGCAATCATCACTGGCTCGGTGTCCGTTCTAACCACCACTTCAGCGTAACCCAAAAGGGCTAACACTCTTACCACTTCACTTACCGCGTGGTTTATCACCGCATCTCCTCCTTTCGTTGGTACCGCAATAGCTATCAGGAACTTCGTATCATTGTCAACACCCGCAAGCTGAATAGCAAGCGGATCTCTCTCCTTTTCATCTCCTTGTGTTCCTGTGAACATAAAGTCCAAGCTAAACACGGGCCGTTGCGCTTTCTCTTTCGTCTCTTCAAAGTTGTCTTCTCTGCTCTTTGCTGCCTGGCATGCTTCACACCAGGGCGCTCTCGGCAAAAGCGTCAACTCATGCGCTTCAATCTCTTCCGGGCTCGGCAAAGCAGGCAGAGCCTCTGGAATCGGCTCTCTCTCAAACTCCTTTCTGATATCCTCAGAGATTTGGGCTTGCGCTTTCACTTTGCTCAGCGCAACCTCTTTCTTCAATCTTTTCCACCAAATCTCTTTCGATCCATTCTTCGAGATATGCAGATACTTGCACGCCGCTTTCATCTCCTTCAACTCACTCTGGCGCGTCAACTTCATTGGTCCAATCACCATTACTTCTTCCTCATCTTCACCAATCACTGGAACTCCTCTCTTCGGTTCCTCTTTCTCACTTTCCTTTTTGTCTTTCGAACTTGAGGAGGTTCCTGTGACCTCCATTGGCACTCCTTCTTGTGCCAGTTCTCTTTCAAGCTCTTCCAAATTCGTGAGCAACCCATAGTCACTCGGTTCCTTCAATCCCTTTTCCAACAAGGTGACCATCACCTCAAACCTTGCTTGAGGACTCGCCCCAAGTTGCACTCTTTCGCGATCCTTCCAGATCTCCGTACACTCAAAGAAATCCATACTCTTCCAATCCACTTCATTCAACACTCTTTCTCCACTTCTTTTCATCTTTCCTAGCAAGGTTGTCCTATAAGGAAAATAATCGCCTTCATCTCCTGCTCCCTCATAGAGTCTATTAGGGAACTGACCCGTTGGGTCAAACGTCTTCCCCATAAACCAATCAAACCTTGCAGGCGTGCCGTCATTTAGCACAAACCAACCATCTTCATCTTCTTTGCTCTTCAACTCATTCTTCAGTTCTCGCTCCAGCCTCACAGGCTGCACCGTCATCTCTTCTCCTTCAAGTCTCCGTATACACATCCTCGCCATTGAGGAATTCCTTTTGAAGTATATCGGTATCCGAACACTTCCTTTCTTCAACCACAATCTTCCATCTTCATTCACCGTACCCCAACCTAGCTTCCACATCTTTCCTACCGCAAACAAAGGTTGGGTGACATTGCCGCAAACAGCACTGTCAGTGATCTTCAACTTCTTTCCAGACTCCTTTGTGAAAACAAACGTCACATTCTGCCTCACAGGCAACGTTGGGATCACTTTCCCTTGCGCATCTTTCAGATGGTACTCAAAGTTCGAAGTTTCTCCGACTTCTTCTGCCCAATCCATAGGCAACACATGGCAGTCAGCTCCACTGTCGAGCACTACCTCACACGCATCCACTTCTCTTGCTGTTCTTCTCACATCATCTCCTTCAGAAACCATTCTCACACTTCTTTCAACTTCTGTTTCCAAGAACCACCATCCTTGGTACCACTCCATCAAACCATCAGTCGGTTCTTCCTCGATCTCTTCCACTTCATCGCTCGAAGAGATATCAAACTCCTCAACTCTTCTCAGCTCTCCTTGAACCAAACCTTCAAACTCCTGACACAATCTCACAAAGTTGAGCTCTTCATCCTCATCGTTCCACTCTTGTGTCATCTCTACTCTTCTTGCTTGGCGCGCTGCTTCAGCTGTGATCTGCCTCACTTGACCAGTCTCATTCTTCGCAGGAGGGGCATTGCTAGAGGAACTCTTCTCGTGATCTCCTTGATGGGTTCCTTCCTCTTCTACCTGTCTCACTTTGCCTTTACCTCCTTTTCCTTTTCCTTGATTCTGCCAGCAATCAGCTGCTTTGTGTCCTGTCTTTCCGCATATGTGGCACTCTCCTATGAACTTTCCTTTCCCGTAGCCACCAGCGTCCACTGCTCGTGCATTTCTATAACCACCTTTTCCTTTTCCTTTGTTGTCGTATCCTTTTCCTTTTCCTTTTCCTTTGTTGTCGTATCCTTTTCCTTTTCCTTTTCCTTTGTTGTTGTACCCTTTTCCTCCTTTTCCTTTGTTGTCGTGACCTTTTCCTTTTCCTTTGTCTTTTCCTTTTCCTTTCACTCGATCAATATCCATTGGTTGTGGCCCATTGTAGGGTGTACTCTTCGTTGCGCTTTCCATGTTGAAAGACTGCAAAATGTTCTCCGCATTCCACGATTGGGTACTCCTTTCATACTCCAGCAACTTTTTCCTGATGTCTGCGTACTTCGTCGTAGGGGTCAATCCTATCAGGATATGCTTCCTTAACTCATTTGGCAAACCTTTGAGTACTGTTCCGATTTTCAAATTCTCATCGTAGGGTTTTCCTTCGGACAGTTTTTCGTATTCCGCAACCAGTTTTTCGTAGGTAAGCAGATAGTCTAAGATAGAAGTCCCCTTCGTCATCTGGGGAAAGCTCACTAGAGCTTGAGCCATTGCCAGCCCTCTTGTTCGGCTTGACGGCTCCAACTCTTCAAACAGTCTCCTCCAGACAGAATATCCATCTGGACTTCCTTCTGACTTCAATAACTTTAGTGGCCTATTCCTAAGATACGAGGCCAAAATCGCATACAGCTTTGTACTTCTCTCTCTTTCACCAACTGTATAATCTGCTGGATTTGGTGGTGCCAGCTCCACTTTCTTGAACTCTTCTGCATAAGTGGGATCAATGAAACCCACAAACACTTTGAAACTGAAACTCCAATCTGGCCACTGTGAAACTTCCTCCTCCAAATTCTTTGGAGCGAACACATCCGGACTCTTCACCAGCTTAGCTGCAGAGTCGTAACTTCTGGTACTTCCTGTACCTGCAGCACTCGCCAAAGCTTGCGCTGCTGCCGACAGGTTCCCTATCAGGGCCTGAAGGGATCCTCCTGCAACTCCGTCTGGTGCAGGCATCGCCATTGGCGTATCACTTGGTGTATCTCCTCCTTGACCACCGTGACCAGGGGACACAGGCAAATCCGCGTCTCCAGCTGGACTTGGCGTGGCCATTCAACTTTCCTTTCTTTCACTTTCCGTGACACTGGGGCCCAAGGCTCTTTTCTCCTTGTATTGGGCTCTTCTTCAGCCGAAGGTCCTGGCCTTCAGCTCCGCTACCATAAAACGCTTTACGGGTACGTTCCGGACCCTTTCACTTCACACAGATATTCGCACTTCACTTTTCCTCGGGCGCACGGCTGTCTTGGGTGCGTCCCTTGAGCCTACACACCACAGTGGAACATTTGTTCCATACTATACAAAATCATGTGGTAAACAGCTCATCTACAGGATTACAGGGCAACACACTCCTAAGCGAAATGTTTGTTATTTGCGCAGAAACTTTGTCCTCGGAGCCCACGGTGTCCAGGACTTGGAAGGTGTCGTGACTGTAGAGCCAGCAAGCGATTTTGCCAAAGCTCTTGACTCGTGTAGCTTGCCACAAACTCTGTCGCCTCGTGGGGTAGCGCGGTTAGAAGGAAATGTCATAGCAGAAATAGGCTGTGAGCCAGAAAAAGGATGTTCGCTTTCCTCTGGCGGCGAGATCCTGTACGCCTGCAGGGTCTTGTCGCCACTCTGCAGCTGCCCACGCGCCACCGGATAACCAGAGAAATACCTGGCATCCGTCCAGCAGCTACCCGTCGAGTCTTTCATAGTGCCCGGCAGCACGCTTTCCACTGCCTCCTGACCGGATGCGATGGTAGTTGGGCTCCATACAAGACTGAGGGAAATGCATACTTGCACCGCTCGAGAAAGACGAACGACAATCTACTGTCAGCAGCCCAACTCCGCTCAGCCTTGCGGCCTTGCACCCAGCAGCCCGGGTCCTGGCGGGCTGCGTCCATGTTGCACTCGGACGTGCGGCACCCTGAGAGCACCGGCACTCCGCACGCCGGGCTTGTCGCTGGGCACCGCGAGGTAAACATGCGAAGAGCTCGCAAGCCCACCCAGCCGTTGCAAGGTTCATCGAAAGCCTGCTACGGCAGGAGAAGGCAGCCTCAATGAATGTCACCATCGAGCAGCTCAAGTCCGGAGCTGTTGGGCAGGAGGAGCGAGACAAACGCAAGGCGGTGAAATACCACCGCGCGCGTGAGGCTGGCCAGCTCCCAGATTACGTCGTGCACTTGATTTCCTGTGCGCACACGCACGCACACACACACACACACTCTCGATCAAAGCCATCGGCATGGAAGTTTCATGCAAAGTTCTAGCAAACTTCGACTAGCCATGTGGAAGTTTGGTGGAAGTTTCATGGAAACTTCCACCCACCGACCCTGGAAGTTTACTCGAAGTTTAGTGGAAGTTTGAGCTGTTTTGGAGGCTTTTAGTCGATACGTATGCAAAAGAGACCCTCGAAACTTCCAATCTAACTTCCACCTAAAGCCCTGGAAGTTTAGTGGAAACTTCCATCAAGCTCCCACCCCTCCCCTGGAAGTTTTGACGAAACATCGACCAAACTTCAATCCCAGAAACAAGGCCCTGATTTCCACGATCCAACCCACAAACTATGGTTTGTTGTTGGCTTTTTCCCACAGCACCACAACTCGTAGCCTGCATCCAACCTATGTATAAGCATCTCCGTTGGTCCCGGCCACATATCGCTCAGCTAGGCCTCAACCCACAACCCCGAAATAAACACTGTGATGTCCTGGGCCCCAAGCGAACGCAGCCTCGCATCTATGATGTCAGTCGCCTTTGCGAACAGCAGCACTTACACATGCTCGAACAGCTGTCATAATCATTTGGGGTTAGGGTTCGGGTGTTTTAAATTGATGATGGTTTGGGGTCGTAGGGGCTTACAAGCTAAAGGGTTTAGGGTTTGGGGGAGTTGCGTGCATATCTTGGGAGAAAGAGGTTTAAGGGTTGTGTGCGTTTGGAAATAGGAGGCGGTTTAGGGTTCATGGCTTCTGGACTAGGAATTGCAGGGTTTATATAGCCATAGCCAGAGGGTTCAGAGTCTTTTGGGTGTTAAGAGTGTTCGCAGGTGTAGGACAAGAAACAATTAGCCCTGGTACCATACAGTTCTCGGGTTCCCTTCTACTTTAGCAAGGCCATTTTTTGAGGCCGAAGCACAAACATACGAATCCCAGGGTTTTATAATAAATAAATGTGTTCTAAGTAGGATTACAGGGTTTTAAACTTTGAAGTCACAGCTTCGTGGACCGGTCTTAAATCCTAAACCCCAGAATGCCACACCAGTGTTTGTGGAAAACTAAATCTGCCATTCGAACACTGCAACCCTGCACCCTGAAACCTACTAACAACTTATAGACCCGAAAGCCCTGAACCTTCGAACCCCTAAACCCTAAAAGCTTATAAAGCCTAGACCCTAAACCGCACAAGCTTCAAACCCTGAACCTTTGCGACTCTAAACCCCTAGACCACAAAACCTTTCACACAACCCCCACAAACCCTAAACCCTAAAAGCTTATAAACCCTAAACCCCTAAACCTTAAAGCTGGAAGCCCCTGACTCCTAAACCCCACAAGCTTGAAACCCTGAACCTTTAGCACCCCCACAACCCCTAGACCACAAGACATTAAACCCTAGAATCCGGAGCCTTTGGCCAGAAGCTTCCGAAGCCTCCTCCACTCCTGGCGATTGTGCTGGGAGGAGCGAGGGGTTGTGGCTTTCTTTCCAAGTATGGGTTTGTATATGTTTACAATTTGTGTGTGTATATATATATATATATGTATATAGATGTATATATGTGTATATGCATAAATGTATATGTATAATTGTATATACATATTTGTACGAAACAATCAACTCTGAACCGCTGTTTCTTCCTGTATACAAACCCACAACCCTTAAACCTCGGTATCCGAAGGTAGGGACACAACTCCCCCAAAGCCAAAACCCTAAAAGCTTGTAAACCCTAATACCTTAAACCTTAAAGCTGGAAGCCCCCGAACCCTAAACCCCACAAGCTTCAAACCCCTGAACCTTTACGATTCTAAACCCTACAACCCCTGGACCACAAAACATTAAACCATAAAATCCGGAGCCCTTGGCCACAACGACTCTCTTCTGAAGGACAATGCTTGCTCCCCGTCGTCTTCTGCCACCGTGGCCTTTGTCGCCCTGGGAAGTAGGTTTAGGGCTTGGGGCGGTGATGGTGGTAGGGTTTAGGGGTTTAGAGTTGAGGGCTTAGGGTTCCAGGGTTAAGGTTTGCACTATAGGAGTATATCAGTATACCCAAGAGCAGTAGCTAGTGTTTTGCAGCAGCAGCAGTAGTATTAGCAGCACTACTAGTAGAGTAGCAGTATAGTAAGTAGCAATATAGTAGCAGTGGTAGTACGACTGGTTCTCTGGTAGCAGTAGGATATGCATATAAAAAAAAATATATATATATATATATATGGAATATGTATATGTGATCAACACTTTGGGAAAATAGTGGTGATATCGTAGCAGTCGTCATCGTCTAATAAGAAGCACTATGCAAGCCATTATAAAGCCCCTTAAACGGCAAAAGCGCCACACCCTAAACTGAGTCGACCTGAAACCACCAAAAGCCAGGACTTACATCTCAAAGCCCTGAGAGCCCGAAATCTCCATCCCCAACAACCCTTCTGCAATAACCCCAAAAAACATCAAGAGCCTGGAAGCCACCTTGGTTTTAAGAATCGGGTTTACGGGACAAAAGGTTTCAACCTTTGAAGGTTTTTCGGGGCCGAGGATGTTGGACTTGTGGGGTTTAAGACCCGATGGGGACTGTAAAGGCTTGGGAAAAACTCGGATAAGCTCTTATCATGGCAGGCTCCTCAACACTTTCAGTTTTAAACCCTCAAACCCTAACCCTGAATGCCGTGCTACTCGGGGGTTCGCTTAAGGGAAGGGTCGATAGCCTAGGATAGAAAGGCATTCGATTGCGGCCAAAAAGCACAAGGCTTGGAGGGTTTGTGATTTAGGGCCTAGGGGCTCAGGGCTCCACGGTTTAGGATTCTTTTTGTATAAAGATCCCATGGTAACCCCGTATCGGGCCCGAGGCTTGCACCCGAAGCTGGTGTGCTTTTGTTCGGCCTCGGTCGTGATCGCAAGATCCGTATATCAGTCTACGAGATTGGAACTAGTACTACTGCTACTACTGCTACTACTACTACTACTACCACGACTGCTACGACTACGACGTGTACTTTCTTTTCATGTGCGGACGGGTTGTCTCACCACCAACCCTCCCTGTAGACGGCAGACGAACAGAAAGTAGAAGAGGGAAGTGAAGTACTACTACTACTACTACTACTACTACTACTACTACTACTACTACTACTACTAATACCTACTACTACTACTACTACTACTACTACTACTACTACTACTACTACTACTACTACTACTACTACTACTACTACTACTAGCCACCCCCCCTACCAACTACACTTCGTCATAACTGTCAACATCATCGTCACTAACATCAGCACATGTCATCACCAACATCACCAAAAATCAAACACATCTCATCACCAACATCACCAAAAATCAAACACATCTCATCACCAACATCACGTCAACTCAAACACCTTTCATCACCAGCATCACCAAAAATCAAACACATCTCATCACCAACATCACCAAAAATCAAACACATCTCATCACCAACATCACGTCAACTCAAACACCTTTCATCACCAGCATCACCAAAAATCAAACACATCTCATCACCAACATCACCAAAAATCAAACACATCTCATCACCAACATCACGTCAACTCAAACACCTTTCATCACCAGCATCACCAAAAATCAAACACATCTCATCACCAACATCACCAAAAATCAAACACATCTCATCACCAACATCACGTCAACTCAAACACCTTTCATCACCAGCATCACCAAAAATCAAACACATCTCATCACCAACATCACCAAAAATCAAACACATCTCATCACCAACATCACGTCAACTCAAACACCTTTCATCACCAGCATCACCAAAAATCAAACACATCTCATCACCAACATCACCAAAAATCAAACACATCTCATCACCAACATCACCGCAAATCAAACACATCTCATCACCAACATCACGTCAACTCAAACACCTTTCATCACCAACATCACCAAAAATCAAACACATCTCATCACCAACATCACGTCAACTCAAACACATTCATCACCAACATCACCGAAAATCAAACACATCTCATCACCAACATCACGTCAACTCAAACACCTTTCATCACCAACATCACCAAAAATCAAACACATCTCATCAGCAACATCACCAAAAATCAAACACATTTCAGCACCAACATGAGCTGTAGCAGCAACTGTGGGGAACCCTTGGCCCTTGCATCGGCTGACGCGTGTTTTGAGGGAGCGGACCTGTCCAGAGTCACTGAAGCACTTTCGGCTCCAATCGTATCTGGCCATCACCAGATACCTTCACGAGCCCTAAAGAAAGCAGTGCACCGAGCACCTCGTCCAAGACTTCGGAAACTTCTGCAGTGACCTGTCGTTCAACCTGTTCACGGCTAAGCCAAACAAGTTCGTGGCCCGAGAGGTATTGCAACGCATCCAAGAGCATGTCGCAGAAGGACTGCTCCGGCAGTCGTCCTGCTGCATCGACAAGGTCTCGCTCAACAGCAGCTACGAGCGCCGGTGGTGGCAGAGCTGCAAACTGAAGTAAAGTCTGTCGTGGGGCCGTGGTCTGCTCAGAACTTCTCAAGTCCGACAGTCGAAAAGCTCGACCAAAGTGGCTAATGTTCCTCCTGGCAGCACCGGCCCTCGCCACAGCCTTTAACCAGATGTCAGCCTTGTCGTGCATATCGCATGCACGGAGCACATCCGCTTCCTGCCGTGCCAGCTTGCAGCAAGCTTCGAAAGCCCTGGCCTGAAGGCCATTCAGCGTCTTGGCAGAGCTCGTCAAACTAGCTGCAGCAATGACTGCCTTGTAAAACTTCTCTTCGGCTAGGAGAGAAGGAAATGTACATGGCAAAATCACAGCTGGAAGTTGGCGGACACGAAGCGGAAGCAAACCCAGTGTAACTGGCAAGCCCTCTGCGCCATGACTCTGTGCCAAAGTAGCAAGCACCGCGGGAGTCTCCAGAGCTGCAGAGGACGTAGTAGCACGTTGCTCCACCTGCACTGCACCAGAGGACGTAGTAGCACGTTGCTCCATGCACCTGCACTGCACCAGAGGACGTAGTAGCACGTTGCTGCACCTTGACTGCACCAGAGGACGTAGTAGCACACTGCTCCACTGCACGAGAAGACGTAGTAGCACGTTGCTCCTCTGCGGCACTTGATGCCACTGACAAAGGAGTCCAAGCCTGAAGCTCTAAGCCATCAGACCTGACCGACAAGACACTGCGTGAGCGCGACCTACGTCTCCTACGGGGGGGGGTTGACTCCATCCCTGGGAGCCAAACAAAACTGCGACAAAAGGTGGCTGCAGGCTTGAAGAAGTCTGAGGGGCAACACTAGTGGAAACTCAAACAAGTTCAACTCTGCGTGCAGCAGCGGCGGCACCCCCTCTGCGTTTTTTTGACAAGCTCTGACCGCTCACGAAGTTTGCGCAACACACGGCCCATGGCTTCCCAAGGGTCCTCGCTACCAAGCCAAGAGTGCCACTGGGATTCCCTGATGTGATCATCACATTTGTCAGGGTATCTGGCATTGACACCATGACATGAGCGCTTCAAGTGCTGCCAGTAGCCATCCATGGCCTGCGTTCCTGCACAAGTCTTCTTAGTGCGGCCATTGACTCCCTTGTGGTCGCAGGCTTTCACGAAGAAGGGTCCGCCCTTCTTGTTCGAGTGGGAAACAGTATCGCGTCTGATCTCCTTGTCATCAACCTGGGTCGCATAGGCTTGGGCCCCGTCAACATGAAGAATGGTCTGAGATGCCACATGTTTCGTACAGTATGACTTCCATTCCTCACAGCTGAGCGGAGGCGGGCACGCAAAGCCGGTCTTCTTCCGCTTGCTCAAGGAACGTTCGAACGGCCTTTTCTCCAGCACGAGAGAACGTTTGATTCCTCGTTCTTTGGAGCCTACCCAACCCTGCCAGGCCACTTGGTCCGCCACAAACTGCTTCCTGACAACGCACTCGTCCGCTTCTACCTCCTTGTAGTCACCACCCTGGGTCTTGCATTGCATCTCCTGCACGTAGTCAGCAAGAGCGGATCGCCATTTGCTCTGCGCGGCGGCAATCCTTTTGTCGTTCATGCCCAACTCTGCCCGGATCTGCCGCAAAGGAGTCCTCCAGGCTATGTGCCAGAGCAGAAGCACCTGCGTTCGCAAAGGCAGCACATCCTCGCCGCGCCCTGTGCTGAAGACCGGGCTCGCCGTGAGAACATGCTGTTGTCGATTGCACGGCCTGATTGTGCACCTAAAATATTTCGCTCCAGTGCCTGCCAAAATGACAGGCAATGGCGGGCACCCCTTGTTTGACAGAGGCTTGCCACAGTAAAGACACGGACCTCCTTTGACCAGTCGTGGAACGTGTCCTAGCTGCTGTAAGTGAGTCAACAACTTCCTTGAAGAAAGCTTGCGAAGAGCCTCACCAGTCAGAGCCAGTTTCTCACGACCTCTGCGTGCTTCCGGGGGATCCTTCTGACTTGACGGAGTGTAGGCAGGGTAGTTCTTGGAGCTGCCACCTCCACGACAGCTTTTGGTTCCCTGCAAACAAAGAGTCCCTTTCTTCAAAGCACGAGGATGCGTCCACTTTTTCTTTGCCATGGCATTCACTGCAAACAAGCCCTTTAGCCCGAGGAAACACCATGCTTGCACATGTTGGAAGAAGCTGTGACTGCAACATCTTGGGAAGATGACATGTTGGAGAAGTGTTAAATGAATGTACACAGCAGTCGGTACTAGACCTAGGCCGGCGATCTGTGGGAAAACCTGCAGCAGAACTGAAGCGGTTCACACAAGACCGTAAACCCCGAACCTAAACCCTGCAAAGCCAGCTCTCCCGCAGAAGGGGTTCACCACCACCCCTAAGGTCCGGACCTGAGCGACAGGGAGTTGTTTTTGTTTTTGTGTGGTGGTTTGGGTTTTGGTTTGGTGTAAGTTTTAGGGGGTGTGTAAAGCGCGCAGAAACCCTGGGAGATACCCGAAAAAGCTTTCCCCCACCTAATTTCGAGTTTTTTGCAAACAGTTCGAAACGGCAAAGTTTAAGACGCATAGTCGAGAAGTAGGGGCTCAGAATATGTAGCAGAGTGTGGCATGACGAAAGTACCGTAAATACCGAGTAAAACGGCTCTTGTGGTGATACTGCTGGGTGTGTTCGCGTAACAGTGTCGTCATCATCCCCCCCCCTCACCCCCCCACCCCCCCCCCCAGCAAGTCCAAAATCAAGAGCCCGAGTTTGCAAACTCGACAAGTCGATTTTGAGGTCTATTATGATGATCGCACATGACGAAAGTGCTGTAAATACCGAGTAAAATGGATGTCGTCTTAACATGGGTAAGAGCAAGTGTAATTGGTAGGGGGGGTGCCTACTACTACTACTACTACTACTACTACTACTACTACTACTACTACTACTACTACTACTAATACCTACTACTATTACGTACTACTACTACGTGTAAAGTCTTTCTGCCACCGGGTTGTCTCACCACCAACCCTCCCTGTAGACGGCAGACGAAAAGAAAGTAGAAGAGGGAAGTGAAGTACTACTACTACTACTACAACAACTACTACTACTACTACTACTACCACTGCTACTACCACTACTACTACTACTACTACCACAACTACTACTACTACTACTACTACTACTACTACTACTACTACTACTACTACTACTACTACTACTACTACTACTACTATTACTACCACCACTACTACTACTACTACTACTACTACTACTAATAATACCTACTACTACTACTACTACTTCTTTCTGCCGCCGGGTTGTCTCACCACCAACCCTCCCTGTAGACGGCAGACGAAAAGAAAGTAGAAGAGGGAAGTGAAGTACTACTACTAGTACTACTACTACTACTACTACCACTACTACTACTACTACTACCACTGCTACTACCACTACTACTACTACTACTACCACAACTACTACTACTACTACTACTACTACTACTACTACTACTACTACTAATACCTACTACTACTACTACTACTACTACTACTACTACTACTACTACTACCACTACTACTACTACTACTACTACTACTACTACGTGTACTTTCTTTCTGCCGCTGGGTTGTCTCACCACCAACCCTCCCTGTAGACGGCAAACGAAAAGAAAGTAGAAGAGGGAAGTGGAGTACTGCTGCTACTACTACTACTACTACTACTGCTACTACTGCTGCTAACCACACAACACTACGCGACACTACAAGCGCCACACTGCACTACATTCACTACACACGACTTATTATACTGCTGAAGCTGCTGTTGTTGCTGTTTTTGTTTTCGTCGCTGTGTTCGCTGGTGTTGTTGTGGTTGTGGTTGTGGTTGCGGTTGCTGCTGCTGTTGCTGTTGCTATTGTTGTTGCTGGTGGTGGGGGTGGTGGTGGTGGTGGTGGTGTTTGTTGTTGCTGCTGGTGTTGTTGTTTGATGCTGTTGCTCTTGCCGCTGCTGCTGCGGCTGGTGTTGTTCTTGTGGTCGTGGTTGCTGCGGCTTTGGTTGCGGTTGTGTGGTTGTGGTTGTTTTGTTTGTTGTGGTGGTATTGTTATTGTTGTTGGTGGTGCCGTCGTCGTCGCTGTTGTCGTTGTTGTTGCTGTTGTTGCTGTTGTTGTGGCTTTGCCTTTGGCTTTGGCTTTGGCTGTGGCTTTGGCTGTGGCTGTGGGTGTGGTTGTGGTTGTGGTTGTTATTTTGGTTGTGGTTGTCGCTGTGGCTGTGGTTTGTTGAGCTGTTGGCGGTGTTCTTCTTATCGTTGTTGGTGGTGGTGGTGGTGGTGGTGGTGGTGGTGGTGGTGGTGGTGGTGGGGTGGTGGTGGGGGTTGGGGGCGGAGGATGGTGGCGGTCTTGTTGTTGTTGTGGTGGCAGCAGCACCAGCAACAGCACAGCAACAGCAGCAGGTGCAGCAGCAGCCAGCAACAGCAGCAGCCAGCAGCCAGCAGCGACAACAGCCAGCAACAGCAGCAAACAGAAGCCGCAGCAGCAACCAGCAGCAGCAGCATCATCAAGTATCAGCACAGTATATACCAGGAACAAGAAGAGAAAACAGTGCATTGAGGCGCGAAAAATCGAGCGGAAGTTTCGGCCATGGGGGGGCGGAAGTTTGGTCGAAGTCTGGCCGCCGGCTGTCTGCAGAATCTGAGAGAAATCTGTCGAATTCTGCAGCCCCGGGCTGTACGGAATCCCACGAATTCTGGTGCGCATTTGCGACGAAAAATCTGTACGCATAATCTATTGGTTCGCACAGATTCTGCAACGGATTCGTGATTCCAATTCTGTAGAACAGCCTCCTGCCGAAATCGTAGGAATCACTTGATTCCCACGAAATCAATAGAACGAAAGATTTAGTATAACCCAGTCTCTTGGGCACACTAAGGCGGACTACCAGGGTATCCGGTAGAGTGCAACCTAGCTTAAGCGCTGTCGTTGGTGCGAAAACTCGATGCGAACCCGAAGCCCCTCAACCCCAAACACTAACACTGAACATTGAACCCTCAATTGTTGGGCACTTGGACAATTGGGGTGGGGCTCTTGAGCATTGCGGCGCAGGCTTTCTGGGCCATTTCTGGGCTTCTACATGTAATTTAGATTCATATTGGCTTACCGAACACTTTCCAGAGAAGGGACAAGGCTTGAGAGGTCAGGAGAACATGGTTGAGGGGTTCGAACTCAAAGGACATCCAACACAAACATGCCTTTCGGCTGTGGCGTGTAGACTAAACAAACCCCGCTTACCAAGACACTTTTCACCAGTTGGTGCAGGTACGTCCTTTTTACTCACGAACCAGTTATTGCGAGTGTCATTGACACCGAGAATAGGGTCAAAAGTTTAGGGGTTTAAGGCTTGGGATTTCAAGGATGTCTGAGCCGATGGTCTGCATCCTGCATCACCCGGAGCATCACGCGACTTTTTGATCTGCATATGGCCCTCGGATGCTCTGCCACACTGTACCTGCGGCAGGCGTTCCAGGCTCAGTTTTGGGACCCTGAAAGGCACGGCGAAACATCGGGGGTTACGGAGGGGTTTAGGGTTTGGGGTTGAGGGTCAGAGCAACAACATTCAGGATACTCTTCAAATTCTAAACCCGTGGTTCGAGCGCTGGGAGTTATACTGAAATGCAGGGTTGGGGGTTTTTGCTTGAAGAGTCTACAAGGAGTCTGCACTTGCGTAGAGTTCTGACAACAGCATCGGGCAGTCAAAGACATTTAGAAGCAGGACATTCATGCGTCAACCACCTCACTTTACCCATCCCTCAACCGCTGGCTGGGCTGCGGAACTAGGTTAACAAGATCTATAAGGTCCTTCTTGGAAAGCACTCAGGCAACGCACCGACGCACCTTGATGCAGATGCAGACGCTTCACCCATAGACCCGTACATCCAACCCTAAGCAATGCACATGGTGTTACGCCTAACCGTCTAACCCCATCTCAAAAACACAATACACCCAACGCCGATTCAAAGTTTAGAGTTTTGGTGTATTCTTGGTGGTGCTCCTGAACCTCAACCCTTTGCAAGCCGAGTTGGACCATGGCCTTAAGACCCAAAGCACCCATACTCCAAAGGCAAAAAGTCTAAGCATCCCATGTATGGGGCACATGAGCCCCTATGAGAAGTCAGATATAGGAATCAAAGAGGGCTATGTTGAAACTTCCCCCCACGGATCTGAAACTGCAAGCCTTTCTCAGCTGCTGATGTTGACTTCAAGCGTTGGATTTCCGTTCTTGAAGGGCTAACTTGCAAGTATCCGGTACATGCAAGCCTGGACTTTGAAGTAACCAGCCCGGAGAAAAAAGTATAGACTGTTATTTCATAACGGTTCTTAAAGGAACAGGTGCCCAAAAAAAAGGTATTCAAGTATGGGAAGCCCAAGAGCTTGAAGCTCTAACTAACCTCCGCCCCAAGCTCGAACTCTAATGCGAACAGTCCGAAACCTTAGCCGCAAACCCCGAAACCCCTGCAATAAGAGACCTGAAACTGAAAACCGTAAGGGAAGTAAGGTTCCTTATTAAGGGGCCCCCTAAGGGCTCCTTACTGGGTTCCTTAAAGGGATTTAGAAGGGTTTTATAAGAGGGATCATGGGACTTCGTATCTAGGTGATGACTAGGGTTCTAAGTCCCCTCAGTGGGGATATGCTAATTACAACCTACTTATAACCTTACTTACTAAGTCCCATGGGCCTTCAAGTTTTCTCTCTGAAGTAAACCCCTCACCTCAAACCCGACAGCATTGAATCGCAACGCTCTATATAAACCCTAAGCCATAAACCCTTTACAGCAAAGGCGCCGTTGTTGAAGAGCACCCGTCCGTCAGTGTATCGGCCCCAGACCCCAGGAACGTTGCAAAGAAAGACGAACTCGTCACCTAGAATGCAGGGATCTATAGGGCTATAGGGTTTAGGGAATTGGGTTTACCTTTTCGAATGCTCTGCAGAAGGGTTCCCGTTTTAAAGGTTGGGGTCCAGGGGTCCAGCAGGTGACCAGCGATCGTTGTTAAAGCGTCCGCAAAGCGTTCGCAAAGCGTCCGCAAGCGTCCGCGCGTGACGCGAGGCGTGTCGCGCACCGCTGTTAAGGGGAAACTCCACAGAACCCGCGTCCCGCCTGCGTTCTGAATCCGTCAAGCTAAGGTGGAACTCCACCGGAGGCGTCTTCAACTCCACATGAGGCGTGTTCCGGCAGCGTCCCGGCGGCGCGTCCCGACGGCGTTCTAAATCCGTGAAGCTAAGGGGGAACTCCACAGGAGGCGTGTTCCGCCAGCGTCCCGGCGGCACATCCCGACGGCGTGCTGAATCCGCGTTCTGAATCCGTCAAGCTAAGGGGGAACTCCACAGGAGGCGTGTTCCGGCAGCGTCCCGGCGGCGCGTCCCGACGGCGTGCTGAATCCGCGTTCTGAATCCGTCAAGCTAAGGGGGATCTCCACAGGAGGCGTGTTCCGGCGGCGCGTCCCGGCGGCGTTCTGAATCCGTCAAGCTAAGGGGGAACTCCACAGGAGGCGTCTTCCGGCAGCGTCCCGGCAGCGCGTCCCGACGGCGTTCTGAATCCGTCAACTTAAGGCGGAGCTCCACAGGAGGAACGCGCGTCCCGACTGCGTTCTGAATCCTGTTCCGGCGGTTCTGAATCCGTCAAGCTAAGGAGGAACTCCACAGGAGGCGTGTTCCGGCAGCGTCGAACGCGCGTCCCCACGGCGTTCTGAATCCGTCAAGCTAAGGGGGAACTCCACAGGAGGCGTGTTCCGGCAGCGTCCCGGCGGCGTTCTGAATCCGTCAAGCTATAAGGGGGAACTCCACAGGAGGCGTGTTCTGGCAGCGTCCCGGCGGCGCGTCCCGACGGCGTTCTGAATCCGTCAAGCTAAGGGAGAACTCCACAGGAGGCGTGTTCCGGCAGCTTGCAAGCTAAGGGGTATCCTTGGAGGACGTTCGCGCTGTTAAGGGGGAACTCCGCAGAACGCGCGAGTCGCGCGCGTTTTGAATCCGTCAAGCTACGGTGGGACTCCACGGGAGGCGTGTTCCTGCGGCGTTCTGAATCCGTCAAGCTAAGCGAGAACTCCACAGGAGGCGTGTTCCGCTGTTACAATGGGGAACTCCACAGAACGCGCGTCCCGACGAGAGGTGTCGCTCTGAATCCGTCAAGCTAAGGGAGGGGGAACTCCACAGGACGCTCGCGCTGTTAATGGGAAACTCCACAGACGCGCGTCCCGACGGCGCTCTGAATCCGTAAAGCTAAGGGGGATATCGCCTCCCCTAAAGCTTAGGGGATGCGATATCTGCGTCACGCGTGTCTGCATTCGGGTTCGTGGCCCCTATCAGGTTTTCTAGTAATTAGGGAATGGAAGAATGGTAGTAATAGTACTTATAATTATACCCCATTCCTCCATTCCTTACTAACGAAAGGCAAGGAATGCGGCCAGGTGTGGCAGAACTCCGCAACATGAATTCGGATTCGTGGCCGATGCAGCGGCTTATCTTGCTTGTGGGTGGGGCTTATTTGGTGTTCCGGGGCTTCGGATTTCGGCGCAGGTGCGGCTGTCAGGAGTAACTTCAACAGGGATCTAGGATTCGGCATCCTTGGTATCGCAAGGACACTCGTCCGCAGGCCGAAGCACTAAAGCCTCACAACCCTGCTACTCGTCTTTACCATCCCAGCTAATGAACGCCTGATAAGGGGCAGTTAAACTTTGAACAGAATGCGGCGTGGAGATACTGGCAGTCGCCCTGCGAGTATGAAGGAGCAATTACTGCATTGTCCGTAATAGCTGAATCATAGCCGTCACATTTGTATGATACCAGTACCTTAGCAGTATCCTTGAATACAAAGACCATCCCCAAATAAGCTGACCCCAGTTATCGATAACTCCACATTCTTTAACAGTCGAAATGAACATCCAAGCCATATTTGCCAACAATGCCCAAACTCCGCACTAAACCGCTTAGGGAACCCGTAGATGACCCTCCCACAGGAACAGGAAACTTTAGTAGGGCTTTTAGAAAACTTTAATGGAACCTCAGAAAATTCAGGCTTACATACCCCAAACCCTCGATCCCAAACACTACAAGCCCTAAAGCCCAACAGCCCTGAACCCTACACCTAAACCCTATTAGAATCCGTATGCTAAACTTGTATGTACTTCCGATGATTCCGAGCCCAGCCACGCTGGTGAACGAGTGCAGGTGGCCAATCTTGGCGTTCCGAAACTGCCAACAGAGCCTGGGTTAGCTTGCCAGGATGTTCCAGGACTGCCCATATATATATATATATATATATATATATATTGTTAGTATTATTATTACGATTACTATTTGTATTATTATCATTATTCTTCTTATTATTATCATTATTATTATTAGTATATTGATACATTAATATATTAATATATTAATATATTAACATATTAACATATTAACATATTAATATTTTAATATATTAATATATTAATATATTAGTATATTAATATATTAACATATTAACATATTAATATATTAGTACATTAATATATTAATATATTAATATATTAATATATTAATATATTAATATATCAATATATTAATATTCATATATTAATATTAATATTAATACTAATATTAATATAAATATAAATATTAATATTAATATTAATATTAATATTAATATTAATATTAATATTAATATCAGTATTAATATATATATATATATATATATATGGGTAGTTGTCCCATGTATGCTCTCAGATTTTGCATAGGGCTTAGGAGCGTAATACAATATACTTACGGCCTAACCAGGAAGCTCAAGGAACAGTATTGCGAGTCATTCCGACCCAGTGGACCCGAAGCCCTCGATCAGGCCCAATGGTCAAAATTGCGAAGGCCTCAGCCCTCGAGCCTCGCAGGCAAGCAAGGGTTTAGGGTTTAGGGTTTAGGGTTTAGGGTTTAGGGTTTAGGGTTTACAGTGTAGTGGACTGAATCACTCGATTCTTTTGCAAGTGGGTACTTTATACCAGGACCCAGACAGGAAACCCACACGAAAGGGTTCGTGTGTTTGATGCCACCCGAAAGCATTATCAATATCACCGTGGGATTCACCTCTGATTCCATCGCCCTGAACCCTAAACAATAACACTCTAAACCGCACCGCAGCTGCACAGAAGCAGCTCAGCCGTAGAATTCTGCGCTTGCTTGGTTCGGATGCGCCCAATAATGAAAGCTACTGTAGGGGCGTTAACAATTACAACAGGGTTTGGGGATAGATTTTACTATAATTGTCATAAGGAACCCCCCAAAATATTGATAGTTGTTTAAGCCCCTATATTACACCCGAAAGCTCCGATTCCAAACCCTCGAACTCCAAGAACACACACCCAACCTCTTTACCAACAGAGGCGATGGAAGGGGCGTTAACAATTACAACAGGGTTTGGGGATAGATTTTACTATAATTGTCATAAGGAACCCCCCAAAATATTGATAGTTGTTTAAGCCCCTATATTACACCCGAAAGCTCCGATTCCAAACCCTCGAACTCCAAGAACACACACCCAACCTCTTTACCAACAGAGGCGATGGAAGGGGTTTATAGAGCTTAGGGACCATGAGCCCAATCCTCGTGACGATCCGTGTGGGCTCATTTATCACCGAACAAGCCCGAAAGCACAACCCTAACACCTGCAACCAGCCTAGAGGATCAGAAGGGGCTTCGGGGCTACACCCTTACGAGTTTCGTACGATAGATACAACTACCCAGAGGCTCCAAAGGTACTTCAGACAAGGCACTTTCCCCAAAGACCGGGCTGGAGATCAACATGTGTCGTAATTCCATTCTGACGATGTTGTTAAACAGCACATGCAATCGGATGCCCATTTTGCTTCAGCTCTCGATGTAGTAACGTTTCAAGAAAGAGCTTTCAAGCGTCTTTCTGTGACAAACTTGAGCGATTGCTTTCGCCGTGGACATAAATGACTCATCCCGAAACGTATGCGAATAGCGAGGGTTCTGACCTTGTTCCAGGATCTTGCAAAGCTGTCTGCTGAAGGCTTCGGTTGACATGTCATCAAACCAGAAATGCATACAAGAGACCGTCCAGATAGGCCGCAAAGGCAATCTCTTGCCACCCCTGGGACGAAAGAAGTCACATTGAAGTATCGCTGCTAGTGGCTTTGAGCACAAATATTCGGTTAAGAAGAGGCTCATGATGCTTTGGTCGCAAGACCCAGAGAAGCTGCCCAGACTGAGCGGCCCTCTGGGCAAGCATAGCATAGGGTGCACAGCATTTGTCCTTGATCAATCATGAATCATGACGGGATCATGGACTTGCATAGAGCATAGCTCCTGATTGATATTAAGACAAGCCACACACGCCTCGATCAAGGCTCGTCGCTGATCCCAGTCTAAGAAGCGAGGAAACTTTTCCATGAGGTTGAAAAATTCGCCCAACCAATACCTGCCAAGCTAGTTCGTTTGCACTGAATCATGCAAATGGCCTTGTTTATTATCGCAACCCAGGGTGCATACACTTCACCATGTTGTTGAAGTGCTCAAGCTCGGGCCCAGCGAGGTCATTTTTCATGACCCCCAGCAGCAAACAAACCTTGTAGCTCAACCACCCGACCACCACACGAGCCTCAGCATGATCAGTCGTTGAAATTGCAAAAGTCGAGCAAAATAGACTACCTGCAGATTTCACAGCAACATACTGACCTAGACCAGTGACATTGTGCCCCTTAGCAGAAAGTTCGGCAACACCAGTCTTCAGATCGCGAAGGCCCTTTGCAGTAAACTCAGGCTGCGAATGCCTCGGATGCGGTCTCAACCGCTTGACCGAAAAATCCATGCACATCTCACCACCACAAAAGCCTGATAAACTGCAGCAGCAGACTCGATCTTCATCCGTTTCGCCCATGCTTGAAATTCGGTGTAAGCCACATGAAGCCGAACATCCAGGACGTTTTTTGCCGGGGTGCCAGCAACTGCAGGCCACACGTCCTGCATAGAGCGATGCACATGATGCTCGCGATGTTGCGAAAAGCGAGGGAGTTGGAATTAACCCGCCTCAAACTGCAAGAGCTCAATGATCGTCGAACTGCAAGCCCACAAAGCCACACCGAGGTTCAACGTGTGCAGGCTACACCACTTGCAAATTCGAGGGTCGAACCCCTCGACAAGCAAGAGGCTGCCTTGGATGTGTACCATGTGCAGCCCCGAACCTGCACATGCATCTTGAAAACGAAAGATCTTGAGTACTAAATTGGTTCCGTGCCGCATCGATTCCCAGCACTGTCCTTCCCACAGATGCTTATAAAGGATTGCAAATCTCGCATCGGTTTGTTGTGCAAGTCGGCCGGGAAAGAACAGTAGTCCGTATCATGTGCGAAACAGTGGTGACAGATCTGGGCCGAGGTGTATCCGGTTTTCAAATTGAAGAGTTCTTTCATGAACTTCCAGTCGGCTCTGATTTCCACCAGTCCAGCTGGAGGAAAGCTTTTCGAAAATCCATTCGCTCGGATATCTTCTGCCACATCGGCAGGGTTCAGGCAGGGCTCCAAGAATCGAGGCGGCGAAACACCGTATCGAGCATAGTTCAAGCTGCATGCCAACTTGGTTGTTCAATGCGAGTCGAAATTGAATCTCCTATACTTGCTGCCATATCTGTACATGCGGTAACTGCATGCTTCCAAAGTACCGGTTTCATGTAGGCCTCGTTCGTGTCGAAGCCAGCATGCAGTGCCTGGGATGGTGCGGGTTTTAGGGGCTTACCTAGCGCTTTTAGGGCTTGAGGGTTATGTAGTTATAGCTAGGCCTAGCTAGGGTTTATAGATAGGGCTTAGGGCTAACAGTAATAACTGCCAAAGCCACTAACTAGGCCGAGACACGATCCGGACAACAAAGAGGGGGTATCTTTCTTGGGCACCGTCCAAAAGAAAGTTTAAGCTAACACAAAGAAGCTTTTGGCCACTTTCAGTATACCGTAGATCGTCGCCATGAAGGCCGAGTGGTGTGCAGTCATCTTCGTAGCAATGCGGCCATTTGATGCTCTCATGTGTACAAGTCTGGAAATGTTGCCAAAAGGCCCGCAACTCTTCAGCAGGTGTGTGTTCCCCCCCAGACTTGTTGTGCAAGTAGGCCAGCAGATCATGAGGTAACACCATGGGCATCAGCCTCACACTTAAAATGCTGAGCATGCCTACTGTGCACATGGCATGGCATACGTACATCTAGATGTAGTATAAGATCAATTGCAACTGCATGCGATCAAGACTCCTAATCTTCTTGCCATACTTCTTGGTGGCTGGATCGCGGACCCGCAGTGGGACCGGAACGTAGTGGATGGGCACCTCGGATTGCAACGAACATAGACCCGCATAGAGATAGCAACACTACCCTTAGATCGCGGTGGTAATACATGCTGTGAAGCAGCTGCATCATTGAAAGCTCGTCGCATAACATCCCTCTCAATGTTGGACTCATGAGCACCGAAAGCACCAGCACTCGCGAGATCCAACAGTGGAGCTCGGGGTCGGCATCCGAGGCCGCGAATCTCCTTCGGTTCCAATTCCAGTTCCAATTCGTACAACCATCATGCGAATGGGAACATGTCCTATTGCAGCTAAGACAGCTAAGACATCCTGGACGGCAGCATCAGCAATCTTCCGTGCAGCAGCATAGGATAATTCCTGGCAGGCATGGAGGCATGCAGGCATGTACATACATGCCTGAACACACACGTATATATTGTACGATACAGTACATGTGTAAGTGCCACGGTTTTCAGCCTGATCTGCAGCACAGTGTCTCCACAGCTGATCATGGACTTGAGCTTTTCGCATAGCTGGGATCTCCCCGTCAAGCCTCCAAACGACTCGCTTAGTGCAGCATCCTGCTTTATCCATCATCAGAGCTAGGGCCTACATGCAATCACCAGTCAACGTGCACAAGCGACATCCCACATCATTTCTCACCCGCTTTTGAAGGCCCGTGCTTTCACAGGATCCCCATGCCCGTGAGTGGAACGGAGGGCCTACAGACCTTGAAATCCGCAAGTTGCTATGCTACTGCACCGCTGCAGTCAAAAGTTCCAGCCAGAAGGCAGTCCGAACAGGCTGATCTAGGCTTAGATATTACTGGGTCTAGGTCGGCATTAAGCTGCACTAAAACAAGTAAGATCTCAACCCAGCTAGCTCAGAAAAGACCTATAGGTAGGTTTTGGTATTGGGTCTAAGTCGTCGGTAGAAGGGCCACCAATATAAGCAAGACTAGATCTTAACCTAGCTATCTATGAAAAGAGCCCAACCCAGCCATCTAAGGACTGCTGCACTGGAGACACCGCAGCTGCATCGAATGCTCCCTGACAGCATTCAACAAATCACGGGGCGGCCGCCGCCGGCTTAGCCGTCGGTTTGGCCTTGCCCTTCGCCTTGCTTTTGGTCGCGGGTGCAGCCTGGGCTTGGATTGTTTCGCTATATAGGGTTAGCACGGGTTAACGGCTTATTAGGGGGTTTAAGGTTTAGGGGTTTAGGGGTTTAGGGTTTAGGTTGAGGGTGGGTTAACGGCTTATTAGGGCCCGGGGGGGTTTAAGGTTTAGGGGTTTAGGGGTTTAGGGTTTGGGTTGGGGGTGGGTTATCGGCTTATTGGGGAGGGGGGGGTTTAAGGTTTAGGGGGTTTAGGGTTTAGGTTGAGGGTGGGATAACGGCTTATTGGGCATATGCATCAAGGCTTCCAGCTGCAACCCATAACCCCTACATCCCGCGCTTTTGGCCCCCGACCGAAGGCGACTATGAACCTACAGGCCTGAAGTTATTTTAGAATTTAGGGGGGGCGGGCAGGTCAGTAAGTAGGGTTAGTAGCTTAGGTTTGCAACCTAGTCGCGAAAGTGCTCTTGATGGTTCGCATACCGGTCTGGTACTGGTTCATTGTCTTGTCAAGAGCATTGACAAGCGGTTCAAGGATCTCTTGGGATTTCTCCCCATCCACTAGCTTTGTCTCCAAGATGTCGGTGTGCCTTTGCACTGCGGAAAGCATGAAGGTAATCTGGCTCAGATAGCCAGAACACATCTCAGGCGACCTCGGCTTCGTGGCTACCGGCTTGGACTTCAACATACCGACACATGGCCCTTATAAGTTATTAGGGTTCGATGAGGGTTTAGGGTCTAGCTATCGGATTAGACAAGTAGCAGCTTCGCATCATCACCAGTTTTTGTCTGCTCACTCTCAATCTTCTTAGTCCACACTTTTGCATCAGTGTCCATTGCCCGTGCTTCCTTGATTTTGGAGTGGCCCTTGGCGGCAAAGTTGGGGGCCTTAGGTTTCTTTTCCTTCTTCTCCTTCTTCTCTGGTTTGTCAGGTCGACCACCTAGACTTTCCAAAGACAGCTGCCTGTTCAAAGGATTGTTTCGGGTTGCGGCAGGTCGACCAAAGGCATCTCCGGGGATGCCGCTCTCCATGGCGGACCTGAGTATTGATAATCTTCCACATATAGTGCAATTGTATTCGGGGCTTCGGGTTTTGGAGATAAAATATGATAACCTTTGTATCATCATGATCAGTCTAGTGACATCACTTGGCGAGTCTGCTTTGCACTCAAACTCCCTGCACTTTGCATGGAGCTGGTGTTGATGTCGTTGTCGTTCTGCTTCACCGACCCCGCCTTAAAGACCAGGTACATCACCATCTCCTGCCGGGGTTGGCTATCGGGCTGGTTGCCTTTAAAGGGCTCGGGTTAATCAGGGCATATGATTTATAAGGGTTTACAGGACTATATATCAAGCCCTATGTAGACAGGTGATATGGCCTATCATCCTAGGTTATTTAAGTTTTGTGATCAAGCAGCCTTTGCACATTGAGCTTTAGGGCTTGAGGGTTTAGGGTTATCGGTGCGAAAATCTCGGTTGCTAAGCCTCCTGGCCTTGTCCATTGGCCAATCCGGGTGGCTCATCACATAGGGCACACGAGGGAGATAGTCTCCAAGGGTCTGTTGCTTCAGCTGCTTGTCGGTAGCAAGTTCTTCGGCTCTGGTGTCGCCATGTTCCTTTCGGAGGTCCTTGAGTGTCACGTAGTGATGTTCTCCTGTCCTCAAAGTTTCATTGCTTTGCTGGTGGCTCAGGTAAATTTCAGAGGACAGCCAATTTTCCCCGGCGTCTTTGAACTGTGCAAAGAGTGCTTTCATCACCTTTGTACCTATGTCGGCCAGCAGCTACATGTTACGGAACCCTTATCTAACTAATATAATAATATATTTATGTAACCGAATCCGGACATGAGATAAAATGCCCCTCAGGAACTCCAGTTGCCCTCGATCGCCTTCTGCAAAACACAATCGGGGACATCTCCTCCTAGGCGAGACTTTAGGTGGGGTTGTTGTCTGGGCTTTCGTCGGCTATGAAGTCCTTGCTAGAGGAATCATGGTGGGTCCGAGCAGTAAAAATGACAAGAGGTTTGAGCTAAGCTTGGGTACGGGGTTCGGAGTAATGTTCTAGGATCATCCGAATTCGGGTTTGGTTGGGCCTAGTGTGGCTTGAACGGAATTGAAGATTGACCCCAACACTCTTTAAGTTCGAGAGGCTTGGATTTAGTTAGGGCTCGCTTCTGATAAGAGGGTTTAGTGAGGGCTTGTGTTGCATGCTGATACATAGTTATCCGACGACCTCACGATAATTTAAAGCTAGCTGGAACACGTGACAGTGTGGCACATGTATGTACAAATATACGTACATGCATCTATCCTCAAGCCCAGGTTAAGGCCCAGCTTGAATGAATTAGGCAAGCATCCTTCAAAGGTCCGGTTGAATCGCATTCGTTGGTTCTTTGCAAGCCTTTGAGCTTTGTGCTTAGCCACAAGATCAATGTCGCTGACCTCCTGGCCATCGATGTCCTCATCGTCCTCCTCAGCCCTCACCACCTCGACAAACATAGCTAGACGGCTGTTTCGGTAACACCCAGCATTTGCTACTGCACCATACTTGCACTAGCTGGTGCACAAAATAGAATAATAGTTGCTACGAAGTCACGTTGGCGGGTGCCGCTCGTGCCGGAGTTGGTACCGAAGCCCTTTGCCCAGAAGCACCGACCACCGGACATCCACCAACTGGGGTTCTCGCAACCGGGGTTCTCGAAACCACGGGAGCAGAAGATGGCTCTGCTGCACTGCTAACAGGTGTCGCTTGCACCTCCTGCTTGGTGATCTTCGTTGGCGACGGAGAGGCTGGCTGCTCCTGGCACAAGATGCTATCAAGGGCTTCTTCGTTGAAGTTATCTAAGGACCGGTGTGTAACTTAAGCTTATACACATATGTAGCTCTAGTATTATATAGTGTTCCCCCAGGTATGTTACTCGATGTAGGCGGTCTTAAGCGCTAGTATCTTTAAATATATTATAATTCCAGGATAGCTACTATTAGGTACTAGAAATTCCTGTTAATTGCAAGACGACAGCAAGACAGTAGAGAGTCCTTCAACATCAGCTTCCCAAGCTCATGCTCCAGAAAGGAATCTTCGAGAGCCACAACAGAATCGGTGTCCGAGACATAGCCATCGACACTGACGGGATGTGGGAGAGATGAAGCCTGATCGCACTGCCCCACTCCAACCGAGTCCTGCATCTTCTTCTCGTCGGTCTCCTGCTGGTCACCCTCGTAGCCATCGACACTGACGGGATGTGGGAGAGATGGATCCTGATCGCACTGCCCCACTCCGGCCGGGTCCTGCATCTTCTTGTCGTCGGTCTCCTGCTGGTCACCCTCGTAGCCATCGACACTGACGGGATGTGGGAGAGATGAATCCTGATCGCACTGCCCCACTCCAGCCGAGTCCTGCATCTTCTTGTCGTCGGTCTCCTGCTGGTCACCCTCGTAGCCATCGACACTGACGGGATGTGGGAGAGATGAATCATGATCGCACTGCCCCACTCCAGCCGGGTCCTGCATCTTGTTGTCCTCGGTCTCCTGCTGGTCACCCTTGTAGCCGTCAACACTGACGGGATGTGGGAGAGGTGAATCTTGATCGCACTGCCCCACTCCAGTCGGGTCCTGCATCTTCTTGTCGTCGGTCTCGTGCTGGTCACCATTGTAGCCATCAACACTGACTTGTTGTGGGAGAGATGAACCCTGATCATCGCATTGACCCAACTCACTTGGGCCCTGCTTCGGCTCGTCGTCGGTCTCCTGGTTACAAATATGTAGATTTTAGGGTTCAGGGTTTCTAAGCGCCTATATATGGGATTTACATGGTACGGTGGAGAGATGAATCAGAATCCCTTGCCCCAACTCACCCCAGTCCTTGTTGTTCTCAGCGGCCTCCAGCTGGTTACCATTGTAGCCATCAACACTGAGTTGCAGCGGGAGAGACGAATCCTGATTGCACTGCCCCAACTTCGTCGGTTCCTGCATCGGCTTGTCTGTCTGAGTTTCAGGGTTTTAGGGTTTATGAGGGTTTGTGGGATAGTGGGCGCTTATGGGTTTAAAGGGTTTATCTGGGACAGGGTTTATAAGTTTAGCTAGTTCTGGCGGCTCGTGCCCCAACACTTATAACAAAAGTCCTGCTCGCTACTTTGGTTGTCCATGTTGGCCGAATCATCTAGCTGCAGGCAACCGTAAGCCTCAGCAAGACCCACGTCCACCAGTGTGTCCTGCAGCTCGATCTCCCTGAACCTGTTCTGGAGAGAAGGTGACGAGGGCCCATCATCCGTCTTCTTCATCACAATTTCACGTGCTGCTCGTTGAGCCGCATCTTTTTGCAGCCACACCTCCATGGCATCCTCGAAGGTTGCCGAGTAAGCTCCGAGTCGGTCGAGATGCTTCATGAATTTCTGCAGCTGTGCACCAGCCACACTGGCGGATGCAACGGCTGTCTCATGAAGCTCCTTCTCCTTCCCGTCGAGTTTGCCAATTTCAGCAGCTAGCCACTGCTCAGTGACCTTCTGTCGTCGCTCCATGGCCTCAGCACCTCTCTTGACGTCCATGATTTTCTTGGCGGCTGCCTCGGCCGCCTGCTTCTTCCATGTGTAGGAATCCACGAAAGCCTGGTGCTCGTCGATGCAATTGAGTGCCCTCAAGAGAGTAGCTCTACAAACCTCCAGTGCCGGCTGTAGCTTCGGAATCCACTTCTCTGCCAAGAGTTCCTTCTCATCCATGCACCGCACAAAGTCGTTGAGGCAGAACTCTTGCCAGTCTCGTAGCCCGTCCGAAAAGTAGTGGGCCGCATCACCATCCCCATCCTTGAACATAAGGTCCCATGAGTCTCCCTCCAGAAACTCCTGCAAGTAGAGGGGCTCCCGCACGTCAAGAGCCGGTCGTCCTTGGCTCCAAGTCATCGTGGACTGGTGGTCGATGTCCTTTGCATTCGCCTTCTTGCCTGAGATGAGAATCCATGTATGAAGAGGGGGTATGCACATGCACAGACGGATCTAGACAGAGACAGAAACGGGCAGAGAGAGAGAGAGATAGTACTGGGGGCTCGCAAGTCTGGTACATATGTTAGATAGATATATAAGTAACATGGACCCATACTAATATAAATTATAACATATATATAAATCAAATTTAGTATGGGTCCATGTTACTTAGCTAGTTATAGGAGATCTAGATAGAGCTATAGCAGGTCTGACCTGGTGACCTGGGAGATCATGATAAGTGCTATTACTATTGCCTGGTATCATGGGGAACTAAAGGTTAACTTTCTTGTCTATACCTAGCTTATAGCTACATACTATATGGGATCACGATTGGTGATTATGCATGTGCCCCGTACATCTATCGTGCATGAGTGATAGCGACCCATACAAACCGTAGAAGCCACCAAAGCCTGGCACAGGGGATGCAAACGGCCAGGGGTGATTGCATTGCAGATCTTCAAAGGACTTCGGGGTTGTTCGTAGTTTTATGATATAGAGAATTTAGGGGTTGTTCGTAGTTTCATGATATAGAGAATTTAGCCTAAGAGGTCCTCGGTACTCGCGAGACAAGGTGCCGGATGATGATGTGCGACGATAGAAACGTTGCGAAGGCGAGGACTGGGATCCTTGGGAACTCCGGGGCTCGCTGCTGGGCTGGGCACTGTCGTCCTTCCCATCAGCACGTGTCTTCTTGGAGGGGGGGCTCTTGATCGGGGTCGCACCGGTCTCCTTCTGAGTCGGTGCTTCTGGCATCCTGGGACTCTGCTTCGGCTCGGTCGTGCTCGGAACAACAGAACCTGGGGCCATGATAAGAGGCAATACATGTTGACACAACCTGTACTGCTGTGACACAAACGATAGAACAGTCATATGTGTATTCAAGCGGCTTCGTTTGCCTAGCTTCAAGGCCTCGCGAACTTCTCGGCCCACGTCCACGGAGCCGGTGCTAGCTGACCCCTGGAGATCCAAACTAAAACCAAACTATTGGGCATACTGTTGCAGTTGCTGGGTGCATTTAGCCCTGCAAACAAGAGGCCAGCGACTCCACCGAAGAGGCTTTGGTGTACGGCCCAGGCCGGTCCCGGGCGGTTGGGGATGGTCGGGGAGCCATCGTGGCACTTTGCCCTAAAAGGCTTCAGCCAAAGCTTGCTAGATAGCAACGGGCCGGTTACGGGCAACACAGAAGTCACGGAAGTCACGTAAAGTCACGTGCAAAACCTCAGGAGGAAGGCCTTTTCACCAAAAGTCACGCGAAGTCACGTGAGGCCCTGCTTCAGCTATTTCAGGCATCACTCGTGCCCGCTAGTGCCCGGAACCCTTGCAACCAAAAAAATAGTAGCCTAGTCCCCGACTTGTGCACTGTAAGACCTTCTCGGGCAACTATTTTTGGGATGTAGAACCATTGTGGCAGGATTTGCGCCCAAAACATAGCCTGAGGATGGACTTTGGAACCGTTATCAATAAAACTTCACCCGGATGGTCTTACAAGCCACAACTTCTCGGGCCCGGCTTTCACAGCCAGGTGCTGGCAGGCTGCGACCCACGATCGCCAGTCTTGTTCCTTGGTCTCGACTAGCTGAACCAAACAATAAACCCTACAGCCCCAACCCCTAAAAACCTTGACCCACCCTCTTAAGTGTACGTTCTCGTGGGCGGTCCATTGTGTAGGATCCCGGGTTCAAAGAGGTTGGGATCGGTCGAGAAAGCTTTTGGCCTTTGGGCTGAGGGGCTCTATGTTTGGGGGATTTCGTGCTTTCTTAGGATTATAAGTAGTAGCATTATTATAGGGTTTGCATAGCAAGGATAGCTCGTGACAGATAGATATGTTGGTAGCCACCATACTCGGATCTAGATCGACAGACACGACCCGAATTCTGGCTATCGTTGCAATCGATATCATCAAAGAACCCTAGCCATGTGACCCCGATCCTCCAAATCTAGAAACCTATGCATTTGATTATCGCGAGTGCGGTCGCCAATTCATGCGGCTGCCGTGCTGTCGTGGGTGGCAATGCCATCGGACAGATCGCAACAACTGCATCTTCTCTGCACGGATCTCCATAATCTATAAGCTCTTCGAAATTTTGGACAGTCCATTTGTTGGTGTCCAGTCGTAGTAGCATCGTAGTCGTAGTAGTAGCAGCAGCTTGTAATAGTAGCGAAGCGGTGCAGCAACAGTAGCAGTAGTAGCGGTAGCAGCAGCAGAGGCAGTCACTAGCAGTAGTAGTTGTAGTAGTAGTAGTAGTAGTAGTAGCAGCAGCAGTAGTAGTGGTGGTGGTGGTGGTGGTGGTGGTGGTAATAGTAGTAGAAGCCAGTAGAGGTAGCAGTAGCAGTAGTAGTAGTAGTAGTAGTAGTAGTAGTAGTAGTAGTAGTAGTAGTAGTAGTAGTAGTAGTGGTAGTAGTAGTAGTAGTAGTAGTAGTAGTAGTAGTAGTAGTGGTAGTGGTAGTGGTAGTGGTAGTGGTAGTGGTAGTGGTAGTGGTAGTAGTAGCAGTAGCAGTAGCAGTAGCGGTAGCAGTAGCAGTAGCAGTAGCAGTAGTCGTAGCAGTAGTAGTACTAGCAGCAGTGGAAGTAGTGGAGTGGTAGTATAGTAGTAGTTGTTGTTGTCGTTACACTAGTAGTACCAGCAGTAGTAAAGGCAGTAGTAGTCGTCGCAGTAGTAGTATAGTACTAGTAGTAATATTAGTAATACTGGCTATAGGTAGTGCTAGTATACGTAGCGTAGTAGTAGTAGTAGTAGTAGTAGTAGTAGTAGTAGTAGTAGTAGTAGTAGTAGTAGTAGTAGTAGTAGTATAGTCGTAGTATAGTAGTAGTAGTAGTAGTAGTAGTAGTAGTAGTAGTAGTAGTAGTAGTAGTAGTAGTAGTAGTAGTAGTAGTAGTAGTAGTAGTAGTAGTTTTAGTAGTAGTAGTAGTAGTAGTAGTAGTAGTAGTCGTAGTAGTAGTAGTAGTAGTAGTAGTAGTAGTAGTAGTAGTAGTAGTAGTAGTAGTCCACTCCTGCAACTCTGCAACTTAAGGTGTCCGAGGGCGGACACCTTAAGTTGGTAAGGAGCCTGGTGTCCTGGGGGGGGTGGTGCCCCCGACCCACCCCAGCATCATGAGCATCAGCCGGGAGTCGTGTGGGTCTAGGGGGGGCTTATGGGGGGTTTGTGGGGGCCCTCAACTCTGCAACTTAAGGTGTCCGAGGGCGGACACCTTAAGTTGGTAAGGAGCCTGGTGTCCTGGGGGGGTGGTGCCCCCCACCCACCCTAGCATCATGAGCATCAGCCGGCAGTCGTGTGAGTCTAGGCAAACCCTTATGGGGGGTTTGTGGGGGCCCTCCCCTCCTTTCCCGCCCAAACCCACCGCCCCAAACACCCTTCCACGAACCCAAACGAGACATCCTCCCGTTTGAGTTGGTGTCAGGGCAGTCAAACCACCTGAAATATTTAATGTTGTGAGAGGGTAGTGGTGGTGGTAGCGGTGGTCGTGGTCGTGCGAGTGGTGTGATGATGCTAGTGGTGGGCGGTGGTGGTGGTGGTGGTGGTAGCGGTAGAGGCCGATGCAGATGTACCTTTGCAACGTGGCAGCACCAGCAGCAGTGCTGAAGTAGCAGCAGTAGAAGTAGGAGTAGTAGCATCCCCAAACCCGGGAACCCTAAAACCCGAAACCCCTACACCCTGCACATGATAAAGCTGGAACCTCGAAACCCTCATGAGTTCGGGCTTCGGGTCTGGGGCTTATTTCGGCGGCTTCTCATGATATAACTTCGCCGGACTGAAGCAGCACTCTTGCTTGTCCTTGTGGATTCCAGGGTTGCAGGGTGTAAGGTTTAGTAGGGATTCGGGGTTGGGTTTATCGTGTTTTCGGAGTTTAGGGCCTCGCCGTTTCGACTTCGCCTTTTGGGTTTATCGGGCTTTGACTGTTCAGTAGCAAAATTAGCAAGACCTCAATCGTGAATCCCGGCTACGCAGAAAGTAACCTCAACTGAGCAACTTCACACCCGAAAACCCAGCTGGCCTAGCACTTCTAAGGTCTTCTGCCTGTAATCACAAATTAAAAAATCATCCGAGGACAAGCCTGAACTAGAAATATATCCACAAGCCCTGTACACTCACCAGCTAGCGATGATAAAATTTCGAGAACCCTGCTTACTTTATTTAGGGTTATCCAATGCTCTGGGACTCCTTAACAGCTTCCGATAAGTGCTGAGCACGGCACTAGTACTAGTAGTAGTAGCGACCTAGCTACTACCACTCCTGCTACTGCATGCTACTACTCCCACGACGACGACTGGTACTGCAAGCTTGTAGTCGTTCGAATAGCCGTGGTGGTACGGCTATGCCGGATAGTAGCATTGGGAGCAGCAGCAGAAGCAGCAGGAGCACGTGTTGTCGTGGTCGTGGTCGCAGATTATATATACATATGTAGTCCGCTAACGGCTCACCAAACACCTCATCATCCTTCAAAGTCCAAGTAGAGCGACTGAGAGCTATTTACGGTTTAGCGGGGGGCTTATTAATTGGAATGGGTTGCAACCCAAAGGGTCCAAGTATCATCCTGGGACATACTTAGACCCCAAAATACCCTATAAGTATATCAGGATGATACTTGGACCCTGTAATTTATTATCATGTCAGGATGTGACAAGACAGCCTAAACGTTTCAGCCACCAAAGATTAATTAGGGCTCACGGGGTTTAGGGTTATATCATGGGGTTTAGGGTTATATAGGCAATATTTGGGTACGGGTTCGATCGGAACAAGCGACACTAAAGTCCGAAAACATTTCAGCCACCGACTCGTTGACCCCATCCGCATACAGTGGTTTAGGGCTATTGAGGCTGTACGGGGTTCAGAGTTTACCGGCTAGGGCCTGTAAGGCTTCTATCGGATACTGTACATGGCAAGACAATCCAACTCTTCAGCCACCAACCCTTCCAAAATCGATAAACTTAAGCTTAAGAGCATTTCCATGTTAGTATACCAACATGTGCACCCGAGCCCCACTAAGCCTTACTATCCCACTCAAACTAAGCCAGAGCGCCGGAGAGTATGCATTGAAGTCGTAGCCCGAAGACATAGACCTGTGCATGGGCGATGTGCCGGATTGATATGATCGTTAACATGACTCAGGCGATCTCTAACAGATCCAGAATGGCCGGCTGAACTGAATAGCACCTCAGATGCAGCCGAGAAGCCACAGTCGATGCAATGTATGAAGTCCACTGCCGAAGATCTCCAGAGTTCCTGGGCCGGATCCGAAGAGTTGATTATATTGAACAGGGCCCGTAGTATACCTGCACATGTAGACCCGAGACTAAGCCCTACTACCCCACTCACTCAAGCTCTGAGCTGAAAAGCACCTAAGATGCAGCCCAGAAGCCGCAGACGATGCAATGCACGAAAGCCCACTGCCAAAGTCGAAGTTCTCCAAAACTCCTGGGCCGGAGAGTTGATTACTGCATGAACAAGGCCTACGAACAGAATATATAGACTGTACGGTACGTATACACTAGTCAAGCTCTAGATCGCCTGGATTGGTTGCCAAGGCACTACTGAAGTGGATCGTCGGGCGGGGCTGACGAAGCTGCTGCAGCTAGACTTCACGAGACGACATCATTAGTATAGTGAGGGACTTAAGGGAATTGCTTAGCTTCTACGACTATAGCTGTAGCTAACCATGTGAACAGCTTTTTCATTCCAGGGCTCATGGGGATCAGGATAGGGTTATCTTCTGAATGATTCTTGGAGCCACACATCGCATGAGCTTGCTGCAAGTTGCATAGCTGGGACTTCGGTCACACTCGCAACTCGCAAATGGAAGCTTCCTAAGTTACCTTTGGTTAGTAGGGAATGGACGAATTGGGATAGTAATCTAGTATATATATATAATAATAATATTTATAATTGTACCCCATTGATCCATTTCCTACTAACCAAAGGTAAGCTTCTGGTTTGTTTCTGGAGGCACCAAGCGAGCGACATGTCACGGAGGCTTTGCTTCGAGCAAGCTCCATGCAATCTTAATTTTCGCACCCGGTTTGGCCACTAACACAGCAGACACTCGCACCGTCATACCTAAGCTACACTTATGCTAGATCTTCCAAAGGCCACGGTAGAAGTTCCTAGAAGCCCGTACATCTATATGTAGATAGCAGTCACAGTGCAGGTGTCTCAGTGCTGACAACCAGCTAGACTTGTCAAATTAGAGAAACCCTTAACAGCTCTAGAGACCCCAGGCATCTGCCATCATCGCATCGCCGGGTCCGGCTGCTTGGTCCTGGCTCGCTTCCCTGCTGCCTCGGATGCAAGCCCCCTACTTGGAGGGTCTGGGAACTTAGTAACCGGTTATTTAGGGACCTATAAGTACCATAACCCCGCTAACTCCGGAGCAATTATGGGGTCCGATTTTGGGGTACTTATAATGATAAGTCTACCACTTACTAAGTCCCCCGACACTCCAAGTATAATAAGGCTTTCGGGATATCGATTGGAGCACAGGATCTCTACCTGGCTGCATATGCAAACTCTAGATAGGGCTCGCATATCTACATAGCTAATTCAGCAAACTTCCGGGGCCAGTGGTTAAACTTTCGCCATCGAACCTGGGCTGTGAAATTTCGATGTCAACCATGTCCTAGCTTAGCAGCTCTAGATCTTAGTATCGCCTACAACCCAAGTTTTTAAATTTCTTATATGCTAGCATCGCCCATGATAGCCAAGTACAAAACCCCTAAACCCAATAATTCCCCTAAACCCCCAAACCCTTAAACCCCTGCCCCCTGGCCAGCTAAATCATTGCTATATATGATCCGATTTGCAGCAGGGATAAACTTAACCCATTAAATCCCAGGATCCTTTAGAATACAAATATGCTTTAACATCCCGGCCCAAATACCCCAATATCTGCAGACTATCATGAGAAGATTCACGGCTACCCTTGGCCAGTCTCAAGCTTAAGCTTTGCCCCGTACCTGGATCACCGTTGGCATCTATCTTAGGCTTCGATTCCCGACCGGACTCAGGTACTTATATGTAGAGGTGATGGAGTGGCAAGGGTTCGGGGTTGCTGGGAAATTCGGGTGCATCCGGTTCGAAATTGCAGTGCAGTTCGGCTGAGGACGTGCTGGTTTTGATTACAGCATAGCTACATCTAGATCTAGAGGTACATTCTGTCGCGAGGTTTGTGTCTGAAGGATTGAAGCATTTTTTTATTCTAGGGTTTAGGGCTTTTAAAACTTGCAAGTTTCAAGTTTTGGGCCTAGCGTGTAGGGTATTATAGGGTTCAGGGGTAATCATTACTTATATTGTTGGATTATGAGACCGTTCATCCGATGTACCGGGCTGGTCGCGGCCCGTGGCAGCTGCGGCAGCTCGTCCTCATCGACGTCGAGGGTGGTCCATCCAGCCACGAACTTCGCGAGTGCCCATCTGGGAAGGGAGTTCGGCTTGTTGTTGGAGGGTTAGATGTTCAGTGGGATGAGCACATAAGTAGTAAAATGCAGGTTAGTCTCGCTCGCGGAATTCCACCGTATTTGTTGAAAGCCATCGAAGATCCCTTCTTCTTGTCGATCGCAATCTAAGCCCGGCCCATGCCGACAACAGCTTACGTAGTTTCACGTGTACATGATACTCGAGCTGATCAAGCAAAGACACCCGGTAGGCAGCTGCATCCGTCTTCCGCAATGTTCGCTGGACGTAGATCGTCCCACAGTACAAGGCAAGAGTGATAGGATTAGCATCTGCCATCGCCGGATGTGGCGGAGGAGACACCGTGTAGCTCCTAGGAGGCATGAGCATATGTAGACAGCAAATTTCTCGTGCTACCGCAACATAACTGTAACAATGCATCTAGCAGCTTGGCTGTGAAGCCGACTGGAGGCTGAAGATCCGGGCACTCGGTGTAGGAACGGATCTGCTGTACATAGTTGTCGGCTCGTGCTTGAGAAGCAGCCAACCTTGCTTGCCTTTGCACATCCACTGCCTCGCCATCCACAACATGTGCAGGTGCACTGCCTCGACGACGTCGGCGCCGAGCAACTGGCTTCTCCTCTGGCTCCTCGTCTGCATCTGGTGCCGGAGCCGGTGCCCTGCACGATGCTTTGGCCTTTGCCTTGGCCGCAGCTTTCTCCTCAATCCAATCGCAAAATATCGTGTACCTTGCACATATCTACTGACTAGCGATGCTACCATGCATGAGATGCAGTCCTGGGCAGCCTTCCGCCGATCGGCTTGCAGCTGTCGTTGTTGATCCCTGACAGCCCCGACTGAACTGGGAGCCACCTCTTCAGCGAGCAATGCCGCCACATCAGCCCCTAATGGCTCATTCGGAACCAGCGGGCCAGATCTGTCCTAGGCTATTAATACTGTGGTCGCGAAACGGTGCCTTGCATACCTGGATCAAACCTAGCTAAATCTTTGCAGCCTTGAGGCCTTGAAACCGCCAGCAGCCTTCGACTGCTTCTTTTGGTCGGGCTTGTCACGGCCGGAGGACTTGGAGGGCTCCACGGGCATGCTGTCGGTGGTTCTCTGCTTCTTCATCCGGGGCTCTTCAGCAGACTTGGAGGAGTCAGCGGTTTTCTTGCGGTTCAACTGGGGCTCTTCAGCGGACTTGGAGGAGTCAACGGTTTTCTTGCGGTTCAACTTGGGCTCTTCAGCGGACTTGGAGGAGTCAACGGTTTTCTTGCGGTTCAACTTGGGCTCTTCAGCGGACTGGGAGGAGTCAAAGGTTTTCTGCTTCTTCAACTCGGGCTCTTCAGAGGGCTTCGAGGAGGGCTCCATGGGCTCGCGACTGAAAAAGCTTCTCGGTTTCCTCAAGCCGGGGTGTGCACCAGAGGACTTGGATGGCTCCACGGGTTTGGTGTCCGGCGGGGTTTTAAGCTCGGCCGTCTCATCCATGCACGTGGCTAGAAGTTGCAGCTCCTCCGGCGACAGACAATCATCATCGGCATCATCCACCTTGGCTTCTGATAGTCAGTATGATGTACTATCAGGATTGCAAGTCTCGAACAGATATATATATCGTTAGAGACGAGCAACCCGGATAGGTGAAGCAGCACATGCAGCAATCAACTCATCCAAGTCTGGCTCGGGCGACGGTGCTGACTTTGAATCCGGAGCCTTAGATATATCAACGAACATGTCGCTCGGATATACAGGGAATTAAGATTGACCTTGTAGCAAAGCTTGCAGACCGAGCACCTCTTTCGAGTAGGCATCGGCCAAGGTATCGTTCAGCTCGTTCAGCACAGCCCAGTCGAGGTCCTTCAGTCGTGCATTTACAGCAGCATCTTCACACTAGCACCCGACCCGAGTTTCTAAAATAATCTCGATCCTTCATGAGGCAGCGGGGCCCAACGGGTGCCAGCGACTCCTTGCTACCCGTGCCAACCATAGCTGCAGGAGCCTCACCGTCGGGGGCAGCTTTCTCCTGCTGGGATGAACATGCTCAGCACAGCTACGGAAAAAAAAGCGCCGAATGATGATCATATGACGGTCGTAATGCTAATTCGAGAGCTATAGGTTTATAAGATCAACGTACCCCTTCGATTCCTCATCATCAAGAACATCATCCTCACTCGTGGCATCGCCATCGGCAGCAGGGCTCGCCGCCATAAGCTCATGCTCCTCGCCCTCCCCGGCCGATACCCATCCCATCTTGATGGCGAAAAGCCGTTTCAGCACAGCCGTTCGGGGGTTCCTTAGTTTGCAACAGCTTTGAATAGATTTATCGAACTTCTCAAACCCACAAACTGGGCAGTTCTTAAGTGATCGCGATGAGGGGCTTCGCTGCCAGTGTCCGCCTCGTAATCCGTGAGAGGGCCGACAAAAGCAGCCGAAGCCGGGCTGCTTGGTCCCGTGCCCAATCCTGGTATGTATGTGTATGCGGGTATGCTATGTGCTACAATGAATGTTCTGCTATGTGAGTCGATACTGCATGCGAAAACCGGTCCTTGACCTTTTGCTTGCCACCTCGAGCCCTGACTTCAGGGTGAATTTCATACAGGCAGCTGATATGAATAGCAGCAACCTCAGTTCAATACGACATGGTGTGACCACCACAGCAACTTGGAGCACTTGTAATCATGATCATTGTGTGACAGGACACAACATGGTCGGAGAGGTTAGGGATTCCAGCTTCCGTAATCACGTGGACGATGTATCGCTTAAGGAGCTCAAAGTTGAGAGAAAAGTCAGCATCCGATACCTGGAACATGCAAGAACATGGACTGCAGTTGTGAATACGGCAGCACAGGCAGCGATTGATAACAAGCTGCATTTGCAGCCAGTGTTGCCTTCTCACCGGAACCGAAATCCACCATGTCGTGGCCCTGAGATCGGACAAGCGGGCCTAGGGGGGGGGGGTGCCTTAAGCAAAGTTTCGCCTATCTAGCATATTGAGGTAAGAAGCTTCGTCACTCCTGAAGTTTTCCAAATTGTCACCCATCTCCATGAACTCCTTGACGGCATTCGCGATGCAGTCCGCTTTTTCCTTACATACGAAAGTTCATGGACTGTAAAACCGAGGAATGTGCAAGCATCGGCATTAGCATTAATTGTGGCTAGGCTCCGTCAGGAAGTACTTCATGGGCTTCTCCACTTGGCGAGCCATGGTGCCGAAAGAAAACCCGGAACCCTCAACTACGATTGCGAGCAAAATGCTCTGCAGAAGCAATGCACGTCTGAATTGACATGATGCTGATCTGATGATGCTCGCTCGACCGTGAAGCCTGATTCCCGAGCCTCCTGCACGTTGTCGTCGCTTCCGCAGAAGCAGGCAGTTCTTCAAAGGCATCTCGAACCATGATCGAGGGAAGCCCGGGGCATCTAATCTGTTTAAAACTCTTATCCGAATGAAACATCTATGCTCGATCGGTCACGGAATCATACAAAAGATTGGGTCTGCAACCTGCTAAGCTACACTAATGTACATTATTTTTGCATTCGCAGCCTATAAACCTGACTGAATGTTGGGTTGGAAGCTTAGCAACATATCATATTTATCACCTGGCAGGACTTTGATCTGTAATGCCATTCTGTGGATCGAAACTCCTCTCAAGCAAAATAAAAGCGAGTGCTCTCATACAGATGACTCGGACCCTCTGGGCTAGGCTTTAAGTGGGGATTTGGTCTACGCAGTCCTTCTGTACCCCAAGCCGGACAACACTTGAGGGGTTAGGACCGGACTTTCAGTAGGAGCCAGAAAGTTGGAACATCATTATCCCCATGCCCCTTAAGGTAAAGCACAAGGAATCCTGGCACTAGTCCTCCTAAAGCCATGCTCCAACTTTTTGGCTTCTACTATAGGGATTTAGGCCTACTTGTCGGGTATCATGGGGAACTAAAGGTTAACCTTTTTGGTTGTATTCTAGGGCTACCCAAGAAATGTTAAAGTTTACTTACTCTACTACTAGGTAGGGGTCGGGGCCTCGGGATTGTGGGGCGAGAAGCAGCACCTTGCTCCTTGATCACGAGACGCGACCTGCCAACAGGTGAAGGAGGAGCTACAACATAGGGGGAATAAAAATTAGACAAATTAGAATAATCAGAACAATAAGAATAATAAGAACAAGCATAAGAATAACTTCATAATTATGATAAGAGCAAAGAGCTGCAATAATAAGATTGCAGTGTTTCGGGATGTATCACAGTAGATCAATACATGACTTCATATGTGGATCTTTTCCAACCTCCCCCTTGAAGCCTCTTCAAGCCTCTCTACCCGCCTCCCTTTCTCAAAGTTTTTCGTGTCCCCTTCAAATGCTCTTCAAGCTCTTTCACGCTTGTAGCTTCCTCAAGCTTACGCCTTGAAGGCGGTTTCTGAGATTGCATCACGGGACGGAGCCGTAGACCCTTTTGACCCCGAAAGCTACTGAACCCGCTGCCCCCAGCGCTTAACCGTAAAATCCCCATCCTCAAAAAACCAAGCCCTGGGAGGGCTTCTTGGGTTTAGGGTTCCTTTAAGGGTTTAGGATTCCTTTAAGGGTTTAGGGTTTAGGGTTCCTTTAAAGGTTTAGGGTTCCTTTAAGGGTTTAGGGTTTGGGTTTGAGGCTCAATAAAGGGAACTCCAGAAAGTTGGAATATGGTTTCAGGGTAGGATACCCTAGAATTTACCATAAAGGGTTTAGGATAATCATATTCCAACTTTCTGGCTTTTACTGTAGAGCCTGAGCCCGCTTCTCCTACCGAATCTACCCGTGCTAGTGCTGCAGCAACCGCAACCTCGACCCGACTTGAAAGCTAATCGAAGCCCTACAGTAGAAGCCAGAAAGTTGGAATATGGCTTCATGGTAGGATCCCCTATAATTTACCTTAAAGGGTTTAGGATAATCATATTCCAACTTTCTAGCTTTTACTGTAGGGCTTCGAGCCCGGCAATCTGAAACCTAGACCCGGAGAGCGACACATTAAGGTAAAAGCCAGAAAGTTGGAATATCATTATCGTAACCCCTTTGAGGTAAATTATAGGGGATCCTACCATGAAACCATATTCCAACTTTCTGGAGTTCCCTTTACACTGGTTTAGGGTTGAGGGTTTGCGGTCTAGCGTTCCCTGGGCTCTTTAGCTCCTTATTTAGTAGGGATTATCATCACCCCTGGCTCCTTAGCTCCTCCAATATCAGTGGTTAGTTAGGGTTCAGGGTTTGCGGTCTAGGGTTTAGAGTTCACAACCATCCCTGAGGCCCAAACCGCGGCCCCTGAACCGTTAACCCTGAACCACGATCGAGGGTCCATGTACCCATCTAGAAAACACCCTGACCAGAAGGCTATACTTAAAGGAGCAGGGGACTTAGTAAGTAAGTTTCTAAGTACCTTAATCGGGGTTATAAGTATAGTTACATTACTTATAACGATATTTACTAAGTCCCATGATCCTCTAAGTAGAGGAACTCCTTCAAGGTCAAGGTATATACTTTACGTATGGGTACTTGACTCCTTTAGTACCTCCTATTTCAAACAGCAAAACCAACATGAAACGATCTGAGCCCTTAACCCTAGTGGAAGCTTCAGGGATAGTAAATCCATGAAATCGGAAGCCCTGGTGGAAGCTTTAGGGATGGTAAATCCATTAAATCGCGAATGGAACCATTTCAACCCTTCTAAAAACCTATTAAACCAACCCTCATGGAACATAGGGGACGCCGCCTACCCCGTAACATCGGGGCCTGAATAACTAGCATAGGGTTTCGGGGCCCATTAAACTCGAAATATAAGAATAAGCCATCCACAAGGTAGTATTGGTAATTCTTCAGGCCCCTATACTAAATATCCTTATAATAGCCCTTATAGTATAAAGGACCCAGAGTAAACCCGAAACCGGTCGACCCTCGGCTGCCTTCCCTCACCAGGCATGTCCACGAGGTAGCCGCCTGCAAGGGACGAATGCAGTGGCCTTACCAGTTAGAGTAAGGGATAAGTACTTAAGGTTTCGGGTTTAGGGGTTGAGGGTTTAGGGCTTTAGGGCGGTCAGAATAAGGGATAAGGGTCTAGCTTTCTTTTTTTTCGCTCTTTTTCTGCGAGGGGGTTAAGGCTTAGGGTTCATGGTGTTTTTGGTGTAATACAACTATACCTATAAGAAGGAACCACCAAGAGTGTATTGGAACTTATTCAGGCCCCTATCTTAGACGCCTTATCAGCTAGAATTGGGTTTTGCGTCATCTTATTGCAAAAGTACATTCAGGAGCCCTCGGGAATAGGCACCATAGTAAACTGTTCAGGCTCAAATATCATAGGGATCCTTAGGGGTGTAGGGGGCAGGGGTGTAGGGGACTATATTTCCTTAAATAGGCCCTACACCCCTAAGGATCCCTATGAAAATAGTGCGACTCCTCCGGCTTGAGGTTTCCTTTCAGCTTCCAGCATCAACTGTGGGGGCAGTTGATTAGGATGCGGTGGTGGGGTATGTGCTGGTACTAGTAGGGTACGACAATTCTCAAGTTTACTTCTGGACTATCTCATCAGACATCATTAGGGTTTTCGTGTGTGCGTGTGTGTGCGTGTGTGTGCGTGTGTGCGCATATATGTGTGCATTTCTGGGGTGGTGTCGGGATGGACAGTCGGATGTGGGATTCAGGGTTTACCCTGAGGTCTATGTGCCCGTATGGCACGTATTGTTGCCCCTTAAAAGGGGCCTCTTTATAGTTATCCAAAATGAAAGGGGGGACCCTTAATAAGGACACCTAGGTATAGACCCTTAATATAGCTAGCATATACCCATTATATAGCACATTATAGGGTAGGGGTCCCCATTAAGGGTCCCTCCTTTTCCCCTTTGAAATTAGAAGCTTTGAGGATGCGTCGGTGGGCCTTTGTAGGACGTTTTTGAATTCCGGGTCTGGGTATCGGTCGGTTGGATTGCAGTTCGTTTAATCAAAGAACTAAGAACACCTAAACAGGTGGAATGTTCTATGTGTCAGGATTCAGGGACTAGTTTTGTCTTGTATACTCTTGCCGTGATCAAGAATTTTATGTTGAGGATTTAGAGATCAAGAGGTCTTCAGAACGCGTATCGCCCCTGCGGTACATCCCAAACATCCCCAAATCCTACTCTACTGATTGAGGACTCGAGGCGCTAAACCCTAAACCCCCAAACCCTAGGCCCTAAACCCGAAACCGTAGGCCCTAGAGCCTAAACCCTAAACTCCGAACTGATAAGAACCACGACCGCGGGCCACCTGTGCTCAGCTTCGGAAGTTGGGGCGACCTGGGATGCAGCGAGAGATGAGGGCCTAGGATCTTCTGAGCCCTACACCGAAGGATACCCACCCCGTGGGACTCTCATGGGTGCGCACAAGGTGACAGGGCTTTTCAGGAGCCTCTCATACAGGGCTCTTACACGTTTCTCAATGCGGATCTCTCTCCATCGCTCGCTCGCTCGCCCGCTCGTTGTCTCGTTGTCTCGTTGTCTCTCTCTCTCTCTCTCTCTCTCTCTCTCTCTCTGTCTCTCTCTGTCTGTCTCTCTCTCTCTCTCTCTCTCTCTCTCTCTCTCTCTCTCTCTCTCTCTCTCTCTCTCTCTTTTATTGTTGATATTCACAGGAATTTCTATAAATTGCGATCTATATACTCATATCTGAATATGCTATATATTGAAACGTATATGTATACATACATATGCACACGTACTTATGGACATGCACTCTGTTCGGTGAGGGTCTTCCAGGCTGTTGGCATGTGCTGTCCAAAGCCCTGTGCGGCATGTACCATCACATTGCACGAAACAGTGACGTGGTAGTTCTTCGGCCTTTGGTTAGGTACCCTAAACCCCTCAACCCTAAATCTCAGAGAATCACAGCATGCTTGACAATTCGGAGTTCGGTTGCATTCCCGTAATCTCCTAGAGACCAAACAGAAAGAAAAGGGTTGGTTTCGGGTTTCCATGGTCGAACCCAGAAAAACCCTAAACCCCAAACCTTCTAGATCTTCAACATCTCCCAAACTCCACCGTGCGACGGGGCCGGAGCAGCGGTATTCCCAGAGCTTCCAAGAACGCTGCAGCATGCGAGGAGGCGTTGGGCGATCAACTCGTTGCCTGCAGGTTCCCAGACCCCCGGGAGGATCCTTTAAAGGGATCTAAAGGTTTAGGGTTTAGGGGTTTAGGGTTTAGGGGTTTAGGGTCTAGAAAGTAGATCCCCTAATTTGGGTCCCTATACTACTAAGGGTACTTTATAGGAACCACCATTAAAGGATCTATGTTTTGGATCCTCCCGGGGGTCTGGGCTTACGGAGCTCTGTCTTTGGGGCGGGGATGATTCAAGGGTTGGTGTAGGATTGGGGCTGTAGGGCTTTATGCATGGGTCTTGGGCTTAGGGTTTTCCGGGTTTAGCCGTTCAGGAGTTGCAGGTACTCACAATCCCGTGCTGATGAAAAGACCCAGGTAACTAGAGCTACCAAAGGTAGTGGGCTTACACTTGGTTACATCGGTTCTCTACACACACGTGAGAATCAGTGATGAATACAGTACCCCTACCCGCCAAGTGAAGTGGCTGAGGATTTCCCGGGGCTCAACCTGCTAAGTCAAGCCCAGAGAGCCCAATACCCCGCTGTTAAGGAATATACCTTAAACTAGAAAGGGGCTCATATTATGAGTTAGGCTATATTCGGCAACTAAGGGGTATTGGGCTCTCTGGGGGTCTCATGCGGGTGGTATGTTTTCATGACAACTTTTTAGAGGTTACAGGTCTTCAGGCGGGAGGTTTTGAGTTCAGCATTCAGGATTGAGTTAAGAGTATGGGCGGAGAAGATAACGGGCTGAGTTAGTACTCAGGTGGCTTGGGTCAGTTTATTCTTCGTTTTGCGTCCCCAAGTCTCAGCTCAAGCCCCCCTGAACCCAATGCTTATCCTATACCCAAACCCTAAACCCTAAAACCCTAAACCCTAAGCCCTAAACCATAAACCCAATCCCTAAACCCTAAACCCTGAACCGGAACCCCAATACCCTCAACCCTTAACCACAAAACCTACCGAACCGAGGCACCAGTCAATCCAAAACCCCAAAACCCTACATCCTACAGCCCAGAGCATGTGGGGGCTTTCCAGACATGGCATCATAGGGTTTAGGATTTTAGGGTTTAAGGGTTTGGGGTTTTAGGGTTTAGGCCCTAAGCCCTAAATCCTAAAACCCTAGACTCTTAAACCCTAAACCCCTAAAAACCCGTAAACCCTAAACCGTTTATGTAAGGGTTTAGGCTTTAGGGGTTTAGGGTTTTTCTGGGAGACTGGGGCTAAGGGCTGCACCAACCGTGCTCTTCGATCTCTGCCGCGCTGTTGCTGACGATGCTACAGTCTGGACTCGTGTGGGGGAGCTTCACCCCATGACTATACTGAACTTAGAACCCTAGCAAAAATCATAATTTTAGCTGTTTCTTAGGGATTATATTAACCAACAATTAAAAACTATTTCTAAGTACCCCTAAGATGAACTATTGCTATACTAGCAGCAGGATGTTGGGGCTGTAGGGCTTCAGGGTTGTGGGGTTTAGGGTTCAGGGAGCTAATAGCTTCTGAGGATCCACGTTTTGTAGGGGGAAAAATGTTAGGGGCCGGGCAGGAAACCGTTAACCTAGTAAGCTTGTTTGGGCTATTCGGCCCCTTTGGGTGAGGACTCTGTAGGACATCCGAAGGTTTAGCACCCCAAAGCATCTTAAACCCAAACCCCTCAATGACCCGAAGGCCCTAAGCCCCGAAACCCCTAAACCCCCTAAGGCCCTAAGCCCCTAAACCCTAAAGTCACTTCGGGCTCAGTGCAGTGGAAAAAAAACCCTAAAGTCCCTGAACCCGAAACCCTAAACCCCACACCCTGAACCCTACCCCCCCCCTCCAAAAAAAAAAAATGACAATCCCTGAACCCCTAACCCCTAAACCGCTTGAGTGATGAGCCTTCCGGTCCTGGATGTAGCCTCGGATCAATCTCGTGTTTCAAGGCTTCCAAAGGCAACAACTCCCCTCAGCGCCACGGTTTAGGGCTTAGGGCTTAGGGCTTAGGGTTTAGGCATAGGGTTTAGCAAGACCCTAAACCCTATAAACCCTAGACCCTACAAACCCTAAACCCCCAACCCTAACATGTATATGGGTGGTTGTCAAAATTGTGGTCCCTTTTTGGGTACCCTAAATATTAAGTGCCGTATCACGAGAAGGACCCAGAAACAGACCCTAATGTTGACAATCACCCATATAAAGCTCGCAAACCGGCAGCAGCCCTCCCCCCCACACCAACGCACACGAAAGCGAATCTTTCGCCTCTGCCTGCGACCTCCAATCATGTGGGTGGTTGTCAAAATTAGGGTACCTTTTTGGTACCATAAATAATAGGTGCCGTATTATACTAAGGACCCCAAAACGCACCCTCATTTTGACAAACACCCATGTAGGGTTTTGGTTTAGGGCTTGGCATTTGTGTGGTTTAGTATTTAGGGTTTAGTAAGGGTTTAGGATTTTAGGGTTTAGGTTTAAGGCTTAGCATCTTGTGTGGTTTAGACTTTAGGGTTTAGTAAGGGTGTAGGATTTTCGGAATTAGGTTTATTTAGGGCTTAGCATCTTGTGTGGTTTAGCGTTTAGGTTAGGGTTTGGGATTCGGACTTTAGGAATTAGGTTTAGGGCTTAGCGTTTCGGGTTTAAGGTTGAGAGCGCACAAGCCCCAGGCCTAGTCCCCAACGCAGCCCCTGCACCTGCACACTAATATGAGCGACTACATGAACCTGATCCCCTTTGCGTCGAACCCCACTGGTGTTCAAAAGGGTTGCTGGAGGAATTTGCATAACGCAACATCTTACACTCTCGGTAAACGACCAAGGCGGACCAAGGCGTAGAAGCAAATCCAGACCGTCGGTCAATCTGGTCAAGAGCAAAGACTGTTCAACAAACACCGCCAGGAAATTTGGCATAATGCCTATAGGGCTTCGGGGTTACAATCGGAGACTTTATCTGCTACCCGTCAACCCCAGACACAGCACCCTAGAACACAAACCCCAAACCATGAACGCTCATATCCGCAAACACAAAGGTCGGATGAGGAACTTGTCGAAGAGCATCTTCTCCTCACTGCGTCCAAGGAGGGTGAGGCCATCGATGTAAAACAGCTGCCTTAGCTTCAGGGCTTCAGGTCATGCTTTTGTGAAGTGTGGTGGGGCAATATATCTTTTCAAGAGGGCTCTGACAGGTTAACTCAGGGAGCACCTTGTGATTCAAAAACCACTCACAATACTCGTCGTCCGAAAACCCCTGAAAGCCCAAACCAACCCCAGACAAGCTTCAGATGAAACTATTCATATGGAAGCCTCCTGATCACTAGAATAGCGTGTTGTCGGCTTTGGCGCTCTAGTATAGTAGAGTCAAACTGTCGCACATTATTCAGACCTGTGTAGTAGACAAGAAGCATCACACAGATTGAAGCCAAAGTGGCTCATCGCCACCTGCCTTCATGGTGTTTATGCACGTTAAAAGGCAGCTGCGCAAATCCTCAGGATGAGCTTCTGCTCTAGGGCGGTAAGGTTCAGGCTTAAGACGTAGAGCTAATAGATATCTATATCTATATCTATATATATATATATATATATATATATGTACATATTTTTGTTGGTTTAACGTTCGGCTACAGGGTTGAGGCCTCGCACTTGTGGTTTCGGGTTGGTTTCGCCCTGTACAAGTCCCATGCTGTGCTCCTGCCTGTGCTCGGATGAGGAAAGAACGGACACAAAATGCCGGGATTCTCAGTACCCGGGACTTCCCACCATCATATATGATGTCATTCAACCTTTGTTCAAAACACTAAACCCGTAAAGTTACAAATCCCAAATACGAAACCCTAAACACCAAAAGCCTAAACCCCAAAGATTGAACCCCAAAACCTAAACCCCCAAACCCTAGACCGTTAAAGTTCTAGGAAGGCACTGTACACCATAGACGAACCTTAGGGGTACTCTGAGGGCTCAGGGTTGCCTCGACGAGTTGGAATCCCGAGCGCGCACTTAGGGCTTAGTTTAGGAATAGGGTCCAGGAGTCCAGGTAGGGTTTACTCTCAACACCCATTATATTGCAATGCCTGGCAAGTTTATGACTTCTCTTGCAGAAACCCGAAATGTCCGACATTGGATGGCCTTCGCGCCCCGAAACGATACAGTCAGAAGTTTGCGCCCTCAGTACACTTTCAGTGTCAAATGTTTCGTCGAAGAGAATATCATCCCCGAGCTCTAAATCCAAAAGCCATGAACATCGGCCACATCCTCATACATCATTACAAATGGAAGGCTACATAACTAAGTGTGGACAAAAGACATGGATAGTTCATCCAGATTTGCAGCTGCTGGTGTCATTTAGAATGATGGGCTTCATGCCAATGATCCGACCAGACCTACTTAAAGGATCATGGGACTTAGTAAGTAAAGTTATTTGTACTTTAACTGAGGTTATAAGTGTTTGTAGGTCTATAGTTACCTTACTTGTAAGCGTAGTTACGACGTCCCATGATCCTCTAAGTACAAACCGCAAAAACAAAACGTTTCACCCCAGGCTCAACACTGCACCCTAATTTTTTCAACCCTGAATTCGGGATCTTACTTCCATACGGGAGCTGCAGAAACAAGGAAATCCAACAACATGACAAGTTTTTGCAGGAACTTTAATAGAAGGAGCCTTGCAGGATGTGCCAGCATTTCCTCCAGAAAACATGTATACCCTTGATGTAACGCTGCAAAACCACCAAACATCAGTGTCATAATAAACAACTAGAAAAAATCCCACATATGAAACCCCCAACGCCAGAACCCGCATTCGGGTCCTTGAGCGACATGAAGCTGGATCCACCCACAGGCGCGCGCTCCTTCTGTGTTTCGATTTGCTATCAAGCATTTTGCCGGGGTCCTGTCCTGAGGCCGGGAAAACACGAAAGGGATGTTGGTCATCTGGAGCAGGAGGGCGCACCATCTTCCGGTGGCACGGGCACGGGTTTCTTAAGAGTGGTGTGAGGTGTAGAATAAGGTGCTTTTTGTTGAACAAGAGGTCTAGGTCTTAGGAATTATTTTGCGTGTAATTAAAGGTTGTCCAGAGATCTTTAAGCTGCAGGACGTTTAGGATTTAAAAATTTGGGTTTTCAACCCCATGCGAAACTGACCTCCACTTTGCTGTGTTTCCTTGTCATTCTATCTCCACGTCATTCTATTCCAACTTTGGTTACTCAATAACCCAGGAGCCTCAAGGAACGGCTGGGGTCCGAAACACGCTGCCGCCATGAGCTTTGTAGCCTAAGTTCATAACATTTTGCGCCCGATTAGCACTAGCATGCATTACTTCTTCAGTTTCGGTCGTCCATGGCTCATGTGGGTGAAAACAGTGGAAAAAGCTTCACGGCAAAAAACGCCAATCTCAAACCGACTCGTGAACACAATGCGTCCGAAGCACTCTATGAACATGTTCAAGAAATGAAGAGGCTAGCACAATCGTGCTGGGCCTGGGACCTTGGGTAGGGACGAAGCGTTTAATGAACTGTAGCTCGAACAACTGCCTTTGTTGTAAATACTTTTGGGTCTTTAGGCGCGAGCGAGCAGTGCTACCTGCATGTTGTGCATGGGGCCTGCACACTTTCTGCAATTGCCGGAATGCCTTGACACTCAATCATAATTAACTCAATGAACGAACCTTCTGGGCCTCATAAAGCACAATTTCGTGCCAACAAGGTCGAGCATTGCTAGATACTTGCACCAAATGTCTGCATGCCCTTGAAACATGGGTGCCGATTTATGCGCGTTGGTTTTACGCATTGCACATGGTCTCCACCTTAAATTTCTGAGCAAGCGTGCTGCTTGCCGAGGAGCATATCTGAGTTTGGACAAGGCATGACAATGCATTCATCAAAAGATGAACAGGCAGCCTCGCAGACGTGGAACCGGAAAATTCCAATGCTTGCGTCAGTTCCTCTTTGGGTAAACATGCGGTTTGCTCGGGATCTCTCGCACCACCTTCATGGCAAAGAGGCAAAAGCCCCAAAAGAAGAAATGGCCAGGTTCAAGAGTGAGTCTATGCACTAATGGGGAAGTGACAACTATGATAACAGACCAGTTGCACAACGAAGTAAGTAAGCAGATTCTTAGATGCCAACCTCACTAGAATCCCAAACGTACCACCTGTGGTTCTGTTACGTCATACGGCTAAGTACCTATTTGCATTCTGTGAGACATATTCACGGACTTCCAGTTGAAGTGTTTTGAAGCCCTTCAGCCCTCCACCCCAACCCTGAGACTCGAAGGCCTTAAATCCTCAAGCCAGACAGCCCAATAGGACCCTGGTCCTACAGAACCGTCAAAGAAGCCGCAAAGCCCTAGGGCCCTCAACCTACAGGTGGAGCAATTGCATCTGATACTCCAAATCTGGGCCCGGCTCTTTCGAGCCAGCTTGTTCTGACTTTCACTGTCGGGGTCAAGATTCAGGTTTAGCTTCTAGGGGCGCAACGCGTAAGGTTTAGGTTTTGGGGTTTTGGCAGGTTTTGGACTTGGGTCCGTCTGCCCGCGCCAAATGTAGAGAAAACCACGGAGATATAATGCAGGAACTTTAATAGTTAGAACAGGGTTTTGGGGCCCATTATACTATAAGTACCATAAGGAACCCCAGAAATTGTGTAGGTAATTATTCAGGCCCCTATATTAAATCCATAACACAGCCCTGATGGTAACCCTTATAGGCCATTTTAAAGGAACACTGCTCTAATTACTTTATGAAGGCCCCTATAATGGCTGTAGAGTGCAAGGCATGCCTGGGGCTGCTCGGTAGTCCACATTGAACCCTAAACCCTAAACCCTAAACCGCTCTCGCAAATGTGGTCCGGGTCCACGCAAGGCGGGCGCACACACCACAAGTACAACCCTTTAGGGTTTACCTGGAGATCCAAAAACCTACCGTTTTCGGGGCCAGACACTGTAATAAAGGGGTCATAACCTACTATTTTGTAGGGTTGGGGGATACAGGTAGAGTTTAGGGCTTTAGGGTTTATGACGCGGGTAGACACACCACAAGTACAACCATTTAGGGTTTAGAGTTTAGGGGTTTGGGGTTTATGACAGGAACGCTCCCAAATTGTTGGGGTGGTGGAGTATCTGGAAGCTTCAGGATGTGGAAACCTAAACCCTGAATAGCCGCATCTTTCCGGGTTCCCCGAGTTTCAAACTCCTGTGAGTCCTTGTTTGTGCCTGCAGACATCGTCATGTGTGTGTGTGTGATCTTGAGATCAAGGCGATATTTAGAGTTCTGAGCTGAAGCGGTCTAGGATTTAGGTTATAGGGTTTTGTTGGGATATATTAACACTATTTTCTAATTATGATAAGGAACCCCCAACGCCCTATTCTAACTATTACGGCCCTTACATAAGGCTTGGCGGCTTGACCCTAAACCCTAACTATACTGAACTTGGAACCCTAGCAAAAATTACAATTTTAGCTGTTTTTTCGGGATTATAATAGCCAAAAATTGAAAAATATTTCTAAGTACGCCTGAGCTAAGCCGTGAAGACTAAGGCCCTGGTCCTCCAGGGGCCCGTACCAAAGCGGTGAGATCACCACAATCGGAACCTTCGGATGCCCATCACCTTACCAGTCAGGGATTTAGGGATTTCTGTAGGGTTTAGGGTTTAAGGGTTTGGGGGCTTTGGGGTTTAGGGGTTTAGGAGTTTAGGGGTTTAGGAGTGTAGGGTTCAACGTGTGGGAGCAAACGGTTTCGATTAGAATTTACTACAATCAACCTCAAGCTACGAACAGGAGGTTTAGCTAGTTCAGCAGGCTTAGGTTTCTACGTACCACTAGGTACACAACAAATCGCACGGAGATTAGATTTTCCACGTTGGTGCAGAGGCCCAGTCTTGAGGGTTTCAAGGTGTTCTGGACATCTCGATGAAAAAGGGTGCGGCTCACAGGTGTTAACAGTAGTTGTCAGCTGAAAGAAGCCACCCCCAATTCAGGAAAAAAACTAACCAAAGTGCACCCAGTACTACACCTTAAACCATAAATTTCAAAGTCCTGATATAGCGGCCGTATTGATGCCGACTCGAATTTCGGTGCGTCTTGTAAGATAGCTGGAAGCAGGAACTTTAAGATGTAATCTTACTATGACATTACCACGAATTATTCAAGCTTCTAAACAATTATGCAGAAGTATCAGCCTCGTTTGCAGCAGGAAACCGAACATGCCCTTTCTGATGGGCTACAGTTTGGAGGTGCATAAGCTTTTTCATTGCGGCCAGGATCGAATTCGCTTCGAAGAGTCTTCAAAGTGCGACCAAAGAATAGCCAGGTATTAAATATTAACCCAAAGGGTCCTAGGTACTGTTATTACGGGGGACCATATGTAGATAGGTACTCATGAATTGGTGGGCAATCAAGAAGAAGCAGCTATTTTGAGCTTAGGATTCCAAAGCTGGTGTTTCACGGGTTCAGGATCTCAGGTTTCAGGTCGAGTTTAAGGTCTATCCAGGGTTCGTTGAAAAAAGCTTTCAACGCCAGAAACGTGGCGAAAAGCTAAACCCTTTAGATTACTCCTAAACCCTGAACCCCGAAACCCTAAACCCCGAAACCCTAAACCATGACCTATACCCTAAACCCTAAACCTTGAAACCTCCGAGAGACAATCCAGGAACCTGAAAGAAATATGAGCCCAAGGGACCGGAAACCGGTTTAGGGGTTAGCTTAGGGTTAGGGTTTTAGGGTAAGGGACCTGAAATCGGTTTAGGGGTTAGGGTTCGGGTTGCAGGGTTTAAAATTTGGGGTTTAGTGATTGGAGCCCAAGCACCACCTAGGCCAAACACCGGATAAATAGCACAGATACCAATAAATAAACGGTTCAAGGTATACCCTAAACCCTAAACCCCTCAACCCTAAACCCCTAAACCGCTAAACCCTAAACCCCTAAACCCCTAAACCCTAAACCCTAAACCCCTAAACCGCTAAACCCTAGACCCCTAAACCCTAAACCCCTAAACCCGTAAACCCCTAAACCCTAAACCCGTAAACCCCCAAACTCTAAACCCTAGGACAAGGGCTCAATGACCGAAGCTGAAACCACGACTTTCCCATGGGGTCCATATAGGAATTTCCGAAAATAGGGACCCTAATATGGTACCCTAAATAGTAGGATCCTGAAAAATGAGGAACCCCAAAAATAGGTACCCCCGATTTTCGGAAACCCCATATAGACTAAAGTAGAAGCCCAAAACTTGGAAACCCAATAGCCTCATTCCTTAAGAGTAGTGTATAGGGAATCCCAGCACGATTTTGCATTTATCCGGTTTCCAACTTTATGGGGCTTACTGTAGTCGTGTGGAATTAGGCCCCCGAAGAAGACCATCCCAAGTATGTTTTTTCTTTTTTGATGGGGGGGGGCTGATTCAATCATGGTAGTATATATGGACCGTCTGGGTTTCTAATATAGGGGCCTTAGTAATTAGAGTGCTGCTTTGGTACCAAAACTTATAATAAGGAACCGCCAAAATACTGTGGGTAATACTTAAGGGCCCCATCTTAACGGCAAGCCCTTCTGACTTCTCGGGATCTCACGCAATGTGTCCACGAAGCCCTCGAATGCGGATCTGAATACTCGCCTGGGGAGGCTCAAGCTGGAAACCCAAAGGAATGACGAATGCTGTAGGGGCCTTAAGAATTAGAACAGGGTGTTGGGGCCCAATATACTATACCTGTCATAAGGAACCCACACAATACTGTTGATGGACAAAATCCTGCACTACCCATTATAAGGAATATGCCATAATTCCCATAATTTAGGGTCCTTAAAACCATGCAGGATTTTTGTCCATCAACAATCGTAAAGGTAATTATTTAGGCCCCTATACTGCAGGGTTTAGGGCTGCCAGCTTTTGGGTTGATGATTGAACCCTGAATCTGATATGGGAGCTTCCGAAAATTAGGGGTACCTTACTGTGGGGTCCCTATAATAAGGATCCTACTATTCAGGGTAGTATATTAGGATCCCCTATTTTCGGAAAATCCCATATCATGCACTTGCAACCGTAGCACTGAGTTTGTAGGTAAGCGGAGCCAAAGGCAGAGTTTTGGGGACCTCATCTGCTGATTGGAAGCGGGTAAGTTGTAGACTGAACTGCTAACAACTCACACACTATTCAATCCCAACAAACATAAACTAAAAACAGTCTTTACGTTTCTGGCCTCAGATTTGGAAAGCCTAAATGAGTTCGGAATTCAGATTTCAGGCTTCTGCAGCACAGAGAGGGTTGCGATGCTCGGCAGCCACAGAGCCTCAAGCCCGAAACTGTAAACGCTGAAGCATCTTGAAGCGTTGATAAGCTGCAACCGATGGCGCCCCCTGAACCCTAAACACCAGCTACTCAGACCCACCAACCACCCTCTAATACACCCTAAATACCCACTATTCAGGACCGTAAGGGCTCTATTGGCCATTTGGGGGTCCTGGTAACCCAACCCCTCTTCACCCAGCCCTCATACATTCCAGAGCCGTCGCACCTCGTCATGGCCGCTGTAGTCTGGATGTTAATGCCAACCTCCAGGCAAAGTTCTCGATACCAAACTACTCTGGCTCTTTAAAGCCTTTGAAAGATGTTTGGAAATACGATCCTCTTAGAAGAAGAATATAGTATGTCTTGAGGGCCTGCATAGCGAATGGAGTATGTAAGTGGATAGCATTTACAAGAGAAGCCCGGCTCATGGACCTCAAACCAAGGGACTATAGCAGTCTGACAGATATTGTTATTCAGATATAACCAAAACCACCGGACCGTAAACTGTCAAGTCCAAAACCCCAAGTACCCTTCTTGGGTATCGATGTCTTCTGCCTCAAGGGTGATGACATCACACTTGATATCGCGCATCGTTCGTGCAACGATGGGGTCAAGGTAGCATTCCTGAGCCCAGGCGATTCCCGCAATGTGGATGCAGCGTATACTTGGAGGATCATGGGGCTTAGTAAGTAAGGTTATAAGTACCTCAATTGAGGGTAGAAATAGTTATAAGTATAGTAACCTTACTTATAACCCTAGTTACTAAGTCCCATGATCCTTTAAGTAGGCTCTTGTGATTTCGGCTTGAAGAAAGGGAGGCTGGGGTTCAGGGTTTGCGGCCTGTCAACTTAGAAGGGGAGCAATAAAGAGCCCTAGGATATATCACCCCTTGAATACCTCGTCATGAGGGCTTGCTGACTTCAGTCGCGGGTTAAGGACTTCAGGTTTAGAGCTTAATAAGGTTAACAGTGTTTAGGGGCAAGCTGTACGTAGGGTTGTGGAGTTTAGAGGGTCGGATTTCGGAGTGTTGAAATCCAAGTTGCGGCTCCTTGCGGCGTCTCTTCAATTTTTATCGTGCTCTTTAGGCTCCCTTTTTGGGCCCCTGTATTCGGCAGCTTCGGACCTTGTGGTATGTGTGTTTTTCGAACGCACATGCTTCGAGGACCCTTCCATCTCAGACGGCATATACTACTTTCAGCATATCGCCAAACGCACCCTTAAGTTGATAAACACCCTCCGAACTCCTAAATCCTGCACCGAAGCCTTTAGCTAAGTGGATTGCGTCCCCTAGCCCCTAAACCCTAAACCGTTCGAAGAGTCGCCGCCGAAGCCCACATTCACAAGCTTCACGTCTGCTGCACGGGCCACCAGGGATGGCCATCTTAGGGCATGGCACTTAAACTTCATCGGGGCCTTAAACATTAGAATAGGCTTCCCTTACAGGGTTCCTTTAAAGTGAGTCCATAAAAGGTTTCTATTCACTATATAGCTTATAATAAGGAGCCCCCAAAATAGAATTAGAATTATTAAGGCCCCTGGAAGCATTTTGTAAGGGCTCAAAGTCTTCGGTGCCAGCGGGATTTTAGCTATTTAGGGTCTTGGGTTGTTGAGTTTTCTCTAGCTTGCTGTTCAGTGTTCGGATATCGAAAAAAGGATGGGTCTTGGGATTTGCATGCTCGGCGCTGTACTTATTAGGGCTTTCATCTTTCCAAATTTAACAGGAAGGACCCTTAATAAGGACCCCTAGGTAATATGCCCTTAATATAGCTATTGTATACCCATTATATAGGCCCATTATAGGGTAGGGGTCCCCATTAACGGTCCCTCCTCTTCCCCTTTGAACCTTGATTTGGGCTCAAGCTTTACACTATAAACTCCTAGGCCCTGCAAATGCTCCAAGCCCAGGGTTGATATAGCCCCAAGGGTAGGGTTTAGGGTTTAGTCCAAACGGTTGATGATATAAATCCTGAATTACCTTAAGGACCCTAAACCATGGGAATTATGGTATATTCCTTACTATGGGTCATGCAGGATTTATATCATCAATGCAGGATTTATATCATCAACCGAAGGACCCAATAACTAGGTACTCGGTCTTAGGATAGTAGTTACGTAGGTTAGGATTTTGGGGAAGTATATGATTATTGGGTACTTGGACCCTTGGGGTAGGGGTCTTAGCAATCAGAAATCCGCTATGAGGCATAGTAGATTATGAAGAAGGACTTATGTTCCGCTTCACTGCTGCATCTCCTGGCTAAACGGCGTTTAGCGTTCATAAATAGGGCTGAGGGCTTAGGGTTTTGGGCTTGGGCTTAAAGCCTGCAGAAACCCTACCGCTTAAGGATTCCGTGTGTATTACTTTGAGGTTTTGGGCTATTTCCGGCACCCCTAAACCCAGAATCCCAAACACCCTCACCCCTACCCCCTAAACCCATTATTAGGGTTTAGGGTTTAAGGTCTAGATACTTAGGGTTTACCTACTGATTTCTTTTTTCCAAGGAACCCTTCAGGGACCATTCATACGCTGGGCTCGCACGATATCAAGCTAAGAAGTCATAGAATAGGGAGCATCCCCCTGAATCCCAAAGTCAAAAGCGGTGTGACGCTGTGCATACTTCAACTTCGGATACCGCCCTAAACCCTAAACACTAAAACGATTTGTAAACTCCAAAGCCACAAGCCCGATAAGACTCCAAGAGTCTCAACCCCCAGAAACCTCCGACGGGTGCAAGCACTTAACCGGGTTAAGGGTTTAGGGTCTACCTTGACCCCAAAAGTATGCAGAATAATTAATCAACGGCTTAGGATTTTTGGCTGGAGGGGACCCAACTCTGGCTTCCGAGAAAGAAACGAAACTACCCTGCTGCTAGCCTTAACTCGGATAGCCACTTCTTGCTTAGGTACTCTGACCCTTACGTAGATAGAAACCCCCTCCGTGGCCCCTCTGCTTCTGAACAGGTGCTTTCGACCTGCGGTTGTAAACTTAAATGCCCACCCCCCCACCCCCCCACCCCGCACCCTTCACAAACCCTAAACCCTAAACCCTAACCCCTAAACGCTGCACCTTTCATAAACCCTACACCCTATACCCTAACCCCTAAACCCTAAACCTTTCATACACCCTAAACTCTAAATCCCAACCCCTAAACCCTTTCTAAACCCTAACCCCTAAACCCTCAACCCTTCATAAACCGTAAACTCTAAACCCTAACCCCTAAACCCTTCATAAACCCTAACCTCCAAACCCTAACCCCCCCCCCCCCCAGAAGATCCCGGTTCTCACATCCCAGCGAGGGGCATGCAGCTGGCTCGTCCTGCGCTTGGGCCCCCGTGGGAAATGGAGCTCCCATAGCCTCGGATTTGGGGCTCTTTCCCAAAGCTGCCAGTCTTAGAGGATCATGGGATTTAGTAACTAGGCTTATAAGTAAGGTAACTACACTTTTAATCAACTACTCTTGACTTTTAACCCTACTTCAGATACTTGTAACCTTACTTACTAACTCCCGTTATTCTCCATCCAGGGTTCCTCTGCGGGCTCCTTTCGGGGTTCCGCTGCGGTCGTACAAGGCTTACTACTGTAGAAGCGTGTTACAGGGCCCAGGTACCCATACTAAGGCCACTTAGGACTTAGGCGTGAAAGGGCTTCCGACATATAGGAATATTATAGAGAGTAAACGTATAGCGTGCGGGCTTACAAAGGTTGAGGTGAAATAGGGCTTCACATCAGGCATCTAGTCTTGGCTTTGCTTGGATTTTGCTTGCGATCTTTTGATACTGTGCAGTACTGTTTTGGATGGTCTGGAACGGCCTCCTGCTCACCGCTGTCAAAGGTTGAATTATATATAGTTAGCGGTATTTGGTAGCACGTCTGTGTGATTCCTGCAGCTGCTGTTGGCAACAGCACCTTTGTCAGTATTGATATTGCAGTCACCGACCGTGCTAGTATCACTCTTCAGGTTGTTCTTGTCTGTTGCACAAAGAGATATAAAATTGCTAACCGAAGACTATCCTCGTACTTCTCCTCAGCAAGAGGAAAGCGAATTCAGACAGAGGGGCAAAGCCAGGTACGACGCGGCTGTGAGCCTTGCTCAGGCGGTATCGATCATCGGCTTTGTGGTACAGGGACGATAAGGTGTCTACGTAGTACTCGGCGAAGGCTGGCAGAAGCTGAAACTCTACAACCCACAAGAGGCAAGCTTTATGCAAGAACTCTGCTATCCTACAGGTCTGAATCATGAGTTGACATCCACTCAAAGCCCCTGTATGTTCAAGCCTATGATAGATGCAAACCCTATTCTGGTTACTTAGACTTCCATGATAAAGACTTGGGATTGTTGAGGGCTCAGGGGCTGGAAAGCTGAGGACTTGGACACGTCTTAAGGTTCAGTAAATGTTTACAACTAAGAGGTTTCTCGAGTTTCAGTTCTCTAAACCCTCAACCCTCAACCCCTAAACCTCACCTTGACCCCAACAGTATGTAGAACAATAGCCGTTCGCAGGTGTTGAGGGCCATTATTGTATCCAATTTGGGGGTTAAACAATTTAGGTAAACCGTAAGCCGTCTCAGTTTTCAGGGGGGTCCTTACTGCTCTTCCCTAGGGGGATCATGGTCCTTCGCGGGGGACCGACGCCCTGAACAGTCTGAAGCCTAGATGAGTATGATAGGCCTTGCAGGCACATTATACATATAGAGGATATTCTAGTGTATTTATACAAAAGCTTTACGGAATAATATGACTTCGGCAGTCTCTACTCTGGCCCTCTAGTAGCATCAATCAGAGTAGAGTTTCAGGGATTAGGGCTTAGAGGTTTGGGGATATTCGGGGCAGTCTGCCAGGTTCCCCATGATCTCGTGAGTACCAAGGGCCAGCACAGGGGCCGTAACAGTTGGAATACGGTTTTGGAGTAAAGTAGGGCATATCCATCATAAGAAGCCCTGGAAACGTTCAGCATTACGATGTACTCAGACACCTATAGTATCCTCCCAACGAAGTCCCGCAACAGAAACTAAAATGGCTTTTGGGGGCAGACTTGTTTTTTGCGGGGCTGACTTGTCGGTTGTCTGACTTATTAAAAGAAAAATGTCGAGAGAAAACCTTAAACCCTAAACCCTAAACCCTAAACCCCCGAAGAGACGCGAGTTGGAGGCCCTCGCATGTCGCTTTGGTTACCCCAGGATCGCATGCGAAGGCGCCGAAGAATGGGAAAAGCCTAGTCGAAAAGGGTCCTAAGTACCAAAAGTAGAATGTAGGTTTCTATGTCAGGAAATAGTAGAATGTAGGGTCTCTATAATAATATTAGGAACCACTATGATTTGATGATTTGGGAACGTATCCCCCGCAACAATACAGGACCCTTGGAAGTGAAGACCAACCCATGCACCACATCCCGAGAGCAAATCAACTCCACTCTCAAATTCCAAACCCCGACCGTTAATGAGGGTTCAAAGGTTTAGGGTTTAGGGTTCAGAGGTCTAGGGCGGGTATAGTTTTTAGTTCAGGGTTTAAGGAAAACCCACACACCCCGAATGGGTTGGAATGCCGTTCCAAAATCCTGGCAAGAATTCCATCCTCCTTCGTTCCGAAGGGCAAGGCCACACTTCAGAACCATCTGTCTCCAATCGCCTCAGCCTGGAGCGGAGCTTTTGGTGCTTCGGTTGATGATATAAATCTTGCACTACCTTAAGGACCCCAAACTATGGGACTTGTGGTATATTCCTTATTATGGGTCATGCAGGATTTATATCATCAACCGTTGGGGTTTAGGGTTTACTGGAGACCTTTGGGTTTTGGATGGTTTTGGTGGATGCTCATACCGTGGGTACTGCGCCCACACTGTAACCGTCTTTCGTAGGGGTCCTAGTCATAGTAAACGCTGTAAAGAAGTATATTATTGTGCTGTGTATACTCTTTGGCTGTTTACAGAGTGGGGACAGCACCAAACTCATACCCCGGGTCTTTGGAGAAGCCCTTTCGTGCAAGCAACTGTCGCGAGGTTCGGGTTTTAGGGTGTTGGGCTTTTGAGGTTCAGGGTTTAGCTTACTTCTAGGGCTTTGATGCCTGATCTCAAGAACCTTGGCTTTAGATTCCGCAACTAACTTGCTCCTACCTGAACCCTAGGATGCACTTCTCTTTTTGGGTAGTGTTCTGGGTATCCTCAACCCGAAGGCCGTTGTATTGCCAGCACCAGCCAGCAACTCTCCATGTAACTTCAACCCTGAGCTCTACATCCCCTAAACCCATCATCCCAAAAACGCTCAACACCAGAACCACTCTAAACCGACCTACGAGTACCTTTTTGCGAAGCCTTACTCTGACAAACTCTTGTAAGTCGTACAAAAAGAACAGATTCTCCGGGGATATTTGAGAGTTGAGCCCGGCGACCTTAAACCCTAAACCCGAAACCCAGAAACCCTAAACTTGCGACCCTCAAAAGCCCAAGCAGCAGGCAGAGAATCCTCGCCTCAATGGCCGCGAGGTTGGCAAAAAGATTTCCAAGAGCTTCTTGCCAGATCTTGGTTGACGGTTTAGGCCTTTAGGGTTTAGGGTTTTAGGGTTGAGGGCTTATGGTTTAGGGTTTAGGGGTTTAGGGTTTAGGGTTTATATAGGGGTTTAGGGTTAGATCTTGGTTGAGGGTTTAGGGCTTTACCAATAGTCTCCATTGTACTTCCTTTTTGGGGTTACCTTTTGGGATCCTTAATATAATATTGGTTAAACCAAAAAAAGGAACTACAATGGAGACTATAGGTAGGGGTTTATTTAGGGGTTAACCCTAAACCCTAAACCCTAAACCCTAAACCCTAAACCCTAAACCGAGGTTTTGGGTTTAGGTTTCTTGTTTAGTGTAGGGGGTTTAGGGGTTTAGGGGCTCGGGGCTCAAGGTTGCCTTCTAAGTGTAAGAGGTTTACGGTTTGGGGGTTTAGGGTTTAGGCTTCTTTTTTAAAAAGTGTCAGGGGTTTGGGGTTTAGGGGTTTTAAGTGTCTTTGTAAGTGTAGGGGTTTTGGGTTTAGGTTCCTGTTTTTTGTGTAAGCGGTTTAAGGTTTAGTGTTTAGGGGTTTAGGTTTCTTTTTAAGGTGCAAGGGTTTAGGGTTTAGGGGTTCAGGGTTCGGGTTTCTTTTTAAGTGTAAGGGGTTTGCGGTTTAGGGCTTATGGGTTTAGGGTTTAGATTTCGTTGTAAGTGTAGGAGGTTTACAGTTTAGGGCTTACGGGCTTTAGGGCTTAGGTGTTTTTTTCAATGTAAGGGGTTGAGGGTTTAGGGTTTTCGGTTTCTTTTTGTTTCAGCGTAGAGGGTTTAGGGTTTAGGGTTCGGGGGGCGTTTGTCGGTTGTTGGTTTGTCGGCCTCCTTGTTGAGAGATATCGCTTGGACTCGCAGGTGCTTCGGACCTTGTGGGCAAGCGTTAGGCCCTGCAAACCTGAAGCTCGGAAGCCTAAGACGTGAACCCTGAAATAGAACTTACGGGCATCCCTTGATACCCCGAGCAAGAAACCCAACACCCTAAACCTACCTCATATCCCGAACAAGAAACCCAAAACCCTGAACAAGAACCCCCCCACATACCGAAGTTGCAGACAAAGGCACGGAAGGTCAGCAAAACGAACTTCGTGAGGTGCGCCAGCCTCCTTTGCCCAGAGATTCCAATATCCCTTGATTAAGGAATATTTCAAATCCATCATCATCATCATCGTCAGCATCATCATCAAGTTCATCTTCCGATCCCTAGCGACATTTTGAGGGACGTTCATCGGTTAGTCGACCCAACAGAAACAAAACACACTAGAAAAGGGGCCATAACAACAGAACAGAAACCAACAACAACTAGAACAGGGCCCATAATGATTAGGATAGGGTGTGGTACATTATACTATGAAAATAAATAATAAGGAGCCCCCCAAAAGAGCAAACGTAATTATTTAGGCCCCTATGCTAGTTTTGCTGGCTTCTGCTGGGTGGACTAGCAGGTGCACGCCCCTCACAATGTCACTAGGGATCGAAAGATGATCGTGATGATGATAACGGATGATGAGGTTGCTGATGATGGTGTTGGTGATGATGATGTTGTTATTGAGGACAAGAATGAAGCTCCACGGCTCACAGGAAGAGAGCCCGGGGGTTTGGTGTGTTTTCTTCTTGTGTTCGGGGTCCTTGCTTCGCGGGTGTCTGTTGACTTTGGCGAAACTCCCTTATGAGTGATGGCCGGCACAGCACTGATGAAAGCGAGGACGCAGACATGGACCGTACTCCCAGGGACCTTCATAGGGATGGCCCTGCTCCTCCTGGCCGCGGCTACCAACCTGCAGGACCTCCCAGACCGATCCCGGTGGCCGGCCCAATGCCTGACTACATACAGCCTGCCAGGAACGACGACAGCGAGGCCGAGGAAGCCTCTAGAAAGCGCAGCCTGGACGACAGCCCGAGACGACCCACTCAGGCCAATGCAGCCACCGGCCGGGAAGAGCATACTGCCTCAGCCTCGCCGCCCTCACCGCCTTCTACCGACTCCTCAGATAACGATGATAGCGACAGCGGGGCAGCAGACAGCCCCAACCATGCCGCGGCTGCGGCACCAGGGGCAGACGGCCCTGCTGCTGGAGATGATGACTCGGACCACGGATGGTGGAGCGACACGTCGCTCGTTCTGGAAGGAACACAGCTGGCAGAAGCCTGTGACCGACTATGTAACCTCTATAGACAGCACCTTCTGTCTACAGAGCCCACTATTAGCACCCGATCACTGGCCGGCAAAATGGGGGCGCTGCGAAGAACACTTCGCACCTGCACATGGAACCGGGTACAAGGCATTGCAACCCTGCGACTGGCCGGGGAAAGCTTGCGGGAATGGTCTTCATACGAGTTCCAAGCCACGCACCAGTACCACGGAGCAGATCCTTCCGGCCCACCGTGAATGGAGGTGCAGGGCTCGAAAACCATGGAGTAGACCCCGTAGTTTGTGCAACTGTGCCTACCAGCTACTGCCACTGTTGCACCCGCATCAGCCGGCAACTTGCTCTGCATATCGATCAAAACACGAAGCCCAACGAAGGCGCGCTGCACGGATGTGGCAACGGCTCTCATCCAGACGACCTGCCACTCCACCGAAGAATCCATCAGGACAGCGGAACCAGTCATGCACACAAAGTCCAGAGTCTCCCTTCCATAATCACCCTAAGGTTACACACCATAAGACCCACCCCCTTAATGATCAATTGCGCCGCTCCGGTCCCAAGTCCGGAGACCGTAGACCTATACCAAGCCTCTATAAATTAGTGCTTATACATGCTACGGTTGGAGCGAGGGTTTCCTCTGGAGTCGTGACAGAGGAGAGACCTGGCATGGGACCTGCTCCTATGCTGGGGAAGCGCAGCGACACCGCGCAACCAGGCAGGGGAACCTCCTTAATTGGGCCACATAGCCTCACCATGCAAGCTAAAAGAGCATACAAGAGAGCCTGTCGCCGAGCCTTGTCCTCTCCGCAGGAAGGGACCATGTACAGAGGCAGATGGCACAGCAAACAGGCACTAGTGCAGTTGCAGCACAAACCCCAAGCTTCCCAACAACCTCCGAAGGTCAATGGCCACTGCAGGAAAGCTTCTACCAGGCCTGCTCCGAAGCTGTCAGTGCTAAGCTGGAACGTAGGGGGATTGGCTTCGCACATTTTCCAGGAACTAATGGCATGGCTAGCCACACACGGTGTGTGGGATGTTGTCGTGCTTCAGGAAACACACTGGGGCATAACAGAAGACTTCAGCAGTGGTGAGTGGAGCTGTGTCCACAGCTCTGGCCATTCCGCAAAGGACGGCCCGGACAAGTCGGCGGGCATCTTGATTATGGTGTCTCGCAAGGCCTTCCGCAACATTGCTACCCAAGAGCATGTCCCAAGCAGACTTCTGCAAGTTAGGGCGTACCACAACCAAAGCCAGCACAACGTCGACATACTAGGCCTTTATCAGCACGTACATCGCACCACCTTGAGTGCCAGCCAAAATCGAAGACTCCGCCAGGGAGTCTGGCACGCACTGCAGCAAACCCTTGACACTTTACCAGCCAGAAATAAGGTCATCTTGGCAGGGGATTTTAACTCGACCCTTAGTCAAGCCCCTCCGGGTGTAGGCCCCTCAGTTCCACACCCCGATACCCATGATAACCACGATGCCACACTGCAGCAATTGCTCCTGGACTACGAGCTGTGTGCGCTCAACACATGGCACGCGCGGCCAAAGCACACATTCTTCAGCACCACCACCCGAAGTCAACTGGACTATCTCATTGTGAAGTGCACTGATGCTGGTGCAACAGCAAAGTTATCAGCCCCCTTGACAGCATTCCCTGTGACCGGTGACCGGTTGTCCAACCATATCCCGGTGCAGGCTTCGCTGCAGCTCCGACCCTTACGGCATCAACCGAAGGACCGGCAGGCACAACCGGCCTTCGACAAAGCCGCCCTGCATCAAGCCATTGAGTCTGGTGCACCACAGGCCAGCATGCTGCAACAGGCGGTCTCCGCCCGTGTCGAGGCGCTACCAGCGCCAGCCTCAATCAACTCACTGCATCACGAAATAAACAGCATCCTGCTGCAGGAGACCTGCAGGCTCTTCCCACCACAGGGACGAGCAGACCACCGGGTCAGTGCTGATCCCGGCTTTAGGGCCAGTGCTGCTAGAACGTGGTCTCTTTACCGAGCAGTCAAACGGCCAGGTGTTGTCACACTGGCCAACATCCTGCAGAGGTGGCGTGTTGTGGCATGTTTTCACAAAGCCTCCAAGGAGTTAAAGCAACAGAGTAGACAGCTAAAGGTTGCCTTCCACCGCAACCAGCTTCATCAAGCTGAAGAAGCAGCCTCAGCTGGCAACTTAAGAGAGCTTTTTCAGATCACTCGTCGACTAGGGCCCCGCAAGGCTCGTGTTGCATCCCGCCTCAAAGACGAGAATGGCAACATCATGACAGAGCAGGCTGAACTAGCTACCGTCATGAAATATGGTCAGGAAACCTTTGCAGCTATCCCAGACAGCAGACAACAGCTTCCTCTCCTTGAGGACCTCACCTTTGGCCCGGATGAGATATGGCACGAGCTCTCCCATCTAAAGCACCAGAAGGCCGTTCCGAGCCACTGCGCCCCCAGTGCAGTCTGGAAGCTCTGTGCACAGGACCTGTACCAACCACTGAGCACGGCTCTCAACCTCCACTTCAAGGCGGGTTCCACCGCCACCCTAGAGGGTGACATGAAGGACACCAACGTAGTCTGGTTACCAAAGCCTAGTAAGCCTCCGACTTCAGTTGCCTCCCTCCGCCCAATAGGCCTAATGCCACCTTTCCCTAAACTCGTAGCCGGTCTCTTGGCGGCCCCAATCCAGCATCACATTGCCCCTCTCCTTGATCACCTTCCCCAATATGCATATAGCCCAGGCCGAGGATGTGCAGATGCCATCCACCGTGTGCATCGCCACTTCGACGAGGTCGAACAGATCATCCAGAAAAATCAGAGCAATAGATTCACCATGCGGCAGGGACATGTCCCGTCGCGCTGTGCAGGAGGTGCTTGCCTTAGCCTGGACCTTTCAAAAGCATTTGACTTTGTCGATCGGAATCATCTGACCGACACCCTGCTCGAACAGGGGATACCTCCCAATGTCGTCGCTGCGATCCAGCAGCTCCACAAGCAGGCGAGGTACCACTATGATATCAGGTCCCGTCAAGGATGCACGATCACCACAAACGGCATCAAACAAGGCTGCCGAGTGGCGCCGGCGCTCTGGCTCTGCTACAGCATCTCTGTTCTCCAGGCTCTCGCCAGGCAGCGGGACCTAGGATGGCTGCACCGTATCATCACCTTGTTTGCGGATGACTGGTGCGGGGCGTGGGTCATAAGAAATCGTCGGGATTTTGTCAAAACACTTAGCGACCTTGAACTTCTGCTTGAGATCCTTACTATCTTTCAGCTCAGGGTGAACTATCAGAAAACTGCTCTCTTGCTCACTCTTCATGGGAAAGACGCGGAAGAAATCCTTGCACAACATACAGTTACTAAGGAAGGGCAAACCTTCCTCAAACTTAAGGTCCTAGGAGTTGAACAACATCTCTGCATCCGTGACTCACATATTTACCTGGGCACAGTCATTGCGTATCGACATCGCCTCGACCTCAATATCACTCATCGCATTGAATCTGCCCAAACAAGATACCAGCTCATCCGGCGGATTTTGAACGGTAAAGGACCCCTCTCAGCCAAACACAAGCTCCGACTGTGGAATGCATGCATCAGCCCGTGCTTGTGCTATGGCATAGAAGCCGTAGGCTGGACCCAATCCGAAGTCAAGCGCCTGACTGTACTAGCCACTAGACACATCAGAGCCATCTTGAAACAACCCGCACACCTTACCCACATCAGTAACGACGACATCTGGACCACTGCCCAACTTAAACAACCCAGCCAGGTTATCCTTGATAAACTAGCGAATCTCATCCTCAGTCGTGACCCCACTTACAGCATCACGGGAGCCAACATTGTGGTCAATGCTGACGTTCACACCAGCCTTCGCGACCTGCAGGTGACTATGCAATCAATCTCCGAAGGCGCAGCCTCCCAAGCGGCCGCCGAGGAATCCACCGAAGCTGTAGAGTGCCCACACTGCAAAGCTCGGGTTCTTAACTCGCACGCCCTCTCAATCCATATGTCCCTTCGCCATCAGGACATTGAGAAGCCTGCTGCAGAGAAGTGTCGCTTCGACCCAGTGCGACACTCAATTGCCGGCATGCCTACGTGTAGGCTCTGTCTCCGCAACTTTACAAAATGGCAGCAGCTAAAGCTACACATCACCCGGAAGTCATGCCCTGAACTAGGCGGTCTTAGCCATAAACTTAGCCCAGTTCCACCCGACAATGCAGCCCTGAGGCATCTTCCAAGCATCCCACAAACACCGGGCAAGGCAGCTGCACCGCACGATGCAGAGCCAGGAAAAAGTGCGACTGCACTTCCGGATGAATTGCCACTTGTTTTACGAGCTGATTTTCACGGTGACTTGAGAAGATGGGAAAAACGCCTCTCTTGCTCCGCTACCAAAGCTCTGCTCAGCTCGCACTGTGCACTGTGCAACATGTGGATTGCCGATCAGAAGCATATTCGACAACACTACAATCGTGTACATCACGCCGCGCACCCTGACATTCTGCCTGCCGCGCTAGAACTCAGTAAAAGCTTCAAGAGCCACCTCACGAGGGGTAAATCGTGCCGGTGGTGTCAAAGCAAAGTGGGAGCCCCAGGTCGCCATTCCACACAATGCGTGGTTCTGAATCAGCTAGCTCTCGCTTATGAATTCTGCAAGCGGGGCATGCACCAACCACTGCTGGATCAGGATGGCTATGGCGGATTTGGAAGCGAGCATCTTCGAGCATTGCATGCCCACGGGGGCGGCAAAGGCAGCTCTCGGATCGGAGTCCCAACCGGACACCTTGAGTCGGGCAGCACAGGCCCTCCAGGGAGCTCCACAGGGGGGGAAGCGTCCGCGGGGCCCAGGCTGTGGCAGCAGCCCCGGCATCAGCCACATGCACCTCAGATGCCACCTCAGATGCCTCCACCCTACCCAACAGCCGAGCATCAGATCGACATTCTCTCCAAGCTAGTCCTCAAACACGAAGAAGCACTTCACAATCTCCGCAAAGATACCGCCTATGTGCTATTCTTTCGCCAAGACGAGAAAAGCTTGGTGCCGAATCTGATGGAGGTGGCCAGGCAGTGGAGAGAGAAGGCAGCATCGGCAACACCGGATCCAGGCCTGCAATCTCCACTTCGAACGGTGCTGATCAACTGCTTGCTCAAGGAACTGCTGCAGCGCACCCAACGGGTGGTTGCAACAGAGGCCGGACGTGCGGACTTGCAGAAGATGGGCTGGCTCGACTCCCAGGGCCACTGGACCTACCTCAAGTGGAGTCCACAACAACGCCGCCTGGTGCTCAACGAGGCCAAATCCCCGATCACACACGACACAATGGTCAAGACCATAACCGAACTTCAAGCCAGTATGACGGGGGAAATAATACACCGCTTCAAATCCAAGCAACCGATGTGGGCGATCGAAGAAGAAGGCAGCTCGCAAGCTGTCTTCGATCTGGAGATAGCACTCCGGGGTGCCACATCAGACGAAGTCCACCAGAACTTCGGGATCTTGGCGGGGAGTGCGGTCACAAACCTGATTGGGCTCTCGATGAAGCGAGACGACAGGCCACGCCAACCGCAGGCGCAGCAGCTGGCACAACTAGTGTACCCAGGCCGGCTAGGGGTGACCCCCATAATCCTCCCCGCCCTAGCAACACCCTGCATAACTTCTTCTCATCCGTCCGTAAGCCCAACCCCACTAATTCCCACGATCATCCACATAAAGAACGTAGCCGCAGCCCGCCGACACATCCTGTTTCTAATCATAGGTTCACCCTGTATAATCCGCAAAACTTTTGCTACCTTAACTCCTTCATCTACTGCATGGCAGTATTGGAAAACCACCTGCAGAGGCACATCCTCCCACACGTCTTCCGGACCATTCCGACAGCGCCGATAAATGCCATGGCAGAGCTTGGCTTCTTCTTGATGGGGTGGCGAAGGCCTCACTTACAACATGATGTCGTTGAGCTTGCCGATTTCTTAATTCCTAGACTGTTGCCAGATGCCTCAAATCATGGTTGGGAGTCCCGACAGCTCTTAGAATGTGAACTTCGGCGGGTGGAAACAGGAACCTTTGGCTCCTGCCTGTCACTTAGCTGTGTTGCGCCCAAAGGGCCGAACATCCAGGACTTGTTGCAGGAATGGCATATGCATCAATCAGCCAAACATGCCATGCTCACTCTTTCACCGTGGTTGTTTCTCCAACTCCCGAGAGCCCACATGCAAGCAGGCCACCCATGCAAGCGACATGAGGCTTACATCCTCCCGAACGAGTTGCTCCTTCCATGTTTTGAGGGGCACGCGACCTTGGATGTCAGGTGGGCCCCCTATGTAATCCGAGCCCTCATCACACATCATGGCGAGCACCTGGCCACAGGTCACTACCGAACTCTGATTCGCGAGGGGGAAACTTACTGGCTTCAAGACGACGCCCGCAGGGCGGTAAAAGCATCAGAAGCACAGCTGACCGATGCCTCCTCCTGTGTGTATCTCATGCTCTTGATCAGAAAAACAGCTGCTGAAACTGCCACCGTAGCTCCTAGCTCAAGCTCAGTAGCACTCCGACGAAGTCTCGATGATGCATTCGCCGCCCACCAGCCGGAACATGAACTGGTGGCTCGAGCATCGTCTATTTGCCATGCAACTGCAATTGATGACTCTGGAAGCCCAGATCGAACTGACGAAGTCCAGATTGGCAAAGCTGGAGCAGAATCCAGCACTACAGGTGCAGGTGCAGCGAGCACCTCGGACGAAACCACATCCAGTGCATATGCCTCGTCCAAGCACTCCGAAGGGATTTCTCCACACTCTAGATGAGTGACCATTAGACTCGTCGGATGTAGCAATTTTGGAGCAAGTTGCAATAGACAACTTGCGAGAGCTTGTTCCCATGGCGCCTCGGCGCTTTTTGTTCCCCTGCCCCTAAGGGCACCCGTGCCGAGTCACCACTGAGTGACCGAGAGCTCAGCTCTTGCTGGCGCACGCTAGCTTGGACTCGTTCTTAGCTGCGGTGGAAGAAGAGGACAAGAATGAGGCTAATTATGATGGTGATGATCATGATGACGATTTCCGTGGTGATGACGATGATGATTCTCACTCTCTCAGCGATATTTGCTGAACCGAATCTTACGGCCCTACCCGGGCGATAATACATAATCTCGAGCAATACAACGACAATAAGGCACACTAATAAGGAAAGCCTCAAACCTAAACTCAAGGAGCGGACCCATGATGTAGGGGCCTTAAGCACTAATTGGAATATGAGTTTGTGGTCCATTATACTACAACGATAGTAAAGAACCCCAAAATAGTATAGGTAATTATTAATAAGGCCTCTGTATTACATTACACGGTGTCGGAGTCCTCTTTGGGAAGCTGACGATCGAAGAACTTGCCGTCGACGTAGAGCTCGTACTCCAGAGGCCTAGGAACAAAAAGAGACCCCTAAGGGTTCAGGGTTTTAGGGTTTTAGGTTTAAGGTTTAGGTTCCAGGGTTTTAGGGTTTTAGGGTTTTCCGGTTTAGGTTTTAGGGTTTTAGGGTTTTAGGGTTTTAAGGTTTAGGTTCCAGGGTTTTAGTGTTTTAGGGTTTTCAGGTTTAGGTTTTAGGGCTTTAGGGTTTTAGGGTTTTAAGGTTTAGGTTCCAGGGTTGTAGGGCTTTAGGGTTTTCAGGTTTAGGTTTTAGGGCTTTAGGGTTTTAGGGTTTTAAGGTTTAGGTTCCAGGGTTGTAGGGTTTTAGGGTTTTCAGGTTTAGGTTTTAGGTTTTAGGATTCACTCCAAGGATGACCCTCCCAAACCGCAAGCCCGAAACCGCTATGACTAAACCCCCCACACGCCTACACACCTAAACCCTAGACGACCCTAAACCGTATATTAAGCTTTCATCCTTTTCCCCTGGAGCCCAATGGATTATTAATCATACAAAGCCTAAGCCCTAAAACCAGCTAGGGTCGAAGCACAAGCCAAACTAAGTTTGAAAGCTGCACATGAAATCGAAAGCTGCTTGCAATATCTGAACGGATCTCCCATTCTACGACTACCAAGGAAACCAAAACTCCCACACCCTAAACCTAAAAACACAAAACCCGAAACCTTAAAACCTAATTCCCAAAACCCTAAACACTAAAACCTTAAATTAAATGCTTTACTAAACCTTCAAGCAGGGCCGCTGGTGTTCGATTCAAGGAACCGAACAGCTGTACGATTCTGCCGCTTTGCATCGTTTCTGTTGAGGCTGCTGACTTTTGCGTAGGTGGGTACTAGCTTTCACTGACGTTTCGGCCCGGCTGGTGCTAGGGTATGCTGACGACTATCATCTGTGAAGCGGCCAGGTCATACGCATACGCCCGCATTCAAACTCGCTGCCCGAAGCTTTAGAGGCTGAGCCGTGGACCCGAAAGCAGTCCTAACCTAAGACTAAAAAGTAAGCAATGTTTACGCTCCAGACCACACGAACTTTACGGTGTGCTAGGGTGCCTCGCCCAATGTCTCCTACCTCCACAAGTAGTGGGCCAACGAACCACATCCCTTGCAGGCTATCGGCTATCAACGCGAGCATTTACCAGCCCGGAATTAAACACACCATGCCACAGGAAACCTTTTGGGCAAGGCTCAACCAACTGAGCATAACAGAACGTAAGCCGAACTCGACTTGAAGCACAATCACCTTTGATACGAAGCCTATTCAGGCTCCAATGTAGTGCTACTTGGAATCTTAACAACACGAAAATAGCACCAAGGCTTGTCATACATCTGTACTGTAGGGGCCTAGATAATAACCTATACTATCTTGGGGCTTCCTTATTTCTAATTGTAGTATAAGGGGCCCCAAAACCCAATTCTAAATAACGTCCCTTTATTGCACGAGCTTTAGTTCTAAAAGCAGCTCCAAGACACCCGGCAGTGCGCTGGAGGGCCTCCACATCTGCGCCGTCTGGAGCATGAGCCTCATCAGTTGCTGCCGACCCAACTAGAGGCCCTAGGTCTTCCTTGAAGGGCTCCAATAAGGGGCTCCTGTAAAGGGATCCTTTAAGGGCTTAGCGTTTTCGATCTTAAGGGTTCCTTTACGGCCAAGGGATCTACAAGAGTTGCAAGAAGGCAGCCTCGCAAGACCATGTAATTAATTAGTTTATAAGGCACGCGTCAGTTTTCAAAGGGCTTCATTGTATATAGGCACTTTCCCAGTCCAAGTATGGACTGGATGGCTGCATTATGATGTGTGTGTGTATACATATGTAGGCATATGTATACATATGTCTATATATATATATATATGTATACCAGATGATGTGCGCATGTGTGTGTGTATATATATATATACATATGTCAATGTATCTCTGTGTGTGTGTTTGTGCGATTGTACCTGGGCCTTTTGAGGGTTAGGAGCTGCGTTTTGTCTCGTTTCTTTGGCTTCCGGGCTCAGGGCTTTTGTGGCTCTTGGAAACTACCGAACTTTACAGACGCAAACCCTAAACCCTAAACCCTAAACCCTAAAAACTCTTCCTTCCCAACAGCTTCATTGTTGTTTGCAGTCTGAATCCTCTGGGGGCTATAGCAGGCTGCACGTAGCTCATGGATCCCCTTGTAAGGGTTTCTAGACATACAAATGCTTGCAGTGCTTGGGCTTCAGGGGTTGGGGATGTAGATCACTTAGGGTTATGGTCTGACGGTTCAGGGTTCCGCTTTGAAGCGGTTATGATGTGCAATTACCCGACAGCCACGGCGAAACCACCCCGCAAAAATCTACAACACTCTAAGAACCTATGAAGGCCCCTGTGCAAGATAGTCGGAATCCTCCAAAGCCCTTAGTTTTGGCTTAGAGCTTGGGGTTTAAGGCTTAGCATCAGGGTTTCGGGCAGCCATTGCAAAACCACCCGGCAAAAATCTACAACACTCTAAGGCCCCTGCGTGCAAGGGGGTCGGAATCCTCCACAGCCATAAGAATTGGCTTACATCAGGGTTTCGGGTTCAGGGTTTAGGGTCTAGGATTTTCAATCAGGGTTTGGGCCTCAGCCATCAGCTCCAGCAGTTCCGTCGCACTCTCCAGTCGGATCCTGGCATATAGGGCTTATAAAGGGGCCTCTAAAGAATTAGAATAAGCTTCCGGTGATTACTGTCGCCAAAACTTGGGAGTTACAGAAAACTAGGGGTGCCTTATTTTGGGGTCCTTCTAATAAGGATCCTACTATTTAGGGTACTGTACTCGGAAACTCGTCTATCTAAGGCAGCAGCGCGTAAAGGCCAGTTTTGGCTTGCTGCAAGTGCTCCCGGCGTGACAACTGATTCTGGGTAAGAGGGTGTATTGGGTCGACCTGCACCCTGAATGATTCGAAGAGGCTTACGGGGTAGAGTGCGATATACTTGTAAGAGGCAGCCCTTAGGAGTACCATGAATGATCTAGGTGTCGATTTCAACAGTCCCGAAAATGATTCATAACTAGGGCTCTACATTAAACACGAAGAGAAATGACAAGTTATCCCGAATCGAAACCTAGAAACCCTTGTAGTACCCCGTATAGATCCCTTATAGGTCCTTTTATTTAGACTCCATTGTAAAAGCATTCCACAGCCGACTTCCGGCCCAAGTTAAAAAAACTCTTCTTACGCAGTCCCTGACTCGTAAAAAACCATGCGCAACCCTGCAAAAAGACGTTTAGGGTTTCGGGTTTAGGGCATTCCTTGCGACTTGAAAAACACCCCTGCGAAGCCCTCCAAAAAGTGCATTGAAGCCCTTGCTTCTTCAAGACCCTCCTTGTTGAAAAGCCCTTACAACCCTATGAAGCCGTTTGAAACCCGTGCTTACGTAAAGGGGCGAGGGACTCTTACCACCCCACCTGAAACCCTAAATTCAAAAGCAAAGACCACCTGAACCCAAAACCCCAAACCGTATCAACCTAAGACCTCCTAAACTTGAAACATGAATGCTAAACTCCAAAACATCCAAACCCTAAACCCTGAATCCTAAACCTTCGAAAGCCTCAAACCACACAGCACTTCAGTAATCCCGAAACCCTAAACCCTAAACCCTAAACCCTAAACCCTAAACCCTAAACCCTAAACCCTAAACCCTAAACCCAGTAATCCCGAAGCCCTAAGCCCTCTTAAGCTGGCCTAACTGCAGCGCAGCTGGCCATTGCCATAAGGCCGGGGTCCAGCCGAACCCTGCCGACTTGCCGTTTTTTTCTTGTCTTTTAAGGTCCCTGAGGCTCCAATATGTCTTAATTCAGGAATATCCCTTAAATTATACTAGGATCCCTAATATGACTTAAGGAATAATTGGAAGTCTGTGGGGACTTGGGGTTAAGGGTCTTAGGCATTTACACAGGGTTTAGGCTTTAAAGGCTTCGGGTTTAGTTCGGGTTTAGGGATGCGGTTTCACTTGGCACTAGGGTTTAGGGTTTAAGGTGCTGAGTTCAGGAGTTTACATACACGGTCTGGGGAATGCAGTCAATAAAGATTGGGGCTTTCACAAGGGGCTTCGGGATTGCCATGCATTAGGTGTAGGTATCCCTATGCGTACCGTTTTTGACTGTGTAATAGGGTCCAGCGTTTAGGGTTTAGGGGGTGTCTGCTGCGACAGTCAAGCATTTATCTTGCTTTGAACGACCGGGAGGAATGCTACACTGTGTTTACATACATAACCTGATTCGTTACTACCAGCCCTGCCTGTTCAGATCAAACTAGCATCATTGAATTACACGGGTCCATGGACTTTCATGTGGTACGGTTGATGATATAAATCCTGCATGACCCATAATAAGGAATATACCATAATTCCCATAGTTTAGGGTCCTTAAGGTAATGCAGGATTTATATCATCAACCGTAGTATACAGGAACCCCTCCAATGCCTTTCAGACCATAGTGTATATACATACATACCAAGTGTACAGTAGAAGCCAAAAAGTTGGAAACCCAATAGCCTCGATCCTTAAGAGTAATGTATAGGGAATCCCAGCACTATTTGGCCTTAATCCGGTTTCCAACTTTACGGGGTTTACTGTATGTTCATTCATTCACTGGCCCTCAGAGGTTCGTTCGCGGCCTAATTACTTGCAGGGACAAGCCCCGACCCCAAGAAAAAGGCTGGCCAAACCAAGTATATATGTGTGTATATATATATATATACGAACACCATATATATATATATATATATATATATATATACATATATATATATATATACACCTACAAACAAGGGATTGACTATTGCGCTTGCTAGTCAGACCCACTGAAGCCTGGTCCTCCCATCTCTACTAGTTTGCACACAAACCCTAAACTCCAAAGCTCTAAGTTCTTTTGCGCGCACATATACCGTCGCAAAGCAAAACTGCAATTCTAGCGGAAGGATCCCACTCAAGCTCGTACAGCTCGAGAAGAAACGCTCTGAGATGTCTGCTGGCGGGTTTAGGGTTTACGGTTGAAGGTTTAGATTGGGGTGGTGTTTCCACCTTTGAGGGTCTGGCTGGGGAACACCGCGGACCTCGCCGGCTGCTTAAAGGGCGTGTCGAAAGTATCTCCCCAAGCAACTTTTTAATATACTATCTCCGTTCATGGACGATTGGAGTCTATACTCGTTGAGTATGGTTACACCTGTGTATAATGTATACTGCACAATTTATTGTGTGCAGTGTACAGCGTACAGTATACAGTGTCTAGTGTGTAGAGTGGTGCACAGCGTATAGTGTATAGTATTGTATACTAGTGTATAGTCACTTAGTGTTTAAGATAGTATATAGTATAATCTAGAGAGTACAGTACAAAAGTATAGTCTGTAGAACAGTATACAGTATTGTATGTAGTATAGTCCAAAGTGAAGTATCTAGTATAGGATAACTCCACAACCCCTGCACACGAAACCCACAGCCAAACACCTCTCTGCGGATGAACACTCTCTGTGTCGGTTGGCAGGAGGCCGTGCCACACAGGGCTTAAAAAGAGGGTGTGATCCATTCAGTACGGGCTTCGCCAGTTTAGCGTTTCGATTTGGGGTTGAGACTGGGGTTCAGCACTTGGCTTCGGGGTGCATGCTGATGAGTCAAGCGTTTCAAGGACCAGCCTATGGCATGTGCACGACATACCTTAACTTGTCTCGGGAAACGTTCCGGCAAGCAGGTCCAATCCTCCAAAATCAGACAGCAGAAGAGCTGCTTACCGAATTCGTTTAGGTTCGGGATTTGGGCGTAGGACTGTTCCGAGCTCGGGGGAAAGAGAGTATACACCTGTTGCGGTCCTGGGTCTTCTTGCCTTCAGGGTTTGAAAGATTTGTGAATAGAACTTCTCAATTGATAAAACAGACTTATGACTTTGACTATTATTGTTAATAACTGCTACAACATCGTTCTGTACTCAACAATAAACTCTCATGAATGCCCCGTGTTGGTATCCTGACTCGGGAAGAGACGACATGTGAAAGACGGGAGCCGACTTCTTACGATGCTGCCTTGAACAGCTCTCAAGACTGTAGGGTCGCTAGCAATTCAACCAGGGTTTCGGGCCCCTTTGCAGAATCATCATAATAAGGAACAATAAGGAACCCTAAGGAACATTGTTGGTAATTATGTAGGCTTCTATAGTAAGTGTCTTGGTTTCCTCTCTATCCACCCACATGTGCACAGCCTCAACTGCCGGAAGCTATATCCGAAAACACTATCAGTGTAGAAGGCGGAACTTGCTCACGCAGCAGCCCGGCCATCGCAATCAAACAGTCACGAGTCTGTCCCCGTCGAGTCCTGCAAGTTTCAGCATACTTGCCCCGTATCCTGGGCGAACTAACGGTTAACCTTTGGGAGTATATAGCTCACCAGCATCTTCCAAAGGCCGGCTATTCAGAATGGTCGGGCCTTAATAATTTCAACGGGGGTTTGCGGTTGAGTATACACAAACTGAGTATTTGCTCCGACCCTCTATATTGAAGTGTCCGGAACTTGTATACTCTACTACGAAACATAAATCCAGAACGCCTTCTTAGGAAAGAGAGCAAGAATCCATTTCTTCCGGGCTCCCTGTTGGCTGGAGAAGCCCACAACATTCCCAAGAAGCTCCAGACCGTAAGAGTCCCGTTGGACTCTCGGTTAGCTGTTTAATCTCCAGGCGCATGCAGCTATGTAGTATATGCTTAGGCGTTAAAGAACCCTTCATGGGTAATTACGGCCCGAAATATACTAGATGCACCGGAGCCAGCATAGCACACGCAGAGCTGCAGTGTGTAGGCTTCGGGGCTTTAGTGCTGAGAGCTTCACGGTTCTAGTCAAAACAAACCGTTTAGGGTTTAGGGTTTCCCCAAAACCTAACCCTAAACCCGTTTGTTGGCTGGGTTCTTCTGAATAGCTTGAGCCTGCTGAAACCCTAAGGGTCCGTTGCCCTTATAGTTTGCATTTTGGCAATAAACAAGCTACTATACAGGAACCACCGTCAGCCCCAAGTACACAACAGACAAGCGCACACAACTCTCCACTGTAAACCTGAATACAATCCTACATAGCCCGCATTAACATAGACATAGAGCCTAAGAGACGCGGTACTTCTGCCAGCAGACTGTAGCAATTCAGAGACTGACGCTCTTGCTAGTCTAGTCTCAACTTCATGCCCTGTATCCACTCGCCAAAATCCCTGAGAATCCTACGACCACCCCTTCTTTTAACTGCAAGTAAGATGCCATTCAGTTTGAAACCTTTTCCACATTCTCCCCGAGTGGAGGAGTCGCCTGCAATCCCAATCTTTCGGGCCCACAGTTTGGGCTTAGGGTTTAGGGTTTAGGCCCTAATGATTAGGGCTTAGGGATTATAGGAATTGGAATTGTTACGGTTTAGGGTGTCAGGTTTGGGATCTTTTTTAAAGGTGTGCATGGGGGGGATTCCGGAAACATCCGGAAACCCATGCTTGTGATATGCTTGTCCAAATTTGGAGGATCCCCAACATTTATAGAATAGTAACACAGGGGCCTAAATAATTACCAATACGATTTCGGGGTGTTCCTTAGTATAATTACAGTATGATGGGCCCCAAGACCCTATTCTGATTATTGAGGACCCTAGAATAGTAGGCTTTTGTAAGTGCTGGGCCATGATCCTACCTACTTTGGCTGGTTTAGGTGGACTTGGACCCCGAACCCTACTGTTGATGGACAAAATTTGGCATCACCCTTTATAAGGAATATACCATAGCTCCCATAGTTTAGGGTCCTTAGGGTCATGCAAGATTTTGTGCATCAGCAGTAGAGCCCGAACCCTAAAGCCTAAACCCCTTTTGACCGCCAAATCTTCCCAGCATCCCCACGATGCAGCCTTTGAGGAACAGGCGACTAGAGGGAACTCCAGAAAGTTGGATTAATGGTAGGATCCCCTATCATTTACCTTAAAAGGGGTTACGATAATGATATTCCAACTTTCTGGCTTCTACTGTACGTCTTGAGGCTCAGGGGCCGTAAGGCTTGACAGGTCTGGGAGTTTCGGGTTTAGAGTTCGTTAGGGTTTGTTTAAGGTCTTGGGGGGCCCTAAACCCTAAACCCTAAACCCTAAATCCTAAACCCTAAACCCTAAACCCTCAAGTCCCCATAAATTGAGCTTGCGTATTACACCGTGCATGGTATTCCATTACATTCTTTTCAAGTTGAAGCAAATACACTTAACATCATATCCTTAGATATGCATAGCCGTTTGCACAAGTTATTGCAATCGAGTTTAAGTAAATTGAATTGATTATTCCGCCACCACCACCACCAATATGCAATCGAGTTTAAGTAAATTGCACCAGCCCGCTGGCTCAGAATGGCCTAGGGACCTAGTCATAGTCAGAATCCTTTCGTTTTGCCGGGGTTGTAACATCCTCTGGTCTCGGCTCGCCACCCGAGTGAGCGAAATCGTAGGACGACCTTGGTTGAAGATTGTTGAGACAAGGGGAAGCTCAGGACAAAAAGCGCAAACTCCATGGTGACATCTGCCCGTCCGCCGACGGTGGAGAGTCGGAACCCAACAGGATCCCAAGACGATCACAACGGAAGGCCAACGTGAAACAAGACAGCTGCCGAGATCCCAACAGAATTGGTGCGCACGATCTTTGTACAAGTAATGCAGCCGTCTATTTGAAGTGTCCCTCTAAAATAGATCGGCCTGCAGCGCACTGACACTTGACTGGTCCTGCACTGCACCACAGTCACCAACAGACCTTCCCGCAACCCCAAAACCCTGAAAAAAAAAACCGTGCTGCAGAAGCAACAAGGGGCAAGAAGGTTGACAACCGTTAGTTTACAGTCAATGAGCACAAACGCTCCAAACCCACGTGAACCGAGAACGAAAAAACAAGCTGTCACGGGCAGGCAGACTACAAGGCTAGCAAGTCCCAAAGATCACAACGCCCCGAACCCAAGGGTAGAAGACATAAAGATCTCAAAGACCTGAACCTCAAACCCGAAACCAGCAGACAAAGTCCCCGACAAGCGAAGCAGTGGCGACCTGAGCAGGAGGGAAGAAACGAGCCAAGGTGCAGGACACAGCCAGGCGGCAAAGGCATGCGAGAAGAAGCACGGCAGCGGGGCACTCTATTTTCAAGGCGACCGCAAAAGAAAGATTGCGAAAGACACATGCATGCCCCTTCGCCTATTTCCTGTACAAAAGAATGGTCACAAAAAGGTGTCCTGCAAGGGGCCAAGGTGATGCATGCGCATCGACACGTGGCTTTGCTTTATCGTGCAAACGAGTGACAACAACGAAGCTCCACAACATGTCAACTGAGGCTCCGACCATATTACCCAAATATTTGAAGGACATACCATTTATGGTTGCTCGCCTGCCCGCACAAATCTGTGCTGTATTGTACCATGGCAGAAACACAATATGCGCCAAGTCTCTTTCTTCCACATATCCGACCATAACGATCGCAAAGTAGAACCTGGCAAAGGAAATTGACGGTGAGAAACCCGAGATGAATCCGAGCGTTGCAAAGCCTTTTGCGCTGATTTTACATCAAAATCGAGTAGGCCAAGGACGTGGTATATTCGCCTAGAAACAAAATGGACGCACGACCTTTGTCCTGCATGGCACGGTCGCAAGCGCTTAGCACTGCATCCCGTACATCCACCGATCCAGCCGCGTCCATGTTGGACAGCACGTCCAACTCACAGGGACCACATAACCTTTGAAGGTGAAAGGGATGCGATGCCAGCGGCTCATAGGCCAGCAGCCCGTCGTCACTTGCTAGATGCATCATCGGGTTCACGGCCGTGCCCAAATGGTGATGGCTGCTGAGAGGACATAAGATCAAACTCGACGGGTAATGTTTGGCCAGCCAACGAAAAGCTTCTAGCTTCCACTCACAGTTATGCATGCCCGATTCTTGCTTGATCTGGTTAGTGGGGTTTTGGTCCGCCAAGACATTGATGTGAGGGCTGCCCCACAAAATCACAGTCGGTGCGCAACCATGACAATGCGTCTCCACCAAGTCCGAAGCGGTGGCGTCCACCCCATCGATGATGTGCAAATGTTTGTAGCACTTTTGCATACGCCCCGTCAAAAGCTTTTGCATTGCTACAGCATCACCTTTCTTTGGAAAACAGAAGTCCGTCACGTAGATATCTACATCGTGTAGAGATGTGAGGGGCAAAGGCAGATCGAGCTTTGACAGCACATGGAGATGGTGGTACAGCACAGCTTTACTTGGACCTTTGTAGCATTCGTCGCAAGTCCACTGTGGCGGTGTTGTTCTCTTTGTCCATTCTGGGTCTGCATGCTGGTATCCACACAACTCCGGCACCAACAACCGAGACGCCACCCGTTGACACACACCACATTGCGGGGTGCGAGGCGGGTACATCACCATCTTCACGTGGGTGGATGCATGGACCTTCTGCTCTTCCCAGCAACCAGAACAGTAGAATCCGCCATCGGTTGATCGAGCCGACAAAGCGTACAGCTGGACGTGGCAACGGTTGCACGCGAAGCATGTGCTATTGCCAAGCTTCCTCTCTTGCCTCCTTCTCGCCCACCAGACCACTGCACTTATGATTGCAAAGATGAGAGGCCGTGCAAACCATCGTCGAATCGCCATCACGTAAAAATCACTGAGGTCGTTACAAAGCTGTGGCCCAGAAAAGGCTGCAAACCGGTGCTAGTGACGATTGTGGGATACACTACAGACAGGTCTCACACACAACAGTACGACATTAAGTTAAGCCCTGCCTCGAAGTCATCGTGGATCGCTTCTTCACGGTCTAGTACCTGCGAACATCACTTGCGACAAGTCTCAAGCGACAGCTTCACAAATGAGTCAAAATCCTTCATTGATGGGCCTGCAAAACGCAAAGATAAGAACACTAAGTGCTTAGAGCCAACATTCAGCACAGAGATATTGCAAATGTAATGCGGAACATATATTGACACCGACGCAAAACACAACAAGCGCCATAACAAGTTTTTAAAGCTCTTTGTTCGTACTGCTGACAAAAATCACATGTAAGGATGCCAGAAACGGACGTGCCCACTTGCTGCGGTGAGCCGATAAGCTTTGTACTCTTCGGTCACTGGCAGGTACAAACCGCTCACTCGCCCTGGAAATTGCCAAGAGCGTCCGTGTAAAAGCTTGATCACCTCAGACAACACTTTTTTTGTCAAGTTAATCTCAAATGTTTGGAGTCCCAGACCGTCTCGCCAGCTTGGTTGGTGATGATCTGAGAGCCTCCCACGAATGTGAGCAAACAGCTGTGAAGGCAAACACTGGTCTGCGGGCGTTTAAGTAAATTGCACCAAATATACAAACACCAATACTAATACGAGATTTAGGGTCTAGAATATTGAGCTTCGGGTAACGTTTATGGTTTAAGCCCGAATCTAGGTTCGTCCGGCCAGTTAGCACGCGATGAGAGCAATGACTCTTGTGCAAAAACCATGCATCCGTGGATGCAAAGGCCTCTGCAAACATGAGATCAAGCTTTGAAAGCGACTTGAAGACTTGGCAATTCGATGATGATTCCAGGGATTGGGCTCCGAACCTTGTAATCTGTCAAAGCTTCGGCCCTAACGAACCCCCACTGCTTGGACTCGTGCCGCTTTTACGACAGTGGGTTTGGTAGAGGCCGTAAAGTGCAGAACAGCATACACACTTGCATAGAAACAGGACAGAGACCTATGCACGCAGGGAGCAGAGGGCCCTTGAAAAGAAATCTGCGGATCTGCAGGAAGCACTCGCGCAAGCCAGAATGTCTTGCAGAAAGCGCACCTCGTATTTGGCGACGCGGCTCATATCCTCGAAACGTCGCGTGGGTTTCGATGGTGTTACCGCACTAAACCAACGATTGCTTCGAATGTCTGACTGAGCATGGAGCGGCACGGTGCAAGAACAGGCACACGAGGAGGCTCTTGAATTGCTGAATTGAGCCGGAAGCTGCATCGCCAATCGGCCTCGCCCCCATTTCTGCGACTCCAAATGTCACTTTGGTAACCAGTGCATCCACACAGTGTGCAAGTTTTTGTTTTAGCGGGAATGGTATGCATGCGCGCGTCCTTCGACGGTGATGCGCAGTCACGTATGCAAAAACATTCGGCGCCAACTATACAATAACTATGATGACATAACGTCCCTGGTATTCACCCGAGCAGGTCAGAAGCTGGTGGTGCCTGCGCCATGGAATTGAAACACAATCACATCATGCGGGGATCACCAGACCTGGCAGATGGTCCCTTATGGTCCCGGCCGATCTAGAGAAGCTTTCAGCTGGATTCATTGCTGGTGCCGGCATACACGCAGTTGCGTGGCTCTCGGCGGGCGCAGCTCTCGCTCGGATCGCCTCGATGGGACTGCAAGAACCAGACTTCACGAAGCAGAAGGAGCGTGCCGAGTGTCCCACCACGATCGTGCGAGATCAAAGCAACGCCCGAGATTTAGGACTTTGCTCGCGCGTGCTGAGGTTCTCACGATTTGATGTCTTCGAGGAGCTCCGCTGGTCCGTGCTTGGCTCCCGGCACTCTGTTGGATCGAGCCAACGATATGGCCGGTGGGTTTCTTTGTTGCAACGGAATGTGAATGTGCATGATTCAGTCGTCGAGCTCAGCTCTGCAGGTCTCGCTGACCTTTTTTGAGCAGACCAAGCGCTCTTCCGAAGGGCCGCGCTCACAGCTGCTGGATCCTTGCCAGAGAGCTATTGGCGGAGACTTATTTCGGCCGCTAAGCTCCGGACACCTTCGATGAGATCACGTTTACCTAGCCAGGCGACCAGGGCAGCAACGGTGCATGTCACGAGCGCAAGTTTCGCTACCGGGCGCTGAGCTGCAGGCCGATCTGTAGCTGTCCTCTTAGGTTTCCTCGCGAAGTCGCAAGGATGTTGCGAACCCGCGATTTGTAGCGACGCACCGCAGCCTTGAGGTAGCTGAGTGGCACGGCGTCCACAATCAGCAGCCGCACGTTCGCCTCTTCGTAGTCCTGCGATGGATGCTTCGGCAGATGAGTACAATTCGGTGCTTGATGCCTGAATCATCTTCAGCATCTCATGACGAAGGTGCTCGGCATGGCAGCGCCGGTTCGTGCAGTCGTTGCCTGCGCAGAGTGGCTCTTTGATCCGTGCGATTTCGACGGTGCCTGCCTGTCACGAGGAGAAGAACTTCTCTGTCCTCCGCGATATCTATGTTTCAAGTTTACCACGTGCTGCGAAGCCGCTGGGCCTTCTCTTCCACTGGCTGCACAAGCTTCCAGAGGTGACGATTGAAGCCGCCCCAGCTGAATCCCTTCCCCCAAGCCGGGTGAACCGGCAGGCCGAAAAGGGAAGCAGCCAGGGCGCCCCGATCGCCCCCCCACCATTGGTCCTCCTGGCGATATCGCTCTCCATGGTTTTTGTTCGAGAACCGCACACTTCATGAAATCTTGCCTCGGCAGTGGCAACGGCGCAAAGTGCGGAATCCGAGATGATTAGGTCCGCTGCCTGATTTTTTAGGGCCCCTCTGGAATAATGAATTTTAATCCGTCGAGCGAGGCCTTCGCGAGAGCCGGCAAAAGTTTCACCGCGACGGCTCGGATGCCGCGCGCGTTCAGGTGGCATCCGTCGGAGTAGTACTCCGACCCTGAGCTTCATGTGGTTGTTTCGAACGTGTCTTAACGGCCAGCCTGCCTGGACTGCGTGCGGCTTCGAACACCACCGCGATTTCCTCGCTTCGCTGGGTTGCCAAGCCGGCAAGGACCTCGATCTGATTCGATGCACTTACTGATGATCGCCGCAGATGTCGCCTCGTATTTCGTCGTGGCAAGGTAGCCGACCACCTGAAGCGTGGCGACGGTTTGGAAGTCTTTCGGTTGCATGCGTCTGAGTACACGAGACAGCAGCCGGTTCGAACGATCGTCGAAGAGCTGTGCCACGTGTCGCGAGTCGTGCACCGAGTGCGTGACCTTTGCCCGCCAGTGTCGCGCAACCTCAATGGCAAACACCACCGGGGCAGAAGGATCTAACAGGGATTGGGGCGCCATGCCCGATAACCGAAGCAATACTGGCGTCGTTGACCCTGATCATTTGGGCTCTGGGTTGCATGTCAGCACGTCAAATCAAGAAACAAGCATTCAAACGAATTGCCTGCCGGGTCGCCCGTGTTCGGTCGGGGACCTGCAGGTTCAGTAGAAAGGTAAACAGGTGCATAGCATAGGGCGAGCGGTGTTGGATGAACTAGCAGCTTCACGTGCTGTGGGCCTTCGTCCGCTTCGTGGCCGCATTTCCGGCCTCAGTTTCGATGCGAACTAGGATTTCTCATGGAGCCGCGGGCCAGTCTCGGGGAGATCCCTATGAGCTAGGCCCAACGAACCGCCCCTGCTTAAAACGCACCGATAAGGCTTCCGCAGGGACAGCCTGCTGCACGCCGCGCTGCCGGAGTCAGGACGTGACACACAACGAAGGCATGACAGCACCGTGTCTGAAAGCTCGGAACTCGTATTGTCGAGCCACGCGATTTACGTGCGGCCGAACCTGCCTGCAGCCAGCTCAGCAACGCTGCGACCTTTTCGTGCAAGTACAAGGATCTGCGGTTGACTGCGGCTCACGCCGTGCATGGCAGTGTCCGTGCACAGACGACGGCCTCCGCACTTTCGATGCCAACCTGACGATGTCGCGGCCGGCATGCGAATTGCCGGCGCATGTAACTTGTTCTGTGCGCCACGCGCTCATGAATCGTTTCCACTCTTTCTGTGCCTCCGAGATGCTACGCTAAGCCCTCCAATGCTTCGCAAACCCCCTTGCGACGACTGTAAGATTTCTTGGCTGAAGCTTGTCACAGTGGCTTGTGCCTTCCATCGGCGTCGAAGCACCTGAGAATGCATTCAGGGACGGGTTCGGACCACGTGTGGGGGACATAAGCTGGTCCTTAAGCAGTTCTTGGTGCCGGACCATTGTTGAAGCGAACAGAAACAAGACTAGCATCATTGCAGAAAATGCCACGCCTGGCAGCGCGAGAAGCTTTTCTGCTATGGATCGGTGATTGGCGGTGCAACACCCGGGAGTCCTCCGTGCCAGACACAGCGACGCGCCAGGGCGGTCGTGGCGGTGACATCCCAGGTCATTTTGCTTAGAAGCTCGAAGGCAGTGACTACTTTGAGCACTCAAGCTCGCGGGATGCCAGCAGAGTGCCACAGTGAACAGTCGAAACCAAAGGATCGGTAAGGCAGCTAACCCGTCGCCACGAAGCGTGCATTTTGTTGCTTTGTTGGACGAGTCCGGGACGCGCTCCCGTGAGATTCCTTGCCTACCTCGGGTGTGTTATGTCGCCGTGCTGTAGGAACCTCTGTACCTGTCATTGCAAGGGACATGTTGCTCGTTGCTTTGCTCCGTTATCCGCATCTTTCTGGGATTAAGCCTATACTTTAGTCCATGTGTGCTTTCACGAGTGAACGCTTGAAGCCCAGGTCTCAGCCGGCAAGATGTACTTGGCCTGGAGGTTCTTCCACTGGCCTTGCTGCGATGTCGGTATGCAGGGATCGCAAGAATATCGCCAGCGCTGATTCAGGCAGCAAGCAAAGCTCGGGACCAAGGCACTGCGTCTGCTTCCTGCAACTGCGATTTGGCTTACGGCTGCTGGGTGTTGTGCTCATTACGATAGGTCCTGGGTCCTGGAGTCTGTGCGGTTTGCCCCTGACGGAAGCATCTGGAGAGGAACTGCACTGTTTGCTGGCCGACTCGGTCGCACGGACTCCGGCCTCACTCGTCTGGCCAAAAGTCCTCATCCAGCGAGGACAGCCGCTCGCTGTATGGCATGTGGGAGGCTTGGGATCGAGCAAAGTCGTCCGTGACATCACGCAACGGATCGTATGCTAGCCAACCGCATACGAAACGGCAGCATGTTTGCACCTTAGCGCATCGGGTGAAATGCCCTTGCGCTCCCGATCCGGACGTCAAGTTTCGCGATTTCTGAACGTAAGTCTTGACATTAAACAAGCCGGCATTACTCCGTCGTACACATACCACTGCCTCCCCCAACGCCAATACCAGCGCCCATCGCTCCTGTCGGCGGGGTGCAGCCATGCTTATGTAGCGCGCTCGGCAGTGGTTCGATCCTCCGAAGTAGTGCCCCCGTGGAACCTCGTACTTCACGACTTTCTCTCCGGCCATGGCCTCGGAACAACGACATCGAATCCGCCGGTCTCAAGCTCTCCATGCCGGCCTCGAGCGAAACAAGGAGTGTGCCACGGACCCGCCGCAGAACGCGTGTGCGAGGAGTTGCTCGAGCCGCAAGACGGACCCATGATGACCACCACGAAAGCTGTCCAGCGCTGTACCCGTGGAGCAGGACATTGCTGTCACATACTTATAGAAGATGCTAGCTGCTAGTTGACCATGCTGGTTTCCACCTAGCAAGGCAAAAACAAGCATGCTAGTTGCACACGCTCGTTTCCGTGTGCCAAGACAAAACAAGGATGTTGGGTGGACACGCCGGCTTCATCCTGCAAAAGCAAGGATGCTAGTTGTCCACGCTGGTTTCCATTTGCCGTATCAAAAAGCAAGCTTCGAAGCAAGGATGTTAGTTACACACGCTGGTATACATCTGGCACGCATTGCACACGCTGGGTTCCTTTTGCCAAACAAAAAGAAGGATGCTAGTTGACTGGCTGGTTTCCATCTAGCAAGGCAGACACAAGGATGCTGGTTGCACACGCTGATCGTCAGGATTAGTGTCTGCGCGGAACGCCTTTTTTCCACCAGGAAACACGATGAAGTCATCGGCTCCGCGCGGTCCTGAAGTTGTGTTTGCTCGAGAGTTGCACGTGCGAACGAAGTTCTGAGGATCGGACACACTCGAATGCATGGCTTCCGCATGCGTTCGAGGATGAACTGGCAGCATGACGGTTCGAGCGAAGGGAATGGTGTCCGGAGTAAGGCCCTCGCTTGCTGATGCCGATGTCCTCTGCCAGCCACGTCATTTGCCTACAGGCCGAGTCGCGTAGTTTAAGGAAGCTAGACCACTAATCACGGGCCTCAAACGGTGCTCGATGACCAGCTGAGTGGCGACGACATGCTTGTCGGCAGAGGTCGTGGGCCAATCCACGACCTTGAAAAACTTGCATTCTCTTACGTTTGACGGCTCTGACACTGCCTGCCGGTAGATGGTGTAAACGAAGTCGCCTAGCAATCAAGAACTTTCACCCATGGAACGAGTCTTACACGTTCCTGCTGGCCCCGGAGCAAGCCGTGTCTGACCGAGTATGTACTACAAAATGCTTCGGGAGTTAAGCCTGAGATGGGAATCTGCTCAATACGAGTCTTGAAATGTTTGTCTTGATGTACCACGAACAGCCATTGTCTGACCAAGGAGGGGGAGCAGGATCTACCGAGAACAGCCACAGTCTAACCGAGGAGGCGGAGCAAAGGCGATGATGATGATATCGACGCTCTCTCTCTCTCTTCGCCTCCTCCCTCCTCTCTCTCTCCCTCCTTCACTCACGCCTAGCGCCTCCTCTCTCCGTGCCTCTCTCTCTCTCTCTCCTCCGTTCTCCTCTCCTCTCTCTCTCTCTCTCTCTCTGTCTCTCTCTTTCTCTCGTTCTCCCTCTGTCTACCCTTTCTCTCTCGCTCTCCCTTTTCCTCTCTCTCTCTCTCTCTCTCTCCTCTCGCCTCTCTCCCTCGCTATCTCTCTCTCTCTCTCGCCGGCTCTCTCTCTCTCTCTCCTCTCTCTTTCTTTCTTCTCTTCCTCTCTCCGCTCTCGCCCTCACTCGCTTCTGTCCTGTTCTGGCTGCGTTTCCACACCACCCAGGAGGTAGCAGCCTCGGCGCCTTGCGACTTTTTTTAAGGAGGTGTCCATCCCCAGTAGGGATACCCTTCCTCCGGAGACACACGAACAAAAGCAAGTATTAGGAAAGAAGACCATTGTGAAACGAAACTATCTGGAATGTGAAATTTTCTGAAATTTCAAACAACAACAACACGATCAAAACACGGCGGTATATAAAAGTAACTCTTGTCAAACGAATCTATCTTGCAAGTGAAATCTTCTCTACCTCAAAGTATGACAGAAATCCACGCTCAACAATCGAGGACGACAGAAGGCTCACGACACGAATGATTGTGTCAAGTTAACGTATCCATCGATGTAAAATCGATTGTAACTCCAAAGTAATATGAAAAAGAGGTTAAAGAGGACGTACTTCCACATACAAAGTTCTCGATATACACGTACATACATACACACACATATACATATATGTATATGTCCACCTCTAAGTACCGAGACTTTTTTTCATACCCGCCACGCCCATGTCCTGTTCACTCCTCGCGCCGACCTAAGTTGCGATTGCTTGCACGTTAGCTCCGAGTAAATCTAAACTCGGTGCCCGACGCTTCAGGGCGGGCGGTCGCATGTGCATGTACATCAGGCGCCGCGGGATCCACCGTTTTGTCAGCAAGGTCCTGGTCGAGCAGGGGTAGAGACCGTACTCGTCCTGATACCAAGGCCCCGGCACGTCGAACCCGTTCGAGTCGGCATAACGCTCCAATGTCCTGTCAGCCGCAGTTGCGAAAGGAAAGATACCAACCTAAGCGACCGGGCCTGAGACGGTACTCTACCGTCATATGGAACGCGTGCACGAAAAGGTCACTGCTGGTGGTGGGCCAGTCGTCCAGGGCCTCCAGGGCCTCCAACAACTACATACGTTCTCGTTCAATGCCGTTCTAATCCTTGCCTTGGTGTACGCCGCGTGGATTAAGTCGCCTGGTGACGGGACGATGGGCAAAGCAAGGAAAAGGACCTGACCCCTATCAAGCCAATCGCGCCTTCAGCCACCTTTGCCAGCATCACCTTCTCGCGAGCGTGCACCTGCCACTGAAGTCTTGCAGAAATCATCTCACTAGCTCTCCTCAGCCTCGTCCGCGACCTTCCAAGTCCACCACTTTGGGAACCTCAGTGGGAATAAAGAAAGCTCCTGCAGAAGAACTGCTGCTTACTATCCAAGACGGCCACTGGAACGGGGGGATCTCGAACTCAACCGGCGCGACAGGCGGAAGGAGGGCGTAGATTGGGCCTCAACAGGGGCGCGAGTAAGGTTTACGAGCAGTGGAGCCCTCTGGGTTCGTGACCGGGCAGGGCGGCCATCTTGGTTGCTAATAATTGCTAATAATTGTTAATAATTGCTAATAATTGCTATTAATTGCTAATAATTGCTAAGAATTGGTGATACTTGCTAATAATTGCTAATAATTGCTGATAATTGCTAATAATTGCTAATAATTGCTAATAATTGCTGTTAATTGCTAATAATTGCTGATAATGGCTAATAATTGCTAATAATTGCTAATAATTGCTAATAATTGCTAATGATTGCTAATAATTGCTGATAATTGCTAATAATTGCTAATAATTGCTGATACTTGCTAATAATTGATAAAAACTGCTAATAATTGCTAATAATTGCTAGTAATTGCTAATAATTGCTAATAATTGCTAATAATTGCTAATAATTGTTAATAATTGCTAATAATTGTTAATAATTGTTAATAATTGCTAATAATTGCTAATAATTGCTAATAATTGCTAATAATTGCTAATAATGCTAATAATTGCTAATAGTTGCTGATAACCCTAAACGTTTATGGTTTAGGCCCGAATCTGCACCAGTTCGGTCTGTATTCTAGGCCCAGAATAGGGGGTACCTCGAGATCGGCCTTCCGGCCTAATAAAAACGCTATTCTATGAACAGAATTTGTCACCCAAAACGCACACCCCAAAATCCAAGAAATTTGGCTTTAAACGCTAAACCTTAAACGTTTATGGTTTAAGCCCGGATCTGCACCAGTTCCGTTTATATTTTAAGCCCAGAATGGAAGGGGCCTCGAGATCGGCCCTCCGGCCGAATAAAAACGCTATTCTATTAACAGAATTTGTTACCCAAAACGCCCACCCCAAAATCCAGGAAATTTGGCTTTAATTATTTTATGGTTTAAGCCCGAATCTGCACCAGTTCCGTTTGTATTTTAGGCCCAGAATGGAGGGGACCTCGAGATCGGCCCTCCGGCCCAATAAAAACGTTATTCTATGAACAGAATTTGTCACCCAAAACGCCAACCCCAAAATCCAGGAAATGTGGCTTTCAGTTTAGCAAACCCCCATTCAAGGTTCATTAACAGGGTTTTCCAAACCCTATGGTTTAGCAAACCCCCATTCAAGGTTTATTAAACCCTAATTTAGGGTTTAGCAAACCCTAGGGTTTAGCAAACACCCATTCAGGGTTTATTAACTAATTTAGGGTTTAGCAAACCCTAGGGCTTAGCAAGCCCCCACTCAAGGTTTATTAATTCTTAATTTAAGGTTTAGCAAACCCTAGGGTTTATTTAGGGTTTAGCAATCCTAGAGTTTAGCAAACCCCATTCATTTAGGGTTTAGCAAACCCTAGGGTTTAGCAAACCCCCACTCAGGGTTTATTAATTCTTAATTTAAGGTTTAGCAAACCCTAGGGTTTATTTAGGGTTTAGCAATCCTAGAGTTTAGCAAACCCCATTCAGGGTTTATTAAACCCTAATTCAGGGTTTAACAAACCCTAGGGTTTAGCAAACCCCCATTCAGGGTTTATTAAACCCTAATTCAGGGTTTAGCAAACCCCCATGCAAGGTTCAAAAACTAAAAAAAAACTAAAAAAAAATTAAAAAAATAGAAAAAGGCAAAAAAAATCAAGAAAACCCAAAAAAAACACAAAAAAAACCCAAAAAAAAAAACCCAGTTTAGGATTCTCAAAAAGGCACCCCGCACACGAAGCAAGCTCAATAAATCCTAAACCCTAAACCCTAAACCCTAAACCCTAAACCCTAAATCCTAAACCCTAAATCCTAAACCCTAAACCCTAAACCCTAAATCCTAAACCCTAAACCCTAAACCCTAAACCCTGTCTTGGGGGGTTAGGGTTTAAGCTTTTCTCACGGAGCTCCGAACTCCAAGCCGCGATCGGACTTCGGAGGGAGAGTGATGTTAAGCTCTCACAGTAACTCATAGCAAATCATATCTTAGGGGTTTAGGGGTTCAGGGAGTGTTTAGGGTGTTAGGGTGTTAGGGTTTAGGGTCTAACCTGCAGCCCCACTTCCGGCAAAATGGTAGGCGATGTAGGGGATGACCTCTCAATTGCGCGGCCTAACCCGTAAACCTGTGCGGTCTGGGCATCCGCGGGAAGAGTAAGAAGCTTTAATCGGAGGCCTCACAAGGTGGCGATGAAGGTAGGCGGGATTAAGGATACCTTATATAAGGACTCTTCTTTGGGAATATCCCACCTACCTTCATCCTACCTTTTGAGGCCCCCCGATATAAAAGCTGGACTGACAACAGCTTATTGCACCCGACCCCAGCTGTACATCAATACTACGATTGTGGAACAGAAGCATCCCCACTGTTGCTCTTGGAAGGGTAATTCTTTATGGAGCCGAACCCTAAAACTTTCAAGGTTCTGAAACTTAAACCCTGAACTCTAGTCTGAACCTGTCCTCAGCCCACTGGCAAGGTATAGGGCGTCCGAGCACTAATCACGAATCATCCGTCATCTACGTTCCAAGTTTCTGGACTTCACGGGTACCTGGACCCCAAAAGGATGTAGAATAATAACAATGATGACAAGTAACAACAATGTTAAAAACAATAGCAGCCCTTAATGGGCCTTCTCAGCAACTATTTCTTTACCTCCTCTTGGTGGGCTCTAAACATGAAGCCAAGCCCTCGCAGCCTTGGTTTCATGCGCCTCCTCAGCTTTTCGGGTGCCAAGTCCTGCAGCGGTGCCTGCACGGCTCAAGCGTTTGGGGTTCTTTCTCGAGGGCCTTACTGAGTCTGCACATGTTTGGGGTCTAGGGTTTATGGTTTAGCAGATCAGGGTTCGAGATTTATGGCTGAGGCTTCAAGACTTCGGGCAGCTCGCGCACAGAATCTAATGCTTAGGGTCGAGGGTATCGAGTTTAGGGCTTTAAGGGTTTAGGGTAACTATTATCCACAGACTTCAAAAAGGCTTAGGGTCCAGGGTCCAGGGCGTATAGGGTTCAGGGTTTTAACGGCTCAGGGTAACTATTATCCAGAGACTTCAAAATTAAAACCTTCGAGCTTCCCTGAGACCCGTGTAAAACCCTGCACAGACCTGTGCAACAACCCAAGAACTCTTGCACGGAATTAATTGAAAGGCCGCGCTGCATGCGTCTCAGCATTTATGTGGTATAGGGGCCTCAATACTTAATACTTAGAACAAGAGTCGGGGGCATAGTCTGGTGTAGCTACCTTACGAAATGTTAAAGATTCAGGCCCCTCAACTACCCCTTAAGAAAGCATATACTTCGGCCCTAAAGTACCTGTATAGTGTCTAGGACGCCCTTTAAGAAACGCTAAGAAACCCCGAGGGCCCATGCACATATGGGGTTTCCGAAAACAGGGGTACCTGATTGTGGGGGTCCTTATAATAAGGATCCTACTATTTAGGGTACTATACTAGGGTCCCCTATTTTCGGAAACTCCCATATACTGCGCTGTATATACAAAGCCCCACCCAAACAAACCACGAAAACAAATTGTAAGACCTCTCAAGGTACTATACGGGTACATGGAAACTTAGTTAGGTTCTCGCTACCTATTTAAAACATTCCGGGCAGACTGGTCCCTAGCCTTTCCAGACCAGCGACACTGTCTTGTACCTGTGCAGCTGGGTTATTGGGTTGAGGGTTTGGGGCTTAGAAACCTGTGCATTTGAGAGAGTACGGAGACCTTCATGTCGGACCTAACCTAGCCGGCGTCGGCTCCACTGCCACACGCGCATCCATTCCCTCGAGCTCCAACCGCTCCCTAACACCCCCGCGACCACATCATCAGCAGCAGCATCAGCACCATCAGCGACATATATAATCAGGAGCGTGAACATCACCATCATCACAATCATGTCCCCCCCTCTCCCCTCCTGCCCTCCTTCTCCTACTGCTGCCAATCCTCGTCCCCCTCCTCAGTAGAAGCTGTGAGATCAGCACCGCAAAGCAAAAAACTTCTAAGCTTGGACACAACGATTTCGTGCCAATTCTGAAACTTCCTAACTTTCGGCCTTCAGATGTAAACCTTATGACAGACTCTGAGCCGTAGCTATTTCCGAAGATCGTAAATCCTTACACAAACATGTTCAGAAACCTCGGAAGTCGTATTTCCGAAACCTCGAGCCGGCCACGACGACTACATGTGGAGGGTTGTAGGGTTTAGGGTTTTAGGCCTTAGGGTTTTAGGATTTTAGGGCTTAGGGTTTTAGGATTTTAGGGCTTAGGGCTTTACGGTTGCGGGGTTTAAAGTTTAGGGTTTAAGGGTTTTAAGCCTTTAGGGTTTTAGGGTTTAGGGCTTTAGGGCTTTAGGGTTTTAGGGCTTTAAGCCTTTATGGTTTTAGGGCTTTAAGCCTTTAGGGTTTTAGGGCTTTAGGGTTTAGGGTTTTAGGGTTTAGGGTTTAGGGTTTTAGGGTTTAGGGTTTGGGTTTTACGGTGTAGCGGTTTCATACCCCATGTCCTCGGAACACTGGTTGACTGTTTTCACTATTTATTTTGGGCTTGCAGAGGTCCGCATCTCTCCTAACTTCAGTCATGCCTATCCTAAGCTCTACTAAACAAATCCTAAACTCTGAAACCCTAACACCTGGAATCCTAACCCTAAGCCCAAAACCCCGAAATCCTACTATCGGACATCTTGACCCTAAACTCTACACCTCAAACTCCTTCGTATGCCAAGCAACACGGTCCATGTCCCCAGACAGCAGAGGAGGAGCTGCAAAATGGCGTAGACGTTACCTTTCTAGGATACTGGTTTGGGGGGCCTAATTCCATAATGAATAATGGTAGTATATCTGGACCCTCTGGGAAATGATTAGAAGCATTAAAAACTTGGTATCTGAGAGTCTTGAGACTTCAAACAGTCAATGGCTCCGACCCCGAACCCACAGCTCCTAGGATACCCAGTAACCTAAGAATAAAAAGGCCTCTCTTTTTGGTATTGGGTAACTTTATCAGGAACCTAGGACTACAAAAAGGGAATAAGGGTACTACTGGGCATCCTAGCTTTCTGAGCGGATCCCACAAGTCCGTAAAGGAACATAAATAGGCCAGAAGTCCTAACAAGCTGCATCTCAGTAAGCTCAAGAGACCGTCATACCTTAAACCTCAGAAACCCTCGAAACGCTCAAACCCTGAACTTTAGCGCACACGTTCGGCTCCGAAGCATTCACCCGAAAACATATCGCCGAACCACCAACCATGTGAACACACTCCGGTAGCATACAACAACACATGTCGGCCAACAACACCCCGCCTCTTCAACGAGATTCATCAGGATATTTTATGAAGTAGAACGAAGGCAGGATTTTCGCGGCTACAGGCAAACCCTGAACCTAGAAACCCGAGCTGACAATTCCGAGGCCTTTAACTTTAACCTCCAGGGACCCAACACGAAAATCATGTTTTTCTACTGCACAAACAATAACATACTACATACATATATATATATATACACACACATACACATACAGCCTGTATATGTAGATGTAGGGTGATGTACGCTTAAGCCGCCTGGGCTTATTTCATAATCGAAACGGAAAGCTATACCGAAAGGGAACCCGGTCAAGCCCCAAAACTCCGCACAACCCCAAACGTGCCATCATGGGCTGAGGGCCAAGGGTTTTGAAGCACTTTTGCACTAGCATCTTCATGTAGTAAGGACACTTCAGGCGACGATGACTTGAAACAGTCGAGCCTAGGCCGCGAGCACCCCAAGCTGGTGAAGAAAAGCAGACCCGACATTCCCGCTTGGCGGAACAGATAGTCTCAATAGACATCTCAACCCCCCCTGAACCCGAAACTCTTAGGGTCAAGCCCAACGGTTCAAGAAAGCCCAAAAGCATTTACAGTAGGGTCTACAAATGGAAAGCTTTAAGCCGGGAGGTCCTTCGGTCCTTAGGGTCAGGGTTGAATCTAGATGCTACTTGGAGGATCATGGGACTTAGTAAGTAAGGTTCCTTAAAGGGCTCCTTTAAGGGACCTACAAGGGTTACTATAAGGATTCTATAAGGGTTTTGGGGGTACTTAAAGGATCATGGGACTTAGTAAGTAAGGTTATAAGTACCTTAATTGGGGTTATAAGTATAGTTACCTTACTTATAACCCTAGTTACTAAGTCCCATGATACTTCATTCAAGTAGAAGACATGGGACATCACGGGACCGTTGAGAAGTTGTTGATTCGAGTGAAGGAATTAGGGTTGAGGGTTCAGGGTGAACGGCTGGGTTTAAGGCATATGAGTAACATAGGGGCCTTCAGAATTAGAATACCGTTTTGGGGTATCTTAGACGATGATTATATAATGGGTGCCTGATAGATAGTATTGGCAATCATCAAATCAGAAACCATGATAAGCTACAACCCCTGTGATGCCCAATCCCTGCATCCCAAGATCCTGCTCCACCAGCCACAGTGATGTTTACATGGTTGCGATCTATCAGCACAGAGGCCTCAAGAGCTAGTAACAGTACTCCCTGATAGTCGATGAATGCTTTTACGACATGGTATACACCAAAACTGACTTTATGAGTAATGTGCCCCACAACTGTTTATACTAAGGCAGTATGTCCGAAACCATAATTTCAATTGCTGAGGCCTCAAAACTTTTCTACCGTGAACCAAATAAGGCCCCATGCGGTTGATGATATAAATCCTGCATGACCCATAATAAGGAATATACCACAATTCCCATAGTTTAGGGTCATTTAAGGTAATGCATGATTTAGATCCTAAACCCTAAACCCCCTATAGATCCCTTAAAGGAACCCCAGAAAGATACCCTTATAGATCCCTTCAACAGTAGTAAGGACCCTGCGTCCCCCAAAGTCCAAGATGAAGCGTGCTGTGATCGGTGCCAGGAAGCGGCTGACCTGTGAACTTCTGCGGCTTGGGGGTTGCTGGGTTTAGGACTAGGATTAAAAACAAAAAGTATAGGTTTGGGGTTTAGGATTCGAAACACCAAACTGCACGTGCCTGTCTTAATTTTGTTATGGTTTAGTGTTCCGAGTTCGAGAGTCTTCCATGGAAGCCAAATCCATGGAAGCTTCCTTCTTGCCTGTGGTGTCATGGTTCAAGAATTTGTCAACCCGAGAATAAAATGGGCTCGAGGTGCCCCAGAGCTACGCAGGTTCCTGTCCTCTGTTCAGACTTAGCTGGGACTTAGGGATAAGCTTGGCCAAAGTGCGACTTGGGGTTCAAGACTCATGCTTTGGGGGGCCTGTGTTATCTTGCTTCATCCACCGGCTATCCTTCGTTGAAAGACTTGAGCTTCAGGGAGTCCAGATGCCTGAAACAAGGCATGTTAGGGTCTGGGGTTTAATCATGGCTTTCTGCTTGACGTCTGAAGCGTAATGTTTGAAGTTTACATTTTCTTTTGGATCTACGCGAATCTACGTGCTTATGAATAAGCTCCCGAAACCTTGATCTAAGCTGGGGCTATGGACCAGGCAGTGTAGTGTATATTTTAAAAGCTTAAACGTACTCCCTTTAGGGCCAAAGTATATACCAATGTGCGCAAAAGGGGTCCCTGTGCTGAAATGGAGTCCCCTCTTCACCAAGCCAGGCGGCATTCACGCCCATGATGTTGCGCCTGATTGATGGCCACTTAAACCCTTCTAGGCTCCCCCGCATCTATCTAGTGATTGGTTTGAGGCCTAAAGACTCCCGAATCTTGTGCACAAGCCCACATTAACCTCTCAGAGTCGATGTGCCCATCATATAGCCATTAGTGTATACGAACCCTAAACCCTAAACCCTAAGCCCTAAACCCTAAACCCTAAACCCTGAACCCTAAACCCTAAACCCTAAACCCTATTTAAACCCTGAACCCTAAACCGAACGCCTTCAGGGCCACGGCCGAAGGACACTACCAAAGGCTCAGGCCTGAACGATGCTTCTTGCTTATAGGTCGACGGCTCCTTCTGTGGTTTTCTTTGAGCCCCTTTCCTGGGTTTAGGGTTTAGACCCTAAACCCTAAACCCTAAACCCCTAAACCCTAAACCCTAAACCGGGCTTCCAAGGGCTGTTGAAAACCTCCTCGATCCGAAAAGTTGAGGCTAGACACTGAGGGGCGACAGAATGGGTCGAGGCTATCGGGTTTAGGGTTTAGCCAGGTTCCCAGAGACTCCAATATCCAATATACATTAAAACTATAATCGGATCCATCATATGGTTTAAGGAGTATTCCTTAATTACGGGATATTAATATTGGAGTCTCTGGGTGCGGGGTTTAGGGCTTAGCCAGGTCAGGGATTCCCTGGCAGAAAGCGACTACAAGGACGCCGAGGTAAACCCTACACTCGTATGACCTTCAAACCTGAGACCCCTCTAAAATCCTCAACCACTAACCCTAAACTCTACCCATAGGCCCCATACTAGTTCCTGTTTCGGATTACCTGATAGGGTTCTACACATGAACCCCCAAAATGAACTACTATGGGGCCTATGGGTAAACTCTACCCGACGAGTCCCGGAGGTACGGTCGGAACAGAAACACGCCTCACCCAGAGACTCCAATATCCCTTAATTAAGGAATATTCCTTAAATCATATTTGGGATCCTAGTATAATTTAAGGTATATTCCTGAACTAAGGGATATTGGAGTCTCTGGGCTATGCGAAAACTACCCCTGCCATGCTCTCCGACGCTACAGCTGAGGCTGCCACACGCGATACACTTCCTGGAAAGCAGGAGGTGTGGGATCTTCAGGAAATGGAGCCAGACTAAAGCCAGTATAAAGCGGTAATTAAGATCCTTGGCATGAAGACAGTCCCTAATCATGAGGCACCGCGTGTCCTTTGCGAAGGTTTCGGTTTTGTTCCGAGCGGCGGGAGCTCTAGATTCAACACTAATCCAAATGATGAATGAGTTTAGGGTTTCGAAGTTTCCGAGTACAACCAAGACCCTAGCAGCTATGCGACTTCGGTGTGGACGTTAACGGAAAGTAAATGGGAGTTTCCCAAAATATGGCACCAATATAGTAGCCCGTCATGGTAGGATTCTTAGTATAAGGATCCCAAAATAAGGTACCCTAATTTTCGGAAACTCCCAAATAACAAAGACTTGCCGGATCCCTTTCGAGCAGAACTTCCTCTGGAAGGAACCACGGTGGCATATGGGTGGTTGTCAAAATTAGGGTCCCCTTTTTGGGGTCCTTAATATAATACGGCACCTATTATTTAGGGGACCCAAAACGGGACCACAATTTTGACAACCACCTATATGTCTTCAGACATTGACCCGCAAGCCCAGGGATCTTCAACCACCAGAGCTTGCAATAGCTCTAAAATATACAAACATCATGTCTCCAAAACATTTACTAAATGCTCGGGCCTGGACACAAATCATGGTTCAGCACTGCATGCTCAACCCTGCACATATTGGAGGCCTCAAAAGGTGGGACGAAGGCAGGTAGGATGAAGGATCCCTTATACAAGAACTCCTGTTTTGGGATTACCTCACCTACTTTCATCCCACCTTTTGGAGCCTCCGAACATAAACCCTGAGTGCCCCAGGCCATACGTTCATGCGTGTAGGGCTCGGAGGTCAGGTTTTTGGCTTTGAGGGTTTCGAATCTCGGCGTGTGGGTTCAGGGATTTGCCAAGACTCTCAAAGGTGGAGTTCTTACACGGAGCTATCCAAACATAAACCTATAACCCCAATCGCCAAAAAAATCCTGAACCCTTAACTTAGCCAGGATGCGATGCTGTAGGACGTGCCAGGGGTAGCTGCACGGCACCCCCAACCCTCGCCAATGCCGTTGGCCACCTCAGACTCTCGGAGTTTGATATTATGCTCTGTATACGGGTCCTATGTGTCCTATGAGGATTCTATGACTAAGGGCTCTGCTGGGGCTATGAGCCCTTTGCAGGGTTTAGGCTTGAGGGCTCAAGGGCTCATCAAGCAAGGTTCTTTAGTTTAAGCTTCTTGTTTTAAGATCTGGCATTTAAGGTTCAAGATTCAGTGCTTAGGTCCAGTGCTTCAATGGTTCTTAGGGGCAGGCTTTGGGAGTATGTAGGGGCTTAGTCTTGCCCTCGGTTTCAGAGCTTCGCCAGCGTTTTTACAGCTTCGTGGCTAGGGTTAGTCTGCGGAGATACTACACCCAGGTTCGTGAGTAGCTCCTTGCTTCATAACAAGAGTATCCCTTTGTCCTACTATTCGGTTCCGATAAGGGGACCCTAAACCAAAAAGGGCAAAAGGGTATTACTCAGGACCTGGTATACCCCAAACCCCTATGGATCGCTTGTAGAACCCTTTAAGGATCCCTTACAGAACCTTTTAAGGAATCGTTTAAGTGTACTACTCAAGAACACCTAGCTACACAGGTACTTAGATCCTTCATGGAGGTTCCATGATGTATCAAACTCCCAATTCCTAGCGAAGTGTTCCCAAACCCGAAACCCCCAAAACGCTAAACCGGGTTTGGGGCTGAGGGTCCTTAATTCTAAACCCCCAACCCCGAGCACTGCCCGTAACACCCTATATAAACCCTAAGCCGCAAGGCTGCGTCACAAGGTGAATTCCGTGTTAATATGTGGTAAGTACGAAATGACGACGATGATATTGTGATAATGTGTCAGCAACACTATTCGTCTTAATATTATCATTACTATTAATTACGATTATTGTTGTTATTTTTGCTCTTCGTATTCGTTTTGTTATCAACAACCATAACAATAATGACACTTGCTCCCAGGAACGCTGGCACCGCCGTAGACGATGGCATCAGCGAGGAGCAGGCTCCCCGCACCTAGCGCGACGTGCCGAGGAGCTCTATCGGTTTAGGGGGTTTAGGGCTTCAGGGGTTTAGATTAGAAGCTGCCCCCCGCCTGTAATAGTGACCATAAGGATTATATTGATATTACATTAGGGCCCTATTATATTCCTATTATACCAGTCTTACAGGGGGTTTAGGGCTTCAGGGGTTTAGAGTTTAGGGGTTTAGGGGTTTAGGGGTTTGGAGTTTAGGGGTTTAGGCGGTTAGGGTTTAGGGTTTGGGGGTTCAGGGGTTTGGGGGGTTGGGGTTTGGGGGTTTAGGGGTTTAGGGTTTAGGGTTTAGGGATTTGGGGTTTAGGGGATTAGGGGTTTAGGGGTTTAGGGGTTTAGGGGTTTAGGGTTTAGGGGTTTAGAGGTCTAGGGTTTCGGCTTCCTTAAGGGTGGGGTTTGACAGTGTCGAGCTTGGGATGTAGGTTTGAGGTTTGAGGGCCTACACATGTATAAAGCACTGTTCGGGCATGTCTTTGGGACCGAATGCTGCTTGAGAGCTTGGTGGGCTATGTCCTCTACCCTGGAGCCCTCTCTTGCATGGCAGTTGAACCGTACCCGCTTCTCAGCTTCACTACGGTTGATGATATAAATCCTGCATGACTGATAATAAGGAATATACCAGACTTTCCTTAGTTAAGGGCCATTCAGGTAATGCAGGATTTATATCATCAACCGTAGGTCCTCCAGAAACCGTAGACCGCAAATCCGGGGTTTAAAGGGCAAGGACCCGAGTTCGAGAAGTCGCTGGAGCTTCCAACTCACCGCTGTACAAATGACTCACCAAACAGCTTAGGGTTCAAGGGTTTACGGGTTTAGCGTTTAGAGTTTAGGATGGGTTTAAGGGTTTAGGGTTTAGACTTTAGGGTGACCGAACAGAAGCTATACTTCAAATCCCTGAACCCCGCGGGCGGGAGGGGAGGGGAGGGGAGGAGTTCCATGCGCAGATAACCCAGCTCCTTTGTGGGAGGGGGACCTGGGGGTCCCTGAAGTAAGGGTCCCTTCCGGGTTCTTATGGTTCTAAACATATTGGGGAAAACTATTTTTTCCCCAATATGTTTAGTGCTTATGTCATTCTCGACCCCCTTATTCTTCTGAAACTCACACCTTGATGTTGCTTTTGTTTTTGTTGCTGTTGCTGCTGGTGCTGTTGCTGATGCTACTGTTTCAATTTCTATAGCCTGTGCTGTAGAGGTGTATGTTATGGCGTTTGTTGCTGTTGGGGTTGATATTGCTGTTGCTATTGTCTACGTGTAAGTCTGGACTGTTGTATTGTTGTTGTTTTATTGTTGTCAAGAATCTTGTCGGTCGGTCGGTTGACTGGTCTGCTTGTGGGTTCCTGTTATTATTATTGTGTTACTGTTGTCGTTGGTGTTGTTGGTGTTGGTGTTGGTGTCGTTTGTGTTGGTGTTGTTGTTGTTGGTGCTGGTGGTGCTGGTGGTTCTGGTGGTGCTGCTGATGCTGGTGATGCTGGTGGTGCTGGTGCCGGTGCCGGTGCTGTGCTGGTGTTGGTGCTTCGGCTGCTGTCCATAAGCCCAGAAGAAAGCCTTTAACGCACAAGTCCTGACTAAGGACGCAGCCGAATTTGCCAAACGCTTGCCAGTTGAAGAGCAGGAACACCTCACTGAGGCGATAGCAATTACCAACAGTATGGACAATTATAGCCTTTTATGGGTATTGGGCCATCCTACTTTGGGGGGTCTAGGTATTGAAGGTTGAAGATATTGGGTTTTGGAGTTTAGGGTTTCAGAGGTTTTGGGCTCAGGCGTTCCGGCTTCGGCCTTAGGGTTCTGGATGTAGGGCTTAGGGTCTATAGGGCTTTTGTTTAAGGGTGCAGTGGGACTTTCGCACTGCTGACTCCCTGCCCGATTTGGGCTTGCACTTAGAAAAGGCACACCCTAGGGTTTTTTTTACAGGAAGGTGACTTTTACGCCCTAGGGTTTAGGGGTTTTAGGCGATGCCGAGATGATTGGAGCCACTGTTGGAGTAGGAGCCCGTTCAGCCTCCACCCTGAGCTTAACGGCCTCTCTTTACTCCCCACCGTAAACTCAATACCCTACACCCTAAACCCCTAAACCCTACTTAGAGGATCATGGGACTTGGGAACTAGGGATATATGTAAGGTAGCTATACTTATAACTACTTATAACCCCAGTGAGGTAGACATAACCTTACTTGCTAAGTCCCATGATCCTTTGAGTAAGCTTCAAGCGCTCAGCCCGAAACACTCAAGCAGCAGATCAGGAATCCAAAAAATTGAAAATCCTAATGCAAAAACCGTAAGTATGTGCGCGCTCTATATTCCCCACATAATTGCAGTGTGATCTTCCCCAAACCCGTTTCTCATGATTAGCAAGAATAGTAATAGTCGTTTCTCCTATGGATCTTATGCATGATAAACCAGATTCTATTCTACCAATCTAGAATCTAGCTGGTGCAATCCCACCGCATGCAAAGGACGATTGTAAACCCTAAACACTCAAACTCAGAGGTTAAACTGACTATCTAGCCCAGGGTGTTGACAAGTCTACGCTATAGTCTCAGGAAACGCCAAGAAATACTGTTGCTCATTATTCCGACACCTCCCATATAAACTGGGCTTCGACCCTGATGCCGTTGCATCGATGCGCAAGGGCAACCTCCCCGGAGAGCCCAATACCCCTTAATTAAGGAATATCTCGTGAATCATAATATGAACCCCCTTAGAGTTTAAGGCATTTTCCTTACTTAAAGGGTATTGGGCTTCTGGGTCATTTCCCTTGGAACGGTCCCGAAAGTGCCAAAAACACCAAGAAGTCTCAACTCTAGCTCCTCACGCCTATATCCTCCGAACAAACCCGACAAAAAGACGAAACCGTAAACCCTTCAGTTCAAGCTGATCGTGGGAAAGCCCCTTCAAACTTGCCTGGAACATGTTGCATGTAGGGCAAGCAGAAAAGGACTAGCAGCTATTTCGCGGCTTGTCTTCCCCAGAACCCTAAACCCTCAACCCTAACCTAAGAAGCTTCGGCCCAGCGACGCCGCAAAGGCCTTGGTTCTTGCAGGGTGCTTTGGGTTTCAAGCGTAGCGCGGGACGGCAAAGGCCCGAAACCCACCGTACTTCAGAATCTAGCAGCTCTAGAACACTCGCTGTGCCACCCCAAGACCCCAAACTGCTGCTCCTTCTGTCCCATGCCTCGAAATCTCATACAGTAGACCCGGTTCAGTGTTGAGGCAGTAGGGCTGTTAGGGTAGGGTTGTCGGGGACTCGGGCACTCGGGCTTAGGCCATAGTAACGCTAGTATTCAGAGAACCCAATACCCCTTAATTAGGAATATAGCTTAAATCAATTTATGAACCCTCTTATGGTTTAAGGTATATTCCTTAATTCAGGGGTATTGGACTCTCTGGGCAAGCGTCAGGGCTGTCAGGATTAGGGGTATACTGAACTGAACCAGGCGATTAAGTGCCTCATCCGAGTGGCCTGCAACAGATGCAGTGATAAACACTGTGGACTCACTGGCAATCTTTCCTCGGCTCACACTGGGTAGTTTGGGAAACTGATGATTCTTATTGTCATTATTGTTATTGGTGTTGTTTTGATTCATGACCCCTAAACCCTAGACCCTAAAGCCTAAACCCTAAACCCTATTCTTGGTGTTGTTATGATTCATCATGGTTGAGATTCTTCGCCTTACTATCAGTACTTGTACTGCTCGGGTGTCTTGAGGGCTTCGTCTGGGAACCTCGGACCTATAGTTCGGCACAACTTAGAGGATCATGGGACTTAGTAACTAGGGTTCTAAGTTATAAGTAAGGTAACTCTACTTAACAAGAGCCTACTTAGAGGATCATGGGACTTAGTAACTAGGGTTTTAAGTAAGGTAACTCTACTTATAACCACTTATAACCCCAATTAAGGTACTATTATAACCTTACTTACTAAGTCCCATGATCCTCCAAGAAGGCACCACAAGACCAGGGATGTGCGGGGCTTCAAGATGTAAAGGGTTTAAGGATGTGTACAGCTTACGATGTTTAGGGCTTAAAGGATGTTTCGGGTTTAAGGATGTTTAGGGCTTAATTGAGAGGTTTAGGGTTTAGGTTTTTGTACTATTAGGGTTCAGGGTTAAGGGTTTCGGGCTTTGTTCGTGAAGTATCTTGGGTTGGTCTGGGGTTCGAAGATGCTCGAAGCTTACATATTTTGACAGGCCATGCCTCATGGATGTGCTGATGACGGCAAACTCCTGGAACCCTAAAAGGCTGAGGCCCCCTCTAATCCTTAACCTGTACATTCATTCAACAGTTGCTCGGTTTAGGGTTTAGGGTTTAGGGTTTAGGGTTTTGGCAGGTGATGCCGTTGTCCCCACCAACCCTTTCAAAGAGAAGCAATAACCACACAACAAACTACCAAACAGTTCGAGACCCGTGGCCAGAAAACTGCACTCTGTCATATCACCAAGCGTCTCTGCAAAAGCAGCGTTGAACATGCCTGTGGAAGACACTGTGGCCCTATACTATGTATGATGCTTGTTACCTCCGGCAAGAGGGGACTGCAGCATGCTACTTCCTGCTTACGCATAGTGGCGACAAAACCGTCGTAGACAAAACCCTCAACCCATACATACCCCAAGGGTCCAAATGACCCAATACTTCGGTACTCGGTTTTAGGATAGGTAGTTATCTAGGTTAGGATTTGGGAGAGTATATTTATTGGCTACTTGGACCCTTGCGTACACATCCTGAAACCTCGTAATGCTCGCAGAGCCACAGCTACATGATACGGTTGATGATATAAATCCTGCATTACCTTAACGACCCCAAACTATGGGAATTATTACTTGGAGGGTCGGGGGACTTAGTAACTGGTTATTTTGGGGACTTATATTTACCATAACCCCAATTATGGCCCCTTTTAGGGTACTTAGAAGTCTACTTACTACCTACTTACTAAGTCCCCCGACCCTCCAAGTATGGGTCATGCAGGATTTATACCATCAACCGTATGGTTCGCTCCCTAGAGCCGAAAGGTCCTCCGATACGAATCACTATACCTTGGGTACGGCCCCACACAGTAACAGTCTATAATAGGGCTACTATTAAGGGCCGTATATTCCTATATTATGTATATTACCCAACTGTTACTGAGTGGGGGCCGAACCCAAACTATACCTCCTGTCTGCCTTGTCACTTATTTTAGCTATTCGTTACCTTATAGAATCCTGAAAATTAACCTGACTAAACCAAGAAAGGCAACTAGAATGCATACTATAGGTTAGTACCATCAACAACGTAGTCTATGACCCGTCAGCCAAGTTGTAGTCCGGACGGGCCCTTCACAGAACCTGCCCAAATCGTTTATACATCAGCCGTAAATAGTAAAGTACCTATATGTTAGGGTTTAGGGATTAGGGTTTAGGGTTTAGGGCCAAAGCAAAATTGCATGGGATCCTCCAGGACAAGTTCGTGGGTCAACCAGGCGTTGACATTGATTCACGAGAGATCGGCTTATGACATGGAATGTTCTCAAAGCCTTACACTCATTCACTTTGGAGTGGTTCAAAAACGCTTCTCAAGCCGATTGAAATAGACCCGGCAACCGGGAACCCCGCACCGAAGCGCTAACGATAAATCCGGAATCCGGCATCCTAACAGTAAACCTTCAGCCCTGCATACCGAACTCTACGCCCTCCTAGATGAAGGCTATAAACCCAAAGCAAGCCCCACGATCCGCCTGAAGCATATGGGAGTTTCCGAAAGCAGGGGACCCTAGTATAGTACCCTAAATAGTAGGATCCTTATTATAAGGACCCCCAAAATATGGTACCCCTAATTTTCGGAAACTCCCATATGGAAATCAGAAGGAAGCAAGCGCCGATAATGACACCGGGCCCGGGGTGTTGAGGTAGGCAAACACAAACCCGATATAGACAGTCAAGAAGGGATATTGCTAATTGTGCGGACCTCTTCTTCGGGCATTGTACCTTAAACCCTAAACCCTAAATCCGAAACCCTAAAGCCTAAATCCTAAACCCTAAACCCTAAATCCTAAGCCCTAAACCCCAAAGCCTAAGCTTTAAGGGATTGCCCAGGGCCTTACACTTTAGGACTTCTGCCCGGAGACCGAGCAGCCGATAGGCTAAGGTCTTAGGGCTTGGCTGAAGCTTCATATTTCACATGGGTGGTTGTCATAAAAGGGATCCATTAAGGCATCCTTTTTGGGATCTATGGGGTTTAGGGTTTAGGGAGATATGGGTGGTTGTCAAAATTATGGTCCCGTTTTGTAAACGGTACCCTGAATAATAGGTGCCGTACTATAATAGGGACCCAAAAAGGGACCCTCATTTTGACAACTACCCACATAGGGTTCAGGGTTCAGGGTTTGGGATGTAATGGCTTTTGGTTCGGGTTTAAGGCGTTTAGGGTTTGGGATATGGGTTTAGTCAGGGTTTGGGGTTTAGTCAGGATTTAGGGTTGAAGTTGAAGGTTTCGAGACCGAGGCACCGTCAGCGTCAGGGAGGAAGCTGCGATCTGAGCACTTGACAGAGCCGTTTGGGGCTTGAGGGTTTGGGGTTTAGGGTTTCTTAAAGGGCTCCTCTAAGGTTCTATAATAAGGGTACTACAGAGTTTAGGGTTTAGGATTTGGGATTTTGGGCATCGAGCGTTTACCAAGGATCAGGGTGCCCACATATTGTACCGTCACTGTAGAAACGAAAACTGTAGGTTTGGGATGTCAGCTGTAAATTTACAGTCTGGTCTAACCCCTGAACCCAAAACCACTCAAACCCCGAACCCCAACAATGAATCTAAAACCCTACCCTGTAAAACGTAAAGCCTCAAACCCTAAAAGCCCGTAAGGTGGACCATAGACTAAACCCTAAACCGCGATACGAGCCTTCCAGAGGCCATATAGAACCTTGGCAGAGGCCTTCTGGAACTCCACAACACTGGGCTTAGGGTTAAGACCGGCCGGCAGCGGGACATAAACTGATTGCAAAGCACTTCCCAAAGCAAGTAGTACTGGGCTTCGATGGCCTGCGTAAGCCAGTTTGCAAGGGAACTACAGCTTAACCTGTGGGGTTACGTAGGGGTTAAAGTACCACAAAGATGCCAAAGGTGACTCACAAAGTTAGCTTGCCCGGAAAAGACTACAATAGAGACATATGGAGACAATCTGTAAGTTTGTATATTGAGCTGAGAAGGCTTCTCCCATTGAAAGTTCAGCCCCAAGTCGCCCGTTTAGCACTAAATGCCACACCCTTGTATGGATCCAAAGCCCTGGATGTAAAACCCCTTAAAATTAAATCAAGACCCTGTAGAACCATTCCGAAGCCCCTGCAACCTATTCCAGCCCTAAACGCCGAACCCCACCCCGCATCCTTGCCTAAACCCTACCTAGACCCTTAAATGTCGAAATGTAGCACCCTGTTTTGCATGTCTTATTCGGGACCCCAGGTAAGCCAGAAATAAAAGGGCTCCCTCCTTGGTATTGGGTATTCTTATAAGGAGGCTACGACTACACAAAGCCCTGGGAGACCTTGTGTTTGATGGTTCGCATCCTACAATAAGAAGCTAAAAAAAAAACCAAAAACATGCACATTGAAGGCCCAAACCCTAAACCCTAAACACTAAACCCTAAACCCTACACCCTAACATCCACAGGTTTTGGTTCCAGTGGCCACGATGAATGCGAAACCGCACATCTCCGCACTCCATCCTCGGCAGAATCTCGGATCTCACACCGCAACCTACCTGTAGTACACGGTTTGGGGTTTAGGGTTTATGGTGTAGGGTTGCAGGACTGATCTAATCATAACAGCAAGTAAGCCTTCTATGAACATTTGTTTAAGGATTCTTTGGGGTTCCTATAGGGGTCCATAAGGATTCATGCTTTAGAAGCTACTGTACAAATAGCCCCCATCGTTGTTCTTCGTCTCTTACCGTCGCCATGAAGCTTGCTTGAATCGGAAATCCCAAACCAAACCTCCAAGCATGACCGACGGTCTCTGGGGTTCGACAAGGATTTCATAACATAAGGTTTTGCTCCAGGCGTTTAGGGTTCGAGGCGTCGGGCTAAACGTGCTCAGAACGCGCGTGTAACGATTTACAAAGTTTTCACTGGCTTGTATGCGGATGAGTATACGGATACTATCTGAACTTTAGAAGCAGCACAAGTAAGGGCAATGGCAGCAAACCCGGAATCTGACAGTGCTTACATAAGCATCCCGAAGATGTACTAGCACTACAGCAGTGCTAGCTTAATGTTGCAATAAACTATTTCTTGCCATGGTGCAGATGGAAACCTGCCAGATTTCAACGCCAACAAACAAATTGTGCGTGAACCCTAGTACTCATCCCTGGATAATCCCTGATAAGGGCGACCTTTAGATGCAGCCGGCAGGCCATAGGAAACCTCCAGCAACATGATCGTTGCCACCTTGCACAAGGGTTTGAGTAAGTTTTAGGGGGGATGGTGCTTAGCATTGTGGGGTTTGGGATTCATGGTCGTTGCCAACTTGCAAGGGCTTTCCCTAGGGAAACCAACGTACGTTACAAAGGTAGATGTACCACTTTTTCGGGCCACATCCCTTTTACGAATTAAGGTACATTGGCTACTTAGGGTATTGGTGTTTTCTACAATGCGGGACCTGTGCTGAGAGTAAGCTTTAGAAGGGATTGTGGTTGGCGTTTTGGGGCTTGGTTTTCAAGGTTTAGGATTGGAAGGGCCGTCAGGCTTTAACAACTTCCCCAAACACTAAAGCCCCGTGTGCGCTGACATGTCCCGCCCCATGGAAAGAGTGGTGCTCTTGAGCTACGATTTGAAGAGTTTCGCACTCGCAGCCGCGATTAGGCACAGAAAGACTAGAGTTTTGAATCACTGCGAATTCCTGCAGCCGAAACCCCTGGGTTCCTAAGTAGCTCCTTCATAATAACGGCACCCTTTTTTCCTACTATCTTGATTTGATAAGGGGACTCTAAACTAAAGAGGACAAGAGGGTACTCCTCAGGAACCTAGTATACCCTAAACCCCTACAGATCCCCTATAGAACCCTTTAGGGCCGTTAAGGGTACTACTCAGGACCCTAGACCCAAAGTAGCCAGAGGTCGAGGTCTCGGCGGGTTGCAAATCGGGGTCTGCATCATTTAATGTACTTGCCTTTCTTGTGGTCATGATGATGCATCTACCTGGAGAAGGGCTTGGGGTTTGGGATTTAGAGTCTAGGCTTTAGGATGATGCATCTAACTGGAGATACTGCTGATGTTAATAAGTGGTGGTGATGACGGTGGCAGCAATTACGGTCGACAGCCCGCCGCCACCACCACCACCGGCAGCAGCAGCAGCAGCAGCAGCAGCAGCAGCACCAACACCAACAGCACCACAGCACCGGTGCGTATTTCGCCGGAAGCTTGCTTTCAGTACAACAACGTCAAACCCGGAAGTCGCCACACACAAGTCTGGGGCCTGATCCAGTAGCTAGACGAACAGGGTTTGCGTGGAAGTCGTACTGTGGTTAGAGTAGGCTTAGATCTTAGGTGTTGCATCATTACGTCAAGTGTCATTAGCATTGTTATGTGGTCCTTATCGTTGGTAGAATTATGAGTGTGCTTCTTCTCAGTAATATGACTGTTGCTACTACCGTTATTCTTCTTAGTACTATTGTTAGTATTATCATTGCGTCTAGCACTCTTCCTACTGTTATCATGATAACCATCATCATGATCAGACCTCGTAGTAACCCTTGTCATAACCCTTAGAGTAACCTAATACCCTAACGGGTTGGGGTTTATTGGGGTTTAGGATTTAGGGTTCAAGCATCCACCTGCGAAGCGTCAGAAAACAATGATCTATACCCCCAAAACCGAAACTTCTCCCAGGACCGCCAGCCTCAATGGCAGCGACGGAGAATGGCCGCTCGAAAGAATAGGCGACCATCAGAAAGACGACCCTGGTTTAGGGTTTAGGGGCATCCCGAACCCAACTCGGATTCTGGCACCAGGATCCTTGCTTAGGGCTTATCTGCATCCCAAACCTAGCTCGGACTATGCCTCTCCTCTATCTAGGGCCTACAGAAGATACTTCGATAGAAGGCACAGAGAGCGCCCAAAGGGCTGGTGCCGGTTCTTTAGATGTGGCAACCCCAACCTCAAACCCAGAAACCCAGAACCCCTAAGCCTAAGCACTAAACCATGAACCCGCAACACCTGCGGAGACAGCACGCGCACTCGGACCTTAGAGAGACCGTCAAGAACACCGAACCCTAAACCCTTCAGGGCGGTAACACTATCTACAGCCCAGCCGATTCAACTCAGCCTCTACCTTAACCTACCAAAACCTGCTTTTCTTGTAGGTTCTGATTATAAACCCGAATATGCAATTTTACAGCGACCCGACCAAGAGGTGGGTTAAGGTATGCTCTTGCCTCGAAACATACCTTGTCCACACTTGGAAGACTTAGCAAAGTGATGTTCAGGTCGGTTTAGGGTTCAAGGTTTAGGGTTTAGGGAGGCTCTTTAAAGTGATCTTCAGGTGGAGGTTCTGATTCAGGGAGCGTGCGTTCAAGCTGGCTAATCCGCACATATAAAAATCCTACGCCCTGTCGACCCAAAACTTTCCCAACAAAACCCTTATATAAACCTTGTAAATAACAAATCGAAGCTATGAAGCCCTGTAAGCCTTGTATATTGCGCTTGAAAGTCTGCAACTTCCTTAAAGTACCCTATCAAGTCCTTCTAAAACCCAGAAAGTTCGCATTCAACAGCCCGGCAAGATCTTGAACCCTCGGCGCTACCTGGACTCGAAGAGACCTACCTTGCTAGGGTCCCTTTTTATGGCTTTCGTACATACTTCCTTAGAATGTAGGTTCTGTAGGGTCTGGTAAACCTTCAAACTCCAAACCCTAAGCCCTAAACTCTAAGCCGTAAACCCTAAGCCCTAAACCTTAAAACTCTAAAACCCTCTACCCAAACCTTAAGCCTTCAAACCCTGAAGCCCTAAATAGTACCCTATAGAACCCTTAAAGAAACCCTAAAGCCCTAACACCCCTTACATAGGTCGGAAACCCTCATTAAACCCTACAGTACCCCTCTAGAACCCCCAAAAAAGGAACCCCAAAGCCCTAACACCTAAACCCTAAACCGCTGAACCCCTAAACCCCTAAACCCTATACCCCTAAACCGCTAAACCGCTAAACCCCGAAACCCCAAAACCCCTAAACCCCTAGCCCTTAAAGGAATCCCTGAACCCGTAAACCCTAAACCCTAAACCCCTGAACCCTAAACCCTAAACCCTAAACCGCTAAACCCCTAAACCCCAAAACCCCTGAACCCCGAGCCCTTAAAGGAATCCCTGAACCCCTAAACCCTAAACCCCTGAACCCTAAACCCTAAACCCCAAACCCCTAAACCCTGACCCCTAACACCCCTTAGGTCGCAAGCCTCTCCCGATCTTCCGGCTCAAGCTGCTCGGGAGCTGCCTCGAGAGCCTCCGTTTTGGGTCTAGGCTTTAGGGTTTAAGGTTCCAAGAATTAGAATCATATAGGGGCCTTATAGAAATTAGACTAGGGTTTTGGGGCCCATTATACTATAATTTTAATAAGGGACCACCGAAATAGTATAGGTTATCATGATTTCAGCGGTTGAAACCATGGGCCCCGAGTATGGGCCCTGAACCCTGAGATCCCTAAATACCTACGATGTACCCTATATAGACTCTTAAGGGTCCCTCGAACTCCTTCAAAAAGGCTAAGGGTCAATATTAGGGGCCCGTACATCTAACCTTAGAAATGCTATACCAGACCCAAGAGTAACTTAGGAATAAAAAGGGTGCCCTTTCTGGAGGAACCTGAACCCTTAAAAAGGGAATAAGGGCCTACTCTACGTCCTACGGTTGATGATATAAATCCTGCATGACCTTAAGGACCCTAAACTATGGGAATTATGGTATACTCCTTATTATGGGTAATGCAGGATTTATATCATCAACCGCAGTATACGGTTCAAGGCCCTGGGCTTTAAGACTTGGGGTTTCTCCCTCTGTGGCGCTCACCTTATGCACACAGACTAAAGCCCCTTTTTAAGGAAGCCCAAAACCCTGAAACCCTAATATGGGGGCCTTTTAGGGGTTTTATAAGGAAACCCCCTATATAAACAGTCTTGGTAATTATTTCTGCCCCTATTAAGGAATCCCAAACCCTAAAACACCCTTTAAGGAACCCTACTTAGAGGATCAGGGGACCTAGCAAGTAAGGTTATAAGTACCTTAATTGGGGTTATAAGTAGCTATAAGTATAGTTACCTTACTTATAACCCGAGTTACTAAGTCCCATGATCGTTTAAGTAAAACCCTAAAGCCCCCTTGATCGCCTGGTCATTCCGGGCTTCCGCAGGAAGCTCGGGCCTTGGCCAGGGCCCCTTCTAAAGGGAACTACAAGGGTTTTAGGGCTTAGAGTTTAGGGTTTAGATTTTAGGGTTTAGGGTAATGTAGGGACCTTAATACATAGACAAGGGTGTTAGGGTTCCTGAGAGGCCCCTTATAAGAGTACTGTAGAGTTCAAGGTTTAGGGTTTTTAGGGCACTTTAGAGTTTGTAGGTTTAGGGCAGTTTAAGGTTCACCAATCACTCAAAGAGCTTCCCTTAAGGGTACTACAGGGTCCAAGGCCTTAAACCGTATATTGTAGGGTCTAGGTTTAAGGGTTGAGGGACTATATGGTTTAGGGTCTAGGGCATAGGGTTTAGTGAAACCCCTCAACAGAAGGGGTCCTGACTGCCTGAAAGTAGAATGTAGGGTTTCTTGGTGTCGGCAAGTACCCGCCCCCCAACACAGAGGTACTTAGCACCCTTTGGGGTCAGTAAAGGGTTAAGGGCTCATAGGGTTTAAAGGGTTGTGGGTTTAGGGCTTGTGTATTAAGGTTCCTTAGAGGCCCCTTTAACAGGTACTGTAGGGGTACTATAGAGTTCAGGGATTGGGGTGAAGGGTTTAGGGTTTTTGGGGCACTTCAGAGCTTAGGGTTTAAGGGTTTGGGGCGCAGCTGTTTTTTTTGTTTCAGGGACCTTCTTCCCGCACTCTGCAACAGGGCTTCAGGATATACGGTCGCAGGACCCCTTAGGGCTTACTTGGATTTACTTGGAGGGTTAGAGGACTTAGTAGGTCAGGTTATACGTACCTTAATCGGTGTTCTAAGCAATTAAAGGAACTTAGCTATCTTGCTTATAACCCTAGTCACTAATTCCCATGATCCCTTTAGCAAACCCTAGACCCGAACCCCTAAACCCCTAAACCCTAAGAGCCGTCTTAGGGTTTAGGGTGTCGGAACCCCTGGCAAGGCCCTATGAGCCGGACTCTGGGTGGATCTCCGTGGGGAAGACCAGCATCCCATAGAAAAGGTTGCCCAAGGAGAAGGCGATCAGGCCTGGGTTTGGGGTTCCTTACTTGGAGGGTCGGGGGACTTAGTAAGTAGGTAGTAAGTCGACTTATAAGTACCCTAAAAGGGGCCCTAATTGGGGTTATGGTACTTATAAGGCCCTAAACTAACCAGTTACTAAGTGCCCCGACCCTCCAAGTGCAGGGCTCCACTTTGGGGTTCTATCATGATACTGCAGGGATCAGGCGTTTAGGGGTTTACTGTAGGAGTTTAGGGAGTGAGGGGTTAGGGCGTAGGGCTTTGGGGGTTTAGTGGCTTTGGTGGTTTAGGGTTTAGGGGATCAATCCTGGCTTCTCTTTACTACTGTTCTTGTTCGTGGCCTTCCACGTACTGCGTTGTGTTCGGGTGTATTCTATATTCTTTTGCATCGGATTCTACAGAAAGCTGCTCAGATCGGGTAGCCCCGGTACTGACAGAAAGCAGAACGCCGCTTCGACTACCGTGCCAAGAGCAGCAGCATGCCTCTAACCCCAAGGGTCCAAAGGACCCCAAAAGTAGGTACTCGGTTTTAGGATAGTAATTATGTAGGTTGGGATTTGGGAGAGTATATGATTATTGGGAACTTGGACCCTTGGGGTAGGTTTCGTGAAACACTAAGCCCCAAACCAGTGGAATCGACTTGCCAGTCTTTGGATGACTAGAAATCAGAAAAATGTCCAGCAAATTCTTACGCGAAGAGTACGCACACAAAGCAGAACAGTCAAGCCAAAGCTTACCCAAACAGCTACTTCAACTAAATACTGCTTCTCTGTCGCCGAGATGCCAATGTAGGACCAGGCCATCATGCTGACCTTGGCTTCTGGAGCTTGGGTAGGGTAGGGTTTACTTCGGGTCACCTGCAGACACGACCCCTGAACCCCACAACTTGAACGCTACACCGCGGAACTCCAACCCAACCCTCAAACCTTCTGAATCGAAATTCCTCCTGGACAAGCCTAGACCCTCAAGCCCAAACTCTACAGACCATGCCATCGATCTAAAGGAAGTGCACATTGGAAATATGATTTGGAGGTAGTACTCGCTTTAGCTTGCTTCAAAGGACAATGAGTCTCCAACTTTATGGCAGATACTGCTGTTGAGGAGCGGTAACAGCTCGAACATCGTTGAACATGATTTCTGCTGTATGCAGTCAGATACGTACTTTAGGGGAATGTGACTACTAGTTCTTCAGATGCCTCCGACCAGCCCGAAGCAACCCGAAGCCCTGAACCCCGTTGACAGTCACAGCTCATCCGGGTCGACTTCAGACGGTCGACGCCTCACTGACTTCCCTTGCCAACGAAACGCCAAGCTCCGAACTTCGATCTATGCTGCTTAGTTGCTGAGTTCATAAGCCCCCAAACCTGTGCACTTTTCGTTTTATAGTGGGTAATGTTACCCCCAAAAAGTGTAAAGTGTATCCACTCAGCTACTAAGGCTGTTACAGGGATGCTCACAGAGCTCTACAGACAGCCACGCAACTTGGGAGTCGCATGTTCAGCCCTGAGTTCGCCACTATATGAGCGGTTGTCAGAATTAGGGTCCCTTTTTGGGTACCCTATAGGTGCCGTACTATAGTAGGGACCCAAAAAGGGACCATAATTTTGACAACCACCCATATGAAGGGCCCACACTCAGAGACTCCAATATCCCTTAATTAAGGAATACTCCTTAAATCATAGTAGGATCCTTTATATGATTTAAGAAATATTCCTTAATTAAGGGATATTGGAGTCTTTGGGTACTAGAGGCTTTAGGACGGTGTAGGATGCAGAACCAGCTGAGTCCGATGTAAAAGTGCAAAATACCCCCTGCATAGCGTTAGGGCTGAAGTCAAGGTTTGGGGTATCGTATCCTGGGGAACCAAAGGTTAACCTTTGGGAGTATAGCGGTTAAATAGGGTTTATAGTACCCCAGAGAGGTTAAAGGTTACCTACGCTACTACTGGGTACTCTCTTTGACTAGTGCTAATTTTAATGTTTGGCATATCTAGGCCGAAGTGGCAGGCGAGACCTCGCGACCCTGGCGGACCATGGCGCCTGGTTTATCCGGGGATAACCGTAAGGGTCCAGAGAAATATCCCTTAATTACGGAACATTCCTTAAACCGTACCAGGGATCCTACTGCAATTTAAGGTACTTGTATATTCCTTAACTAAGGGTAGGGGGTCTATACAGGGTTCTATAACGATTCCTTGCAGGGTTCGACAAGAGTTCTCTGGAGGCTTCTATTACAAGGAGTCAATAAAGGTTCCACAAGTGTGGAAATCAGGTTCTGTGGGTTCAGTAAAGCGGCACTTGTATCTGGGAGAGCTCCTACATTATGAACCCTAAGCCCTACACCCCTAAACAGTACAACTCTGACGAATCCTGCATGATTTGCGGGAAAGCGAGACAGTGAAGGGACGCTCGCGTCTAGAAGCCGCAAGCTTGATCCAAAACCTTTAGACTAAACTTCAAAACTTGAGGGTCTGGGGTTCATTGGCCTGAGACCCATTTTCTTCCCTAACTTCTGAATGTCCCTGATTTTCTGCTGATGTTCAAAGCTCCCTAAACGGCGAACATGAACGCAATGCAAGCTCGAATCAGCCTGAAACCCCACAGCCCCAAAGCCCCAAGTAACGACCTCAACCCCTGAGATCCAAACCGCCAAACCCCAAATCCCCAAACTCAACACCCTAAGCGCGCCTTGACCAGAAAACCCTAAACCCCTAAACCCCTAAACCTCTAAGCCCACATAAACTTTGAGCTTAGGAGCTGATGGCTGCAAAGACCGGAGGACCCAGAATGAAACCTCGAGGTCGGGCTCGAGGGCTTTATAGGGCTCTAGGTTTAGGGCATAGGATTTAGGGCTTAGGGTCTAGGGTTTAGGGCTTAGGGCTTAGGGTTCATAGGGTTTGAGCTTTTTTGGTGCGTCGGAGTTCGTTGGTGAGGATCTTGAAGGTTTGCATTTAATTTAAGGCGTTTTAACACTTGAGGCTTTTTCAGGGCCAAGGGTTTACTCGGGCGGTCTCTTGAGTTTCAGATTTGTGGGTTCGAAGGTTTGCCGCTTGCTGTGTCTATGGAGTGAGGCTTAAGGTTTGGCTTCTGCTCATTTGAAACCCTAAACCCTAAACCCTAAACCCGTAAACCCCTAAACCCTAAACCGTTCTGGACCTCTATGAACTGCTGTTGTTGTGTAACAATCCCGGCACAGCCACAGCAGACAACACTAAGGCGTGGTTGGAGAGCGCGCCCCCTCCGACTTGAGTGACAATACCGACAATACCCTACTATCGGCTCCTGAATAATTGCGAATACCATTGTGGGTAGTTCCTTATGATTACAGTATAAAACCCTATTCAAATTGTTTAGCCCCCTGTACTAGTCAAGTCTCACAACATCTCGCAAGTGTTTTCAATCACCGAGCAGGACATTCAAATCATCCGGACACAGCTTCATCTAAAACATGAAAACCCTCAACCCCAAACCATCTTAAACAGCTAACCACAACTTGAACCCCAAGAAGCAACATATAAATTACACTTTGCTCCGACTATCCCCACTGAGCCCAAGTCAAAGATTGCAAGACCCTAAACCCTAAACCAAACCCCCCAAGCCCCACAACCTCAAAAGCCAAAAACTCAACGGCCAGAGACGCCAAGAACCCGGAATCCCGGACCCTTAATCCTGCCCAAAAGCCATGATCTGTGCCGTAAGTCACCCCTGAAACCTTTAACTGAAACCTTCAAGCAAGAACCCTGAACCCAAAACTCCGAAACACTGCCAGGCAGCCTCCATTGCGGCAGCCTCTCAGCCGAAAGTGATGCTACTGATACTGTCCACTTGCCGACAAAGTGGGTCAGTGTTCTTCAGGACCTATACAAACGCTGGTACCCATAACCTGCAATCCATTATGTAGGTAGGTAGCTGGGCTCTGAGGGTACACTACCCTAAATCCTAGAACCCTGAAACCTAACCTTGCACCTTCAACCCTGAGCCCGAACCCAAGCCGTATGCCTCTCCAGCGTACGGACGTGGCCAGCTGGTTTACAACTCTTGAAGGCTTCCACACAAACCTACGACGACTGCACTCCTGTGGTTAGTAGCACTAAGACCACAGATAACCAATCCCTAAACTCTGATGGAAGTTCCTGGATGTGCAGAGCTTGGAGGTGTTGCATAACTGAGCTGACAGAAGCCTCCGACAACAGCATCCGATGACTCGAAGTTGTTGGGGTGCTGTTGTGGTGCAGCTTGAAGCCGCGCTTGGCGTTTCAATCCGGCCGCCAGAGCTATATTTAGTCCGAGTCCAACCTTTGGGTATAAGGGGTTAGATCTGAAGTCAAGACCAAAATTTGCAGACAAGAGGGACACTGCGAAAGGAGAAATGATGGCTGAAATTCAATGACAGCCTAGAAAAATGACCTAGGCTTGATATTTACTCTTTTATATACTCCATGCCCTGGTTTCTGGCGAGGGACACTGAGCCATGATCATCCAGAAGGTCTTGTCCTTCGCTGGGGTGATCTTGTTCCACCTGAACTGCATGTCGGGCATCGAACTCAACCTACATACCCGAAACGGTCGTATCGCATGTTTGCCAGGTGTAGGAACGAAATTACTGTACCCAACTAGATCCTACATTGCCTCAAAGAACATACATCTATGTATGTATGTGTATATATATATATATATAGTGAACCCCAGAAAGTTGGAACATGGATTTAGGATGATTCATGCTGGGATTCCCTATACTTTGCTTTAAGGGCATGAGTCTACTGATGTTCCAACTTTCTGGCTTCTACTGTATATATTATACATATATATATATATACATATATATATATATATATATGCGTATATATATATATATATATATATATATATATGTAATTACAACTTTACGCATATAACTATACAAGTATATATATATATATATATGCACCTATTTGGAATCACCTCTCAGGCCTAAGTATAGACTGCATGGGTACATGGATCCTACGGGGTCCTTGATTAGACGGTGCGGCCTCTTCATGGGTCAAAATAATCGGGCAGACGAGATGTCCGTGCCAGAGCTCAGAAATGCACCCCGAAGCTACCACATGAAATCTGCGATTTACGGATCGGCCAACCCTCCGTTGTATGCAACACGTCGAGCGACGCATCAGCCTGAACCCCTGAACCCTTCCGCATTTTGGGAGCCTTGTGAAATCAGAGCTTTCCTTCGGCTGGGTTCTTGATAAGGAATGAAAGAGTTATCGTAACAGGGATGTATAGTGAATAATATGGATTCCCAAACTTATGGCAACTGAACTTAAATCCCTCAGCAAGAACCCAGTAGGAGATCTTTCAAATGCCAAGTTGAACCGCAAAGCTCAAAAGGAGCTCCAAACCCAAAGCTGCAGGCACCACGTGCTGTGAGAGATCCGAGGCTTAACCCTACTTGTCGGGTATCATGGGGAACTAAAGGCTAAGCTTTTTGGGTATATAGGGATCATATAGGGGCTATGCTACCCAAAGAAGGTTAAAGGTTACCTACTCCACTACTAGGTAGCACGGCTCGGGAGTCTCAGGCCAATACTGGAGAGCCAGGCGCAGGGTAAGTGTAGACTTTACAGCAGGGCTTGAAGAGTCGCAGCTACATGGTTGGGCGTTTAGGTGTTATACAGGTTTCAATGGGCTCTATACTAATTAAGGACTTTAGGCGTATGAATTTTCCTCGAGCTGCATGGTGTTCCACGTGATGGTCGGCAGCGTAATGACCTGGGGCAATTGACCAACGATGAGCTGGTTTCGAGTAGTCCTATCCCGCACATCACCGCGAGAGCTGTGGATGTAAGAAACATATTCCCAGGGAACATGCAAGGGCTGAATGGTGTCAATGGGGTTTGAGTGTTCCGTTGCGGCAACTGCGTGGGGATGAACACATAGAGACTATGAAGGAACCCTCATCCGAAGTCTTAACAAGCATAGGAAAGTCTCACATAACGTCCACCGTCCTGATGCCGACACTACCGGTGCGGTTTGGTTCATGGCCTAGGACTCTAGATGACGTGTGTGGCTCGTCAAGTGACAACTTCGATGAACACTAATTAAACTTAAATCCTTCAATCCTAAACCTTAAACCCAACTCCCCATCCCTGTCCCGAGACCCTGACCTCCAAAACTCCCAAAGCTCCTGCACCTGAACCGCCGAAGCCTTACGCCCCAGACATGGATTGGGTTTTAGGGTTTAGGATTTAAGGTTTAGGATTTATGATCTAGGATTTGGGATTTAGAGTTTAGGATTTGGGGTTTAGGGTTTAGGATTTAAAGATTTGGGGTTGAGGGTGCTTCAAGTATCGAAAGCCCCGGCATCCTCAGCTCTCTCGCATACTACGACTTGCCACGCCGAAATACCAAAAGCCCTCAGACACATCCCAGGGCCCCTGCCCAAAAAAACTCAATCCGAAACTAAAGAGCCAAAGCCAACAACGATTCCAATCCTGATTATAACAAAGTTACATGGATGGGTATGGAAACCTGCAAGATGCACTGGAAGCACCGAAACTTGAAACCGTCGAAAGCCGCCAGAAACAACCTGCAACAACTGACCGTCGGCTAAGGAGTGCGCTGTTGTAGCAGCCTCAGGCCACGTTAATTCCGAAGGCAATTATACAGCTTCGGGACATAATACAGGATTTTCCGGGAATAAGGGCTACGGTATTTTGGGGTCCTTATAATAAAGATCCTACTATTTAGGGTACTAGACTAGGGTCCATATTTTCGGCTTCCACAAAAAAGTTCTGGCATATATTGTGATAGAAATACAAGTCATGTTGACTAGTCTCCCAAAAGTGCGCTTTTTTGGTCGATGACCGGGTATGTACCCAAACGCTGCATCTCAGCCCATTCACTAAACCCTAAGCCCTACACCCCCAAGCCCCCAAGCCTACCCTAAACCCTAAACCCTAAACCATCCCGAAATAAGGAATCGTATCCTTCGGAAAGCAGTGCTGCCCGGTGTGTCCGTGAGTACTTGGAAGTAGGCCCCAAAAACCATACTAAGCGTGGTCTTTCGGGACCAATTCCAGAATGGTAGTATGTACGGACCCTCTGGGTAAACCACAGTGGCACTTTGAAGGGATCGTCTAGTACGGTTAAAACTTGCATAATTACAATGGCTATGACAATCTCAGTTGATATCTCTGAAAAGCTAACTGCTACAACTATAACAACAGTTGTAACAAGCTTGATACCCCTACAAGTATAACTAGTTAAGATCATAATCAGTTATAATACCGAAAACAACGAGTTATCAAAATCTACGCGAGGCATTTCGGAGCTGCGCCTGGGGGTCCCATGCGTTAGGTTTTAGGGTGTGGGTTTAGGGCTTAGGGTTTTGGGCTTAGGGTTTAGGGCTTAGGGTGTAGGGTTTAGGGCTGAGGGTTTAAGGTTTAGGATTGGGGTTTAGGGTTTACTGTAATACCCAGCTAGGCTATCCTACGTGGTCCAGAATAAACCCTCTAAAACCCAACACACACCCCATAAAACGCTCATAAGGCAGCCTTGAAGTACACCTCAGGGCACATGACCATAGGGTCACTGCTTATGAGGTCCTTCCGATGACAGGGTTGAAAGCTCAAGCCGCAAAATCCTAAACACTTAAAGCCCCGAAACCCTCACCTTACGGGCCTTGCATCCCAAAGCCCTGGAACCCCTAAACCCTAGACCGTGAGCCCTGCAACCCCAAGCGGAAAGACCCTGGTCACCAAACGCTCAAATCCTAAATCCACAGAAACCTACATTAAGGCTTAGGGCTTAGGGTTGACCCAAAAGCACAGAAGCCCCGATTCTCGAAGTCTTCGCAGTGATATGCTGAAGTCTCGAACCCTGATACCCCAATATAGCCCAACTAGGCGATGGGCTCGCTACAACATACATATGCTTAGGGTTTACGGCTTCGTGCTTATATACGATCTAGGTTTGAGGGTACTCATAAGAAGGAACTCGAAGAAATGAGAATATTAGCTACCAAGGTCCCTACACTAAGCCTCTGGGTCCTTATACCCCAAACCTCGAAAGGAACCCTTCAAGGGCCTAAGTGCATCCAGCCATATCCTCTATATGGGAAAACGGACCCTTCTTTAGACCCCGAATTAACACTGCATAGTTCTAAGGAGATCCTTCCTGTCACGTAGCCCCTACAGTACACGGACACGGACACGGACACACACACACACACACACACACACACACACACACACACACACACACACACACACACACACACACACACACACACACACGCACGCACACACACACACACACACACGGACCCTGAGGGAACTTGAAAAGCCCCTTCAGTTCATCCGGGTCGCGCCCATGCAGAGCTGACTCCACCAGAACCACTGCCGACGTGCTGGCAAACTCCATGTGGTCTAGGCGTTTAGGAACCCACGGTAGGGCTTAGGATGGTTTAGCGTATTGCAGAGGGTTACGAGGCGCCAGACCGGATTTATGTGTGGCTGGGATCACGAGCACTTTTGTCCAAGATTTGACCCTATTCTAAGTCTACCGTCACCAAGGAAGTCCTAAACTTTCCAGGTGAGAAGACCTCAAGGAATAGGCAAGGGACTCGAACTCCGCCTCTTTGACATATCGGTACAGTTGAACGTCCGTTTGTTACATCGATGTAGAAAAACATACATTACACTGTACACCATATGGGTAATTCCCTGGAGTAGGGTCCCTTTTGGGCGTGCGTGTGTCTGGCTGTCTACGCGTGTCTGCTAGCCACTGTTCGTTTATTTGCATGTGCGGCCGTCTGCTTATCTTGTTTTGGCGATTCCGAACCTTCAAGGACTTGATCGTGTCTTAAAATCTTTGGTCTGCTCGGGATGGGCATAGAACAACCGCAATCTTAATTATGCGAGCCTTAATACTGCACCGTTCGTCGCGGCTATCGGTGCGGTCTGAGGTGATACGGACTCTCGGCCACACCCAAAGCTTGAACCCTGCTATGTAATGCAATCCGTCACATACTCCAGTCCAACACGCCAAATAGCTTTATCTTTGAGAGTTCTATATGGGTGTTCAGGTTTGAGGGCTTAGGGCGGCTTAGGGTTTTTGGGCTTTACGGGTTCAGGCTAAACCTTTTGGCCCTGCGGTTAAGGTGTGAGGGTTGAGGGGATTTTGCGTGCTAGCAGCAAGGACCGCTCGGCTTTTATGGGTACATTGATGTGGCCACACTTCTATACGTCCTACAGAGGAAGACTATTGCTAATTGTTGCGAGCCCTTGTACAAACCCCTATCAACCTGTGCAGACCCCGAAAAAACCCAGAAAATCTACCAAATGGATAGTCGCTCCAAGTGGCACTTGCCTGCGTCACAAAGGCCTGGTCTGCGGTAGGAGGGGGAAGTGGCAATGGCTTAGGGTTTCGGGTTTCGGTTTGAAAAAGTGCGCATGAGGCATTCCGTTCTAAGTCTTAAAAATTCGCACCCTGCCACTGTTACTGCTACTGCTACTGCTAGTGCTACTGGTTCGAAAATAGCATTATTCTTGCTGCTGCTGCTGCTGCTGCTGCTGCTGCTGCTGCTGCTACCTCTACTTCTACTGCTACTGCCCCTAAATTAGCACCATGATTTCTTCTTCTGCTACTGCTGCTACTACTACTGCTAATCCTGCTATTGCTATTGCTGCCACTACTAATCACTACTACTACTGCTACTACTACCACTACTACCACCACTACTACTACTACTACTACTACTACTACTACTACTACTACTACTACTACTACTACTGACTACTACTACTACTACTACTACTACTACTACTACTACTACTACTACTACTACTACTACTACTCCTACTCCTACTCCTACTCCTACTCCTACTCCTACTCCTACTCCTACTACTACTACTACTACTACTACTACTACTACTGCTACTACTACTACTACTACTACGACAACGACGACGACTGCGACCACTACGACGACGACTACGGCTGGTTGTAGCTTGTACGGCTATTGCAATGCCGCGACGACCGCCACCACGACCATCACGACGACGACTGTGCAGCCCGGTTGCCATCGCAACCATTGTTATATGATCGATGATGATCAGCGCCGTGGCCGTCATAACCATCAAAGGCATTGCCTTTCATCATCTTCACCATTTGCGCCATCACCCGTCATAACAGACTCCAACGTCACGATAGCCCAAAAAAGCAAAGGCTGGTGAGGTGGATATCGAAGTGGTCATGCAAGCTGGGTCGAGTTGCTCAGCGTCTTCTGCAGATAAGGCTTGTGACCGCAACGTCTTCTTTCTTCAAAACAGCTACTATCATCAGGAGAATGACGGTGATTCTGGTGATGTCTGATGATGGCTATGACTGTGATCGTGCCCATAAGGATGGTGGTGCAAACAATGGGCATGACGACGACGGCGGTGCTGCGTTTCGACGAGAACCGTTTCAGTGGTCAGTGGCGTTCCGGGTTTAGGTTTTGCGCCAACGAGGATGAACATGATTCTGATGGTCGGGGCTCCAAACCTCCGATCCTGAGGGAGAGGATGCAAGATAACCTGTCAGCCGGGGATGTACCCCATTGGGCATGATTCGTCAAGCCTGAAGGATTCTCTTTGTGAGTGAAGGGCTGCCAGCACAGGAGGCAGAGAAGCGGAAAGAAAAGCCTGCCCAAAGCACAAGGAAGACGCGGAATTGCTGCAGTTTCTGCAACCCCTGGTGCTTCCTGTTTAACTTTTGGGCTGTGCAGAGTTCAAAGGTCTAGAGATACTTGTTCTGACCACTGCCAGCAATCGCGACCCAGATGCCAGGCAGAAATAACCTCAGCAGTCCGACGGATGAAGATTGCCGAAGAACCCGGGAAAATCGCAACAACGAGCCCTAGAATGGTAGGGTTCTACAGGGTGAAGGTCGAGTTGAAGGCTTAGGGCCGTCTAGGGCTTCAGGTTTAAGCTGGGTTTCGGGTGCGCTGGGATCCATACGATGCTAATGAAAGCCGTTTTCAAGGGACAAGCACTCCAGGCAAGCACCAAACACCAGGCGCTAAAGTTGTAAAAACTAGGTTGCAAGCAAACGTATAGGTACAGTACCGGCATTCTTCTACTAGTACTTATTTATAAACTCCTTCCTCAATCGCATGAACCTTCAACCCCGGGGGTTCAGAGGTCTAGTCTAGGCCTATGGGGTTTGGAATCCGAGATTTGCGTGTTTGAAGGATTTGTGGCTTGTCTTCAAAGGCTGTCGCTCGTGAGCTCAAGGACTGGCGGTTTGGCCTTTGCGGTAGACATGGAGGCCTCAAAAGGTGGGATGAAGGTAGGATTACGGATCCCACCCACCCTCATCCTACCTTTTGAGGCCCCTGGCCCCTGCTAGACTGATAGAAATGAAGTCGGGTTCAAGCGGTTTCTTCGCGGCGGGCTTTCAAGAGCTCATTGTGTTGATAGCCTATCTGGTGCATACTTAGCTCTGAAAGGGGTCCTATATCGCAGCTGTGGCGCCCAGAAGGTATACACTGTATTTGGGTGTATGGACCTTGTAAACACCCTACGGAGAACGTTATGAAACGCGGCAAGGCCTTCTAAAACAACGAAAAGAACCCATTAGATCCTGTGGAACCCGAGTATAGCAGCATAGAAAATATTGGGGCCTCTATTTGTAGAATAGGGCGTTTAAGGATCTATCACTACAGTTTGTCCATAGGAGCTGCAAGGGAATAGTACTAGATAGTACTACTGCTTCTCCCGACCCCATAATGACCCCAAGCGTCTGAATTTGGGCCGCGAGGCCAAAACAGCCAATGGCCGAGAAGAGGATGTAGGCCTGAAAAACTATGGGATTTGGGGTTCAGCTCGGGTGGCCGGGTTTCGGTGTTTTGTAATTGAGGGCCTGCATACGGGTGTACAGCTCAGGGTCTAGTTGTTCACGCTACATTGGAAGTATGGGCTCGATGAAGAAATACACGCATGTTTCGAACCGTCTCTGCCATGACCATGGCCCCACCTCGACGACGATGGCTACTGCTACCACGACGACGAAGATATTCTACGAACACCAAAACGTTCCATGCTCCTGTTTTTGATCTCTAAGATAGGACTTTAATATTTGTCATTGCTACCTTTGCAAGCAGCTGAAATGGGATGGCGCTGACGATAGCTTTGGCGCCATGAATTTGGGGGTTTCCAAAAATTAGGGGACCCTATTGTAGTACCCTAAATTGTTAAGTAGTAGGATATTCTAAGGAACCCAACAAAAAGGCACCCCCTCGTTTCCGCAAACTACCACAAAAGCAGTTACTGGTACGACCACTCTGAATACGACGACGACCCTGAGCTGAGAGCCGGATAATGTAGGGTTTAGGGTTTAGGGTGTAGGGGTTAGGGTTTAGGGTTTAGGGGTTTAGGAGTTTAGGGTTTAGGGTTTAGGGTTTAAGGGTTTAGGGGTTTAGGGTTTAGGGCGTAGATGGGCGTAGCCTAGACCACGAACCACTGAATCCTGAACATCAGACCGGAAGCCTAGACAAGTGGACCTTCAAGCACTGTATGAGTGTAAAGTACCCAGACAAAAACACCAAGTCCTACCAGAAACGCAAGCTAGATACTGCACGAAGTAAGGGAAAGCCCACAATAGATGCCATTTACTGGCAGAGCTCTCGCAGCGCTGTAGACTGCATCAGGAATACTGACACAATGAACAATGAACGGTGACTTCCTAATTAGGGAGTTTACCTGAGGACCAAAACCCCACACCCTAAACCTAAACGCTAAACCTAAACCCTAATCCCAAAAACCCCAATTCCTAAACCCTAAACCTTAAACCTGAACCCATCCCTAAACCCTGAACCGTAATCCCTATCATCCCTCAACCCAAAGCTGCAACGATACAGCTGAACATATCCGGATCGCGCCTGGCGGGCCCACCTTTGGTCCCAGTTCTGCTCGCTGGTCAGCCCCTAAGCGTAATTTGGAGTAAGGGCCTAGGGTTTTGGGGTTTAGGGTCTGTGTTTTCGGGTTTAGGATCCGCCGACCCTGGCGGCGTGTTGGATGGGTCTCGATGGGTTTGGAGGTGTTAACCTCCCTTTTTCCCTCCTCCCCAACCAAAATCCCGCTCACCGGGCGCCTCCTGGGGGGGGGGGGTACCCCATGCCTGTTTGCAAGCAGCACCCAAGCCCCCAGAAGCATCCCACCGGAGCCCATTGGGTTCAAATCAGTTCACTGTAGGAGACCATCAATTTTTTTCGCCTCCCTCCGCCCCCCCCCACCCCCTCCCCCCCCCCGCCCCCCCCCCCCCTCCTACCCCCCCTCCCCCTGTGCCGATACACCCCCAAGGGATACTCCTTGTAAGGAGGTGTATGACCAGTTTCCCTAAGGATCAAAGGGCAGCGCCCTGCACACGGACAGTAGTTGTTTTGTCTTGCTACGCAAGGAGAGCTTGTCTTGTCTCAATATGGTAAAACCACTGTGAGCCAATGGGCAGCGGAATGTATATGTATGAGCATGCAGCCATTGCTGTAGGTACCTGTTAGAGCTACCCCTTTAGAGGTTTATGGTTTCAAACAGACACTAATTTTCTTTTACCGGAAGCATGGCCGCACATTCACACATATACTATTATGCCCACTGTCACAGTTGCGGAGTTTGGACTCATGATAAAAACAGCATATTGTTTATGCTATGTATAGCACTGAAGTACACTGTTGAGGTCACTCCTTTTGCACACACTCATGCATGTTGGTCAGAGAGATCATCTGTACAGGATCAGGTCTGGTAATGTTCTTCTACCGAATTATGCAGCCCTTCATTGTGCTCTTGTTAGAGCCTTGTGATTCACTGTTGTGAAACTCTGAGAATCTTCTTATCTCAGATTCGGATCCAGGGTTGGATCATAGGCTCGAGCATAGACGTTCGGATGTGGCTCATCCGGGTCTGAGTGGTCTTCTTCGGAACTTGAAAAGATTCCGAGTAATCTGTTCTCAGCCCTGGTGAAGGCGGCGTCTGCAGTATCATATCCATGGTTGGATGTTGTCGCCTTTGGCTCGGCCTTTGGAGCAGCTTGTGAGCTGACTGGAGTTGCCTTGGCTTTTGCCGGTTGCGGCTGCTTAGCCTTTGCCCGTTCAGCCCTTCTTCTTTCAAGCTGTCCGTCTGAGGACGCCCATGATCTTTCACTTTCATCTCCTGAAGGAGATAAGGCGTGGGCATAAAGGCTATTCCAGTACTGTGCTGCAGAAGGAGTTAGGACTTCTTCATTGTCAGATTCTGACTGGTCTTCCTCAGAGCTTTGGTCGTCAAAAGTGTCTCGAGGACATTTTTGAGATTGTTATTTCTTCGCTCTATCTCTAGTGAGGAATGGACCAATTGGTTAAAGACTGTCCTTGAGTCCTTCAGTGCTGTTAGAAGGATTTCCACTCTGGATAGAGTATCTTGGATGGTGTCAAGATGTTCCTTCCTTTCCTCCTTGTCTCTCTGGATAGAGCTTCGCAATGATTGTGCGATTCTGAGGAGGTCTGTGTATTTCGCAAGAGGCATAGTTACCGTTTGATTGTCATGTATGACAGTTGTTTCGTCGCCGCTTAAGTTCCTGAATAGGACTTCCACGACTGGTAGGAACTCCGTGCTCCACGGTTCCTCTTCATCATATGTTTCTACGTGCTGTAGCACGCGTTGTGTAAACTGGCCGGCTGCTTCTACCGTTGCATCGATAGAGCTGACGTGTCTTGCTGCCATGTTTCGGCACGTAACGTTAATTGCCTGGCCTTGATTGGCTTCGTTAAGTGCAGCGTCTGCATAGGTGCAGAGTCCACTGTTGTGGGCTTCTCTAGCTGCCTTTCGTTGAATGCGCCGATTTTGACCTCCTCTTCTGGTAGGACCCTTTGGTCTTGGAGGATCAGAAGGTACTGTTCCTTTCGCCTTTGGCGGAGGACTCTTAGGTGGAGGTGATATGTTTGCCTTGTTAGGCCCTGGTGGCATTGCCTTGGGCGCTGATGACGATGCGGCACTTGAGAGTGCAGATGTACCTCTGGCCTTTGCCGAGGATCCCTTGGGGATCGATGTATAGGTAATCTGCATGGCTTCTTCGGCCATTTGTGCATGCAAGGCATCTTTGAATAATTGTGTCATATGAGGAGTGTTACTTGCATCATCGTAGGTCTGGAAGCGCTCAATGTCTCTTTCGGTGCCACGTGGTCGTGTATCACCTCTTTGGAAAGGATCGTTCCTGCGAATCTCCGCAACTTGTACTGCATGGAGGCAGTTTTTGCACAGCACCTTCTTGCAAACATCTCTTGCTTGCTTGAGCTGGTAACAGCTGTCTGAGAGATGGTAGACTTCGCTTCGGGAAGTATGCCAGATAGGTCGCAGATCAGTTGTTTCTCCGGAATTGACCCTGTTGGGTCCTAAAGGTTCACGCGTCTGCGGTTCATCCTCGGGTTCGAGGAATGGAACTCTTTGGTTCGCTGCTGCTTTTGATTTTGGTTGTTGGCGCTCCATACATCTGATAGGAGGCCTGGTAATCTGCTTCCACATCCAGTGTAAGCCCATTAGCAGCAGAAACACATTCCACGCGATGCTGAAGACGGAGAAGTCCTGCTCACTGGTTAGTGAGTTTGGAAGTGAAGTTTCATCAGTCTTGATAGACTCTGCGTTCGCTCCACCTCGGTTGCGGTGTCCGAACCAGCCCGACAACCCCGCTGCTGTAGCAGCTGTTCTGAGTGCCTTGCCGCTCGGAGCAGACGGTGGACGCGATGCCTTCCTTCTTCTTCTCCGGCTGGAGGATTCGTCCTCTTGTTCCTCTTCATCTCTCTGAGCAGACATCAAGTTTGATGTTTCTCTTTCGTGTTCTTCGATGTCACTTTTTGTTGGTGACGGTTCTTCTTCTAGTCCATCCAGCTCTTCCAAAGACATGTTGAGCTTGTCAACAATATTGGTTCTTTGAGGCCTGGACCTTGATCTTGGTAGATCTTGTTGTGAAGAGGACGATGATTCCTGGTTCCTTCTTGGAGGAGGACCTTCAGGCTCGTTGGGACGTTCAGGCTGTGGCCACTCCCAGAATCTTCCATATCTGTGATGGCTACCTGATGGTTGCGATTTGTCTGTTGCCGGATGAGTAAACGAATGAATCGTTGTAACCCCAGTATTCAGCATTACGCTGCTTGTAAGCCTTTCGCTTGTCAGCGATCTTTTGGACCTGGGCATCTGACCGGTTGTGTTTCCCTTTTGTAAGGATTGGTTGTATCGTGAAGCCCAAAGGGCTGTGCCAATCTTTGTCAGAGGGACTCAACCATAGGTCAAGGTTAGAAAAAGTTGAATAGTACTGCTTGACTGAGACAAACAGACGGATATCAATATCCCTGTTGTTGTTCGTGTCCTGCCACATATCTGAGATTCGCTCCCAGTATGTTCTTTCGGCGGCAGGTGTGACCTCTCTTGGACTAGGTGACGCCGTGTGCGGCGTTTTACTCCAGTCAAGGATACAACTGTTGATACAGTCAAGGTCAGCAACTTTCTTCGCCGGGTCCGCCGGTAGACGATCTGCACGTGCCAGTCTGTGCTGGTCGGAGTTGTTCAAGCAAAGATGTCGCACTTGTGAGTGCCTTCCTGCTATTTTGTTGAATGCTGCAAGTTTCTTCTCCAGGTATAGAGAAAACAAACTGTTTCGCGGGTGAACGTCTCCACCTTTTAAGGTGAGCCTCGACGCAATATTATTGAGATCTCCCGCTATTACATCCGGTTTAAAAGGGAGAATCTCGTTGAGGAACGCGTTCACCAGTTCGCGTCTCTGTTCTTCCTTATGAGTCATGAATGAGTTGAAATGGACGATCGCGATGGTGATGACCTTGTAAGGCCCTTTTGTACACCACATCTCGTCAAGATCGTTCGATGCTTCTTGTGAGAAGATCTCTGCGTATGACTCAAAGTCTTCCTCTGGTGGCTCATCACCCTCGACATGGCCGTTCCATTCACAGAGAACCGGCGAGGGGTCGAGGTTCGACAGTGTCAGGCACGCCTCTGGTGAGAGGTAAGAGCCATCAGTGGGTCCATCCTTGTCAGGATTTTTGCCCTTGAGTGGGTCATATCCGATAATCTGCATGAACTCGTCTCTCGTCATCCTTTGGCCAGAATATGGGTGGACCCATTCTTTTGCCTCTGGTATGGTACTGTGGTACCCAAAGGTGAGGCGGCATACCGCACCGTGGCATGCCCACAGTCGCTTCTTGGGACCACCATTCTTAGGCTTCATTGTTCGATGACGGTAAAGTGGTGGACGAGAGCGATGTCTGTTGTTGGGTCACCCTTGACTCCAATATACATCGAGGGTGCCTCAGGCTCCTTGGGAGGAGAATGGATTAGCATCCCCCTGTATTCATGTTGTCGCATGGTTGCGATCGAATACTCTGACGCAAGTGCTCCTGCCTCGAGTACGAGGGTAATATGAGCTGAATTGTTGAAGCACATGTCAATAAGAGGGTGATAATCGAATCCCTTCTCAGGTTTGAGCTTCTTTTTGGGATTCCCTGCGGGCACCGGCGCTCGATCCATATTTCCCCAGTTGAATACCACTAGGTTTAGCGATACGCTGTCTGGGTTTGAGCCTTCAATGTATTCTCTCTTCTCGTTAACACCGGCCATCCTATTGCGAACTATCTCGTAATGTGCGTCGAGCACCAGTTTGTCTTCGTAGCCAGTAAGAGAGAGAAAAGAAGCCGGATGGCTTGTTCTAGAGTCCTTGATATTGATGTGACTCTTGTTAATGCTCTTATATTCCTCCAGGGTTGGAGCCTCTGTGGAGCTGTCATACGTATTCGGAGGATTGTTCCTAATATCATCAAGGCTGCATGGATCAACGCCTGGATGGTCCTTTTCGAACAGACTTCTTGCGTGTTCGCAATACATGTTGATTTTCTGGACTGCCAAATCTACGTCCTCATGTGTGAGGATGGCCTCGTATAAAAACTGACGCTCTTCTGAGGTCATTCCTGCTCTCACTTTGGAGGTCTCAAGGCAATCGATTGGCAAGACGCACTCGCACATCCGTTGTTTACCCTGTGGGGTAAGTCGACAATCTGCACATACAATCGTTCCACAGGAATAGCAAAAATAGCCTGTAGGCTGTTTGCAGAGATCGCAGAGAGGATTGTCTGGTCGAGGCAACATTCGTATCCTTTGGTTAAGGCTCATGGCTGTCCTGCGTACTCCTACAAATCTCTCCTTGTTAGGAGGTGCAGAGGAGGAAGATGCCGACTCTCTGGTTCTGTCCCACTCCTCTTCGTCAGGAGCCTCAGAATCCTTGATCATGAGTGGACTTCGGATTTTTCGATTCCATCGACTAACCCAGATTCTCTCTTGCATTTCCTGTTGCATAGCCGGGTTAGACGGTGACTTCGAGATTCGGTGCTTGGTATTTTCTCGAATTCGAGCGCTGATGCGCTCATGTTCTCTTACGAGGTCTTCCTCATCAGCAGGCTCCTCGTATTCGAGGTTGAGCTTGCTTCTGTTGACTCGATAATAGGTTTCTGTTTCAGGATCGAAGAGAACTAGGAATTTTTCCTTCTCCTTTTTAGGAGATTTTGGTTTTCTTGGCTCTTCGTCTGAGCTCTGAACATATTCTGTTTCAGGCCTTGGTTGGTCAAGTTTGACCTTCTCAAGTTTCTCTGTGATCTCTTCCGTGGGAGATTCTTTCTTCTCCTCTGACGCTGCAGGTGCTGAGTTCGTCTTGTGAGACGGATTAACATCAACTCGGAGTTCTGAGGATGACGAAGATTTTGAACTCTTTTCGCTCTTCTCGCTCTTTTCGCTTGATGCCGACTCGACGTCTGATTCTTCGTCACAATCCTGGTTAGGATCTGGTTCCTCAGGTTCCGTCTCTGTTCCAGAAGATTCTTCCTTGGGAGGAACTACATTGGCAGAAGTATCCTGAACAGGTTCTGGAGGTTTGTGACCTGTCGTTATCTTGAGAACTTCAGTGGCGCTTCTGGTGCCGTCGGAGTTCCAGAGCTGTCCCATAAGACTGTCCGGATCCTTGTCGGCCTCGGCCTGCCGGGCGAGCTTGGATCTCGGATGGATCTCCTTTGCAGTAGTCTCCGTTTTCGGAGGTACTTCACCTGCAGAAGCGGTTTGCTCCAGGTTTGGAGCTGTGTCAGCCTCTGTATTTGGCAGAGAGAAAGACTTCTTGTGAGAAGATCTAGCCTTGGGAGGCTCTGGAGGCAGATTTCGCCTTGACATCTTGCGAAGTGTCGATTCGATCTCTTGGCCGTAATTTGAGCACCATTTCTTCGACTCGTAAGTCGCTGACGGCATCTGTTCGGAGCAGTGGTCTGCCCACCATGGTCCTATGCTCTTGAGCTCATCGTATTGCGATGATACCCAGAGTGTTTCAGAGGGTGCAAATACGGCGCTAAGAGTACGGGCATGCACTACCTCTGGTGTAGCAAACATCCCTGCTTGCGACTGCCACATGTTTGTGACTTCGTTCACTACGTTATTTGCGTCGAATACTAGAAGCAGTGCCTTGTTGGCACGCAGCAAAGTCGGATTAGGATTCGCCAGGTTTAGCGTTGAAAACTGAACAGTGTCCCTGTTGGAACGACTGTTTTCATTCACGAGAGCTTGAAGACCTGGTGAGGTAACCACCTGCGATAGGAGGTTTGATGGTACCAGACCATGCCTCAGGATTGAGGATAATGCCTGTAAGTCCGTGGCATGCATGATGTAACAAGGGTTGTTCTGTCGAACAAAATCTTCCATGCCTACGGGCCTTGGCGCGTTAGTTGAGAGACGCTGTGCATGGGACTGCACAGGATTGCTCCCCGTTGCCATGAAGTCTGAGATGGTCATGTGTGACCTTGGCCTCTCTTCTTCAGGATCTGGTTCTTCAGCTCTTGGTAGAGTTCGTCGTGAACCGTGTCCTCCCACTGCCGAGAGGAAAACTTTGGTCATGGTCAGCACATTTGCATCCGGTGGGATGGTAACGGCGGCATCTGTTGTTTCGGCCTTGCCATCTTGGTTATAAACCATAGTGACCACGAACCTGGACTTAGTGTTAAGGAGGACACCAAGCGCGATCTCTTGTGGTGTATACTGTGCGAGCTCTGCATCGGCCAACTTGGACATGTCCAGAAGATAATTGTGTTGGCCAGCAAAGAGATCTTGGCGCTGGTTCTGAAGGTGTCTTGTTGAGTGTGCCAACCACCTTCCGACTCTGTTGGTCTTGGAAAGAATGTGGAAGCACATCTCTGGTGAGAGACCTGTTACCTCTGCCAGTCTTGGCACTGAGGAGGAATAGTCATATTCTCCAGATGCATCAAGACTCACACATTGCTTTACCTCCTGTGGGAGGCCAGTCTGAAGGTGATGTGCAAGCATCGTACAAAACTGGCGTGGATCACGTGCGTGATTAACCACGTTGTTATCCCAGTATAAAAGGGGACTGTTGTCCCATGGTCCTTGAAGGACTCCTTCGTAGAGCTTGACTCCATGTCTGGAGATTGGAGTGAGCCTTGCTCGACTCGCATGGCCACATCGTAAGATCAGGTCAGCAAGATCTCTTGGACGAGGATTGAACACCTGTTGGTGACCCATGTAAATGTATGGAGGCTCGTTATTTTTCTCACGTTTGTGAAATCGATGTCCACCGTGTTCGGTGTGTCGACGTGATGCTTCCCGACGAGACTCGGGGTAAGAGCTATCCATGTGTGGATGTCGCTCATGGTACGCCTGTACTGCCCTGGGTAGGGCGTGTCCATCACGGCTACGGAAGTTTGATCGTGTGCTCATTACGGCACGATGACCAAACAGGATCAGGAATGCTTGGTTAGCTCAAAAGGCTGATTGCTGTGAGGCTCGAGGCTGAAAGCGGCTGCGGATGATACAGAACATATAGTTCTCATGAACATGTCCGATCTTGATGAAAACGCAGCCTGCAGACACAAATTTTCTTTTAGACGAAAAACAGTCTAAATAGAAAATCCAGCACATGGTTGTGCTACCAGCAAACAAGACTACCACCATGTTCCTTGGCAGTAAAATAATCGGTAAATCTCTGTTGAGACATCAATTCCAAGGAAGGCTACCGCTGTAGCGGCATTCTTAAGGTTGTCTATGATCCACCGAACAGTGAAAGCTTTATGTTGAAGAAGTTCACGGAAGGGTGGATGAATGTCTGTTTCTGGTAAGTTTCCTGTTTCCAGAGCCTTGATAAGCTCATCAGGTTGTGCCGAATGCTTTGTTAATGCATCAGCTAGGCAGTACTTCGAGCTTACATGAGCTAGGTCATCTAAAGATCCAGAGTTGGATTCTTTACGAAGCATCTGTATAAGATGGTGAGTTTCCTTTTGCTCTGGAAGGTGTGTCGTGCCTGCTGTTGTCACAAGATTGTTCGCATCTGTTCTGATATGTATAGGTACGGTCTCTGATGAGAGATCTGCCCAAAGTCCCTTGAGGAACAGGCAGGTACCAAAGCAACGCATCAGTGCGTTAAGCTCTGCCACTGTTGTGGACATTGTGGTTGTCGTAATCTTGTGAGACTCATAATCCACCAGGCTACCTCTCGAGGATGTTTCCTTAATAGAGGATTCAGAGAAATCGTTCTTCTTGGAAGAAGCAGCTGCTGCTGATTGTTTCATTCCTTTTAGCTTTGGATTTCGATCTTCAGCAAGGAAAATAACATGTGCTCTCTGAGATGATTTGTCATCATTGTTCCTGTAGGAAGCATCAGGGTAACCGAGGATTCTGAGATTTTCCTTCAGCGGCCAAAAACGCAATTCTACTTCGGTAGACTTCAAAATCCTAACAAGTTTGTTCAATTCTCGAATATCACCGATAGTAGGCTTGGCAGCCTTGCTCGCACACCTACTGAAGCGATAACAGATGTGAGCTTGAGTCCGGCTTTGTAGCCAGTTGATCTGTCCTAAAACACTTCTATAAGCAGTGTGCTGCTGTGGTGTGCATTGTTGCTCATTGTTGAGCTTCTTGTCAAAAACAATTTCTTCTAGAGCTTCAACAGCTAGGTTCTGATTTACTGAGATATGTGCTGGCACTGATGCTGTAGCATCCTTCCAGACTAATCTCTGTCCTACAAACATAATATCATTCGTATCTTCAGAACCTACTGCAAATTCCTTTTTGATCGATTCAATCACGGCCTTACGAAAGGTGTCATCACCGGCCATGCACAGGTCATCTACATGCAAACAGACTACTCCATGTACCTGTCTACCCTTGGCATTGTTGCCTGCTATGGGATCTAGGAGATAGTCAATCGCTGATTCCATGGTCTTTGGCTGAGACTTCTTGAGCTCAGCATCTGCTGTTGCAGACTTCTTACCATACAGAACATATGTACAGCGATCCGCACGAGTTGGCACCAGGCCATAAGACAGGAGTGCCTTATCAACGATGTTCCACCATCTTCGAGGTGCATCGTTAAGTCCATAAGCGGGTTTCTTCATCCTCGCTGCAATGTAGGAAGGATAACCTGCTTCAGGAGGAATCTGACAGATTATGTCTCTCGACTCATCATAGGCTTCACCCTGCAGGAAAGCAGTCTTTAGGTCGATGTGTGTCAGATTCCACAGCTTGTTAGCTGCTAGTTGAATCGCTAAGCGGAAACCTGGGCGACTCGCAGCAGGACTATCAGTTTGCTGAATGTCCTTCTGTCGATCCTGGAAACCTCTCAGGACCCATCGGGCCTTACACTTAAGGAAGTTTCCGTCCTTGTCTCTTTTTAGAGTCAGGACCCATCGACCAGTGACATAATTTCGGATGTTTCCGAGTTTCCGTGTATCGACGAGCTCAAAGACATCATTGTCTAGCCAGCTCTGATATTCTGCTGCTTTCGCTTCATCAAACTGTTTCTTCATCTCACGTTTTTCCTTGGCGGTTGCCTCCTTCCGTTGTGCCTTCTGGGTTAAATTCGCTGAGTTCCTGGGGGAACTTAAGGATAAGGCCTTGTCCTCTTCCGTGAGAAGATCATACTCTTCACGGATGTCAGATCGGAACCTTTTTGTGGGTTTATACCGTGTTCGGTCTGACCTCACTCTTGATGTTACCTCTCTGATGTCTACGGGTCCGCCATGCATGTACCGAGGCATGGAGAAAGAACCTGTGTTACTGCACAGTTTCTGTTCTTCTGTGAGAAGGACCCAGTCCTTCTCATCTACGACCAAGTCACCTTCCTCATCAGAGTAATACCTTGTGTTTTCTGACTCGGCATCGCTCTCCGGTTCTGGTGAACCAGAAGTGTGAGGAGGAGCGGACGGTTGTCCGGGGTCGTCTGGGACCAGTTCTTCTTCAGTGTCTTCTTCATCTTGTTGTAACGGAAGAATGGGTCCCTGTGGATGTGCCTTCGGTTTAGGTTTTGGTGTCGGCACCTGTGAAGGTGATTTCTGTTTGTGTGGCGAAACTTTCCTTTCCGATGAAGACCTTGGCGACACATCACCCCCCAGACGCCGAGGAGACGGAACGCGAGGAGGCGGATGCACGCGAGGCTTAGCCCGAGCAGGAGCCACGGGCTCATCGGAGGAAACGGCCGGTAGTCGCGGTGGAGGTATGGGAGGAGGAGGACGCGACGGCGGCGTGCCGGGAGGCATCGGCTGATCTGGTTCCGGCATAGAGACATCGTCAGATGTGATCCGTGAGCGATTAGTGCTCATTGGTTCTGACGGGTCTGACGGCGAAACCTCTTCGTCCGACATGATTACATCCGGCGGTGTTCGCACGGACGGTGAAGTCTTGCCGCCTGTCATCTGGAATAGCACCCCCGAGAAGGTTGATGGGTGTACCTTGTTCCAGGAAACCTGGTGCGGCAAGCAACACGTCATAGTCGAATTGGGCTTCTTCTTGTTCCAGAAGACAAGAACGCCATCAGTTACACTGGTGAGTGCTTTGACTGTTCCAAATGTACCTCTGTATAGAGTACACTGTTCGAAACCAGACCCTGGTAAGAGTCTTGATCTAAGGCGAGTAATGTCTGACACCAAGGCATCAAGGGACGGTGATGGTTTGGAATGATGCAATGGTAATTCAGTTTTACTCGATAAAGAATTTACTCTATCAACAAGTGATCTGATTTTCGGATCTTGCAGGAGTTTTGAATCCTTGAGAGGATTTGTTGTCAAAAGTGAATACTCCTGATCAAGAAGTTCCGAAAGTCCCTGGAGGCATTCATCTCCAGAGTATTCTAGTATGTCTGTGACCAAAGACAGATGAGATGCATACGCATCTCGCTTCAGGAATCTTGCCAAACACGAGGCAAAGGTCTCACAGAATTCATAAGGATACACTTGTGCGAGTTTCGTTTTAAGACCGTAGCCTTGAATACCCTTTTCGTCTCCTGGTGGAGATGTTGGAGATTTCGTTTTGGCAGAATGCCTCTGGAGAGGAATTAAAACTTGCGGTGGCAAGTTGTGCATAAAAATCGAGGATTTCGATTCATAGTATCCTGTTGGATCTTTCATGCCATAGGCCTGTAGGTTACAGACCTCATAGCTGATCTTATGATTAGAAAACAGGCGTTTTGCTTCTGGTGAAGACCAGAGCCTGCTGTAGTATGGGTTCTCCAGAACAAAGTAACGTCCGAGCTTCATTTGGTGGTCTGCGACCGATTCACAGAATTTTAAAACAGAAAGTCTCTTGGCAGAGCCTTTCTTCCACTGTGAGTACCAGCTAGACCACTGAGAATGGTCCGGTGACATAACAATAATAGTAGGTTCTTGTTCCTTGATGATCCTAAGAAGATTGGAGCGACCTTGCGGTTGCTCAAGATCTAGACCGCTACGCAAATCGACTGGCTGACCTACTCGAAGACCTGACAGGGCAGCCTTGTGACTCATGCGGGGAGATCCGCCGTAGAGTTCTAGGAAGTCAATCTTCCCAGTGCTGGTGACCTGCCAGTGACACTCTTGGTGTGGAATCGTTAGGTCTGTCGACTGCAGGGAGGCATCGAAGGTGACCATGCAACTTGCGTGGTCAGAACCTTCTGACGTCAGAGTTTCCTCATCAGGCGCGAGAGGAATCTCCACATCAGATGTTATGTCATAATTTTTCCTCAGTTTTGAGATATTGACGCGGACGATGCGTGTTCCAAGATCCACACCTACCATGGATCCTCCGAGTTCGGAGATCACCTTTCCTTTTAGCCAAGATCCATGTTTGGACCCAGTGGATCCAATCTTAGACTTATCTTCTGACCAGTAGAAAACCTTATCTCCCAAAGAGAAAGGTCCTTGGGTCATTGACAGTCTGGCTGCAAGATCTCTACGCAGATCATCAGATTGGCGTGCCTCTTGGTAAGCCCTGTTGGCAAGCTCCTTAATGGCTCTCGCAGTGACTTCCGTATCAGTTGGATTACCTGTCAACTGATTGGGATCAGCGTTCTCTGGTGTTATAACATCTCGAGGACGCCTTCCAAAGGCCATTTCTAAAGGAGTAACTCCTCCGTAGGTAATCGAAGAGTTTCTTGCCAAACATGCTTGGCGAACGAGGTTGCCATACTTCATGGTGATTCCGTTATACTGCGGGTCACCATCCTTCAGGATCTGAAGTATGAGCTTAATCTGATGCTTCAGCAATCTTACAGCAGCTTCGGCCCTGTTGGGCCATGGTGTTCCAGGTCCTGTTGCCACAGGCTTGATATTCTGCCGATTGTAATAAGCCTCCATTTTTGGAGTCATGAATGCTTGATCTCCAACTACAACCTTTGGGTTGATCTGAAATTTCTCAAAGTAGTCATTCATAATCGACATTGTAGTATGTTCTTCTTTATCCTGGACTACTTCGGCAGTCAACAAGTTTGTTGCTCCATCATAGAGAATAAGAAATACTAAGCGACTATCCTTGCCGGGAATTGGAAGCTCACCGTGATCTACGAAGGTGAGATCACCGAAAGTCTCTGATCTTAAACCAGAAATCTTCGCTCTCGAAGGAGCTCTCACATGTTCCTGGCAGGCTGAACACTTTTTGACCAGTTGGTCATATAGCTCGTAGATCTCCTTTGGGATCTGTAAGGCTTTTGTGCGTCGCTTGAACTGATCCGTACTCATATGACGGTGCTTAAGGTGAAGCTTATAGAGTTCTACAGGGTCCTTAAGCTTCTCATGAATCCTGCGAAGAGCAATGGGAAGAGATGGCGAAGGTTCTGCGACAATCTCTTCACCTGTTGGTGAGTCTGTACCAGGAGCCGGGTATTCTCTTGACTCAAGTGGTCTTACCTCCGTCCCGTCATCAGCTCCTGGGACCTTAGACTTCTCTTCAACAGGAGATTTAACCGCATATTTGCGGGATTTCTTCAGAAGGTTTTTAAGACCCTTTGGAGTCTTTATCTTCGCAGGTGGGACCTCAAGTCTTTCTTCTTCTGGAGGTTCATGTGGTGCAGAGGATTCTGCAGGTTTGTCCCTAGAACCTGATGATGGTTCCGATGGTCCGGAAGGCTCAGGAACATCACCAGATGGTTCTGGTGGATCAAGTTTCCTGGCAGATGATTCTGCCGGATCAGATGGAGGAGGCTTCTTTTTACCTGAAATCCTCTTCGGTGGTGGATCAGCTGCTCCCTCAGGTGCTTTGTCGCAACCCTTGAGATACGTGTGAGCCTTTTTCTGTCCGGCACAGGCTGGACAGCGACCTTCCGGTATCCTAATATAGGGCTTCTTGGCTCCTAAAGCAGTCTCCGTCGCACTGAACGACGTACCTGACTTAGGGAGATACTTCCTGGTGGAAGTAAAGCCTAGAAGGTCCAATACCAAATGGTTATTGGTACTAATCGGAAGAGGGGTTTTATACAAACCGAAAGCTTCACACGTTGCTAGGTCAGCTGTAGGACTACACTCGAGAGTCATTCTTAAATTCCTCATCTGTTCGATGGAAAACAAAATGGGGACTCTCCCCTGATCCAAAACTTCTATGGTTGTATCTCTTCTTGGAGTTGTGTTGAACCATAGAGTTACACGCTCCTTGATAAGAGCTGTTTCACTATCTGCGAAAGAGAACTTCGTGTTCGAAGGTGAAAAAGTGAAATCAATCATGCCTGGGGCACGTTGCTTCACGGCCTTGATAAGCCTGTTCACCGCATAGCGGGAACCCATAGCCCTAGTACAACCAGAGTCAAGTATGACAAAGGTAGGGCTCTTATCAAGATTGATCCGCTCTGTGAGAGCAGATAGGACGGTGTGCTGCAACGGAAACACTGCTGTTGCAGTCTCCACACCTTGCCCCTCGGATGGTTCAGAGACCTGGGGCACGTAACTCACTGATGAGTTGTACACGGGTTCTTGGTGCGCGCTCGGATCTGTGCCTCTACCTGATGATCCTGCTTGATTTCTTCTCTTCTTTCTCCGTGTCTTTCTTCGTGAGGCTTGTGATGCATAGTATGTATAAGACGTTTGATCGTCATAAGCGGCATAATTCCAACTGGAGTCAGTATAATAACTGTCCTCATACCATGAATCCCAGCTCGGTGCGGTGGAACTTTCATAGGCCTGTGGAGATCCAGTTTGGTCTCCTTGTAAGGAGGCAGACTTAGCTGTATCCTTACCTTTGCCTTTTGCCTTTGTACCTTTGAAGGAGCTTCCTTTATCTCCTTTGTCCTTTCCTTTTCCTTTGCCTTTTCCACCTTTCCCTTTTTCCTTTCCTTTACCTTTACCGAAATAGCTGGAATCAGTTGGATCATGTTCTGCCTGGTTGGCTCTCCCTTTCCCGCGGTATGACCTAAAACGGCCACGTCCTTTTCGCTTGCCACCCTTTGCTCTTCCCGGTGATCCGGGACGCATTCTTGGTCTTCTTCCCTTTTTGAATCTCCTTGCAACGAAGGCTTCATGGTCGTCAACTGTCCAGAAGACAGCTTCTTCATCCTCGGCGGCAAGAACGCCTTCCTCAAGGGTGTCTTCGTCTTGGAGCCAGAATCCATCGACTCCGTCGTATTCACCCTGATCGAGGATGAGGAAGTTTCGACCTCCGCGTTTGCGGCGTTGATCTCTCCTTCCATGGCGGTCCTTCTTGTGAGAAGTGTGCCGAATGTTGGGATCCTGCAGACCAGTTCTGGTCGTTGAGAACTGATCGAACATGGTCTGCCGTACCACAGGGTACGTGTAGGTCTCAATTCGGTGACCTTGGTTGGTCAATGCTGTTACCAACCTCTCGCGTTGCATCTCATTTAGGTCGGACTGCACTAGGAAGAGGAGAGCTAGGAGATTATCATTTAGAGGAAACGCTCTTCGATGATTATCAAGGCGTTCCTTGTTCCATGTTTCGAAGAAACGTGCGGCGTATGTGTCTCTCTCGGTTGCATCCTGTATGCGCAAGAAGGTTTGATCTGCCTGCACAGCCTGCATGAAATCTGGATGGGCATCTTCCAGAGCTATCTCTGGTAAGAGATCCATCCATGAGTTTTTCATGCGCTGTAGCACGATCTCAAACTTAGCAATCCAAGTCACAAAGTCTTGGTTGCCCTTCCATGCCTTGAATAGGCCGAGGAAACGCCACAGGAAAACGTACGGTTCTCCTTTCACGAAAAATGGACGCATCTTCTTCTTGAAGTAATCTACTCCATCTGGGGCTGCAAGCCTTTCTCGGTTAAGTGATTCTTTTTGTACTGCGGCCAATCCGGGGAGCCTCGTCTTGAGAGACGGACCTCTTTTGGTGTCATCCAGCGTTGTTATGTCGCACCAGTCGTCAATCAACTGTTCATACTCAAACCACGAGGTGGTGCCATCATAGGCAGGCGCGATCTTGGGCGTTATGCCTAATGATGCAAGAATGCGGTCAGATGTTGCATATGACTGTGCGACATAAGTAGCTGGACCTTGGGAGGTCTCTTCGTTCTCATATCCCCCGGAGGATTGGGAACTGCCGTCGGCTTCGCTATGCGAGCTCGACATGGTGCTGCCTCTTATCCGCTTGGTTAAGCGTTCGGCGAGGCCGACCGCTGTAGCGGACTTTGTGAGGCGGGCGGCCCTTTCCGGGCTCCGCTACCAGAAAACTGTGCCGATACACCCCCAAGGGATACTCCTTGTGAGGAGGTGTATGACCAGTTATTCCCTAAGGATCAAAAGGGCAGCGCCCTGCACACGGACAGTAGTTGTTTTGTCTTGCTACGCAAGGAGAGCTTGTCTTGTCTCAATATGGTAAAACCACTGTGAGCCAATGGGCAGCGGAATGTATATGTATGAGCATGCAGCCATTGCTGTAGGTACCTGTTAGAGCTACCCCTTTAGAGGTTTATGGTTTCACCCCCCCCCTTCCCCCCTCCCCCGCCCCGTTTGAGGGGGCTGAAGTTGGAGGGTCAGGGTTCAGTGTGTAGGGGTTGAGGGTTTAAGGTCGGGGTTTAGGGTTGCGGGATAGGGTTTGGGGTTTAGGGTTCAAGGGGCAACCTTCGGGGCCAAGAAGTGGCTTCGTGTAAGCCGTGGCCCCAAACTGCTTCCCACATCCCTGGTCCCCACATAGCTCCTGTACAGATGCAGTCGGCTTCTGCTTTGTCGCCCACGGGGTCGGCGGCTTGAGCCGGAGGCTCTTAAATCGGGCAGCGCTTCGTTGCCCTGTATGGACTGAGCTATGGCTCAGACGAATGAGCTTCGTCTGCGAAGCAGAAGCCACGACCGACAGTGCCGCCGACCCGCCCCGGACCCCGCATCATCGGACCCTCGTTTCTCCCTCGGGCCGCGCGGGGCCTGGCCCGAAGGCGTCTCGGAACGCGCACGCGTTTTGCAGCCATTCCCCGCGGTGTGGCGGGTTTCGGGGCCGCCGTGGACGACCCAGGAGGCGAGCCGGCGAGCATCATGAGCCCTCGGGCGCCCGCAACCGGCGCCGGCGGCGCGACGTGGGCGCGAAGTCATAACTCCCAAGTTTTTGAGTGGGTTGCGGAAGCCGCCAAAGGGCGCGCATCATGAGCATCAGCGGGGTCCGGCGGACGGGGGGTGCGGGCTACATGCAGGGCCGACCGGGGCTGAGAGCCTACGATCACCCACAAGTTGCGCACTTCGGGCCTACGTTGCACTTATCTATATACCGCGGGTTTCTGACAACAGCTCGCGCTGCCCGCACC